>JARJLF010000634.1:0-156699 GCA_029378395.1 Mycena leptocephala
TCTGAGCAATAGATGTTGTTTGTCCTGGAATATTAGGTTGCTGGGACATATTCTTAGCATGGTAGACGGCTTTTGGTGCAAAAACGGCCTAAAACCCCGAAGAAACCTAATATATAATATTTTTGCAGATCCCTCTCTATCACTAATTGCGCATGAATTAACCGAGTAGATCCATCTAGTTTTTATGTCAATCAGTTGAGAACAGGGAGGGAGGGAGGCACGAAAGTAATGAGCTGCTGCTGGGTCCTTCTCGGCCGTGTTGTCAAGGTCAGTCAATGGCCGTCAATGAATTTGACCTGTCAGTGCATTGACAGGGTCATTGACCGGGTCTAGGTTAATCGACGAGTTCTCATGTTTCCACCCACCACGACCACAAAATACCCGTGTCCGGAGAATTTCGCCCTTTATAGTAAGTAGTACTTGATACAGTGGAACCATTGTCAATTCGTGCAAAACGCGGGGAGGCCGAGGAAGGGTAGGAAGAGAAGGGACTAATCAACTCGAGCTATACTCGGATAGTTTAAGGGAGTAGTAAGGGGGACGCGCGATTAGCCAAAATCAACCCCTCGAGGGGCCCAGTATATTCGTGCCGTTTCTGGATGGCAACTGAAGTAGGGACGGTGATACATGGAGTATGAGGAAGATGTATCAAAAATATGTGGGGCAGGTGACGCAAGATGAATGCTAGCTAGTCTGCCATAGCAATGAGAAAAACCTCCATAAAATCCCCAAGTCCAATGTTGGAATCACCTGGCAGGCAGCGAGAAAGAGCTGGGAGCCTTGAGGCTGCCTGCCAGGTGATATTTCAGCCGATGTGTGAAGTATCAAGATCGAGCGGCTCTCGGGCCAAAAGTGCGGAGACGCGTGGGATTGCGTCTGAGACGTGTCGAGGCCGCCGTGACCTGTTGGAAGTTCGAGCAGGTCGAGATGTGAGTGGATAACCTCGCGCGCTCTCGACCATTAGCCTTGTGTAGTCCCCCCTTTAAACTCGAAGAAAGTGCATACATCTACCCACGGGGTCGGCCAAAAAAAGGGGCAGGAATGGAGCTTGGAAGAAGGCACTGCGCTTGTAGCAGTAGCACTCCCATTCTTCTGGTATAGACTCCGTCTAATCGACTTCCTTGCTTTTTCATCGGCTGATCGGAAGATCTTCGAAGCGCCCCAAAGTCGGATGACTACTAATATCACTGCTTTGAGCGCCTCTTACCGACAGGAAGAATGAAGGCCATACGGCTATTACTGAGATTCTTGACATGCCGCTGATCATGGGTCTTTCGAGAGATTGGGATTAGGAGGCTGAATGAACGACACCAAAAGTGTTTACAACCTTTGCCCTGGCAAGTAACCGCTATTATCCGGCGTGCAAGTAGAAGCCTGAGTGGTTTAGACACTCGATCATAGCCGCCGCGCATAGCTTCGTGATAATCATCTTCGTCCTGGAGTGTTTTCCCACCTGGGCACTCTGAGGTACATAAAGATGGTGAACGATCATCTCTTCCTTCTTCCCGCCATCATTGGAGAGCTACTATGTCTGAAGACAATGTGAGCACGTTCCTCTTCTGTAGTACTTGACTGAGTACGCTAGATCAATGTCTCTACTGTCCAGGGATCTGAACCCGGTGATGAACAGCTTACCATTCTTTCGGTGTGTCAATCAAACAATGTTTCACTTGGAGCTGACTGGCAGCAGGTCTCAGAAATCATTGAAACAATGAAGCAAGTAATTTCACAGACACCACTGGGAGATCCGGACCTCGCAGAATATTATGAAGTGTTGGGAGAACTTACAGACACTGTGAGCGAGTTTACTCTCCTGTGGTACTTGACTGAGTACACTAGGTCAATGTCTCTGCTGTGAAAGGGTCCGAATCCCGAGATGAACAGCTTACTGTCCTTTCGGTGGGTGAATGAAATATTATTTTACTTGGAGCTGACTGGCAGTAGGTCTCAGAAATCATCGAAACAATGAAGCAAGTCATTTCAGAGACACCGCTGGGAGATCTGGACATTACAAATTACTATGAGGCATTGGCAGTGGCATTTGAACAACGTTTTGATGAATCTGAAGGCTTGGAGGACCTCGATGCAGCTATTTTGAACAAGGAAAAAGCAGTGGACCTAAGGCAAGTAATCATGCTCAATCCTTTCTAAACACTTGCTGATGTTGAAGATGGATAGACGGAGAGATGGGATTCTAGATGCAGAACATTTGGAAAGCCTTGAAGCATCCCTGCAACACAGGTTTCGAAGGCTTGATAATCCCCAGGATCTTAAAGCAGCACTTCAAGCAAAGAAAGAAGCTCAGGATCTGAAGCACATAAGGACAACATTTTCACACACTGTGCGCTCTTGTCTGTTCCTCTCCTCACCGCTCTGCTAACTGCATACATATAGATGAAGGTTTCTCTTATCAAAAGGACCGAATCTGATGACGAGCAGAGTATTGAAATTTCTGTGGGTAAATGAAGTATTGTTTCACTTGGAGCTGACTTGCACCAGGTCTGGGAGATGATCGAAATCCTGAAGCAAGTTATTTCCCAGGCAACTTCCGGGGATCCACGTATCGCAGGATACCATGAATTGTTGGGAAACACATTTCAACATTGTTATAATGATTCGGGGAGCTTAGAGGATCTTGATGAAGCTATCCTGAACAAGAGTAAATCAGTAGACCTGAGGCAAGGAATCATGCACAATTTTTTCATCTGCTTGCTGATATTGAGTATTGGCAGACGGAAAGATGGCTGTCTGGAGGCAGAAGATCTACAAAGCCTTGCAGGGTCCCTACAGCACAGGTTTCAACTCCTTCACAATCTCCTGGATTTTGAGGCAGCACTGCAAACAAACAAGGAAGCATTTGATTTGATTCCCATGGACCATCCAGATTGCACAAATTATCTTGAAACTCTTGCAGGGTCTTTCATAGCTCAGTATGAAAGGCTTGGAGATATCAATGACCTCGAAGCTGCACTGCAATATAGCCAGAATGCAGTTGATCTGATTTCTGTCAACCATCCGGCTCGAGCACATTGTCTCAAAAGCCTTGCAGTATCTTTTGCGGCTCGATATCAAAGGCTCGGAAATATTGATGATCTTGAAGCTGCACTGAAGATTGGCAAGGAAGCAGTTGATTTGACACCTGTCAATCATCCAGACCAAGCAGCTCTTTTTCAAAACCTGGGAGCGTATTTCACACTTAGGTCTAGAAGGTTTAACACTATTGATGACCTCGAAACTGCACTGCAACATCACCAGAAAGCAGTTGATATGACCCCCACAAACCATCCTGGTCGAGCAGTCTTTCTTCAAAGCCTTGGGTCATCTTTTGCAGATCGGTATGACAGGCTTGGTAATATTGATGACCTTGAGGCTGCATTGCAACACGATCAGAAAGCAGTCGATCTGACTCCTGCTAACCATCCGGATCAAGCACGTCATCTTAACAGCCTTGCAGAGCATTTATCGAAGCGATATCGAAGACTTGGAGAAATTGATGACCTTGAAAATGCACTGCAACACAGTCAGCAAGCAGTTGATCTGACTCCTGCCCACCATCCGGATCGAGTAACTTTTCTTCAAAGCCTTGCAGACTCTTTTAAAAATCGATATGCAAGGCTTGGGGATATTGATGACCTTGAAGCTGCACTGAAAATTCAAAGAGAAGTAGTGGATATGACGCCTACCAATCATCCAGATTGAGCTGGTCGTCTTCACAACCTTGCAGGGAGTCTCAACACTCGATATCACAGGCTCGGAAATATTGATGACCTTGAGGCTGCACTGCAGCACAACCAGAAAGCAGTTGATCTGATTCCTGCCAACCATTCGATTCGAGCAACTTGCCTTGAAAGCCTTGCAGCATCTTTTGGGAATCGATATCAAAGGCTCGGAAATATTGATGATCTTGAAGCTGCACTGAGGATTGACAATGAAGGACTTGATCTGACACCTGTGAATCATCCAGACCGAGCAGGTCATCTTCAAAGCCTTGCAACATCTTTCATACTTCGGTATAGAAGGCTTGACAATATTAGAGACCTCGAAGCTGCACTGCAACATAGCCAGGAGGCAGTTGATATGACCCCTACCGACCATCCTGCTCGAGCAGGTCGTCTTCAAATTCTTGCAGAGGCTTTGAAGGATCGATATGTAAGGCTCAAAGAGATTCATGACCTTGAAGCTGCATTGCAACACGATCAGAAAGCAGTTGATCTGACTCCTGCTAACCATCCAGATCAAGCACGTCATCTTCACAGCCTTGCAGTGTCTTTTGTAGATCGGTATCAAAGACTGGAAAATATCTGTGATCTTGAAACTGCTGTGGGAACCCTAAAGCAAGCAGTTAATTTGAATCCTCCAGACCATCCTCAGTGGGCATACCATGCGCAGTGTCTTGCAATCTCCCTCATGTACCGACACCAGCAGCTGAATGACTTCCAAGATCTTGAACTCAGCCTTCAGTACTTCAACTCCTCATTTGAAGTGTCCTCTTCTGACCACCCTGAATCCTCCTGGAATGCTGCTCTAGGATGGGCTTCCCTTATTGAAGAATATCAGCCCGTATGGGCACCAATTGCTTACTCCAAGGCATTTGGAGTGCTTCCCGAGCTTCTCTGGATGGGACATGTTCTTCCTTCCCGTCACAATACCATCTCTCGACTTGATGTTGCACAAGTGACCGCAGATGCAGTTCGTAGCTGTGTCAACGTTACAGCTTTGACCACTGCAGTTGAAATCATTGAACAGGGACTTGCCATTATGTTCCAGCAGACTCTGCAACTTAAAACAGATCCTGATGTCCTGTCCTCTGAGGAAGCCAAAACCTTTCAAAGACTTTCAGCAGAGCTCTATAGTGGGACTGCAGTCGATTCAATGAATACCGCCGCTCAACGCAAGATTGCTTTGGATAAAATCCGCAAGCAACCTGGCTTGTAATATTTTCTCCTGCCCAAACCCTGCAATGTTCTTTGTCAGGCATCACAAAAAGGTCCAATAGTGATGCTGAACAGCCATGCGGATGGCTGTGATGCTATAATCATGCCAGGTCCTAACTCAACCCTGGTTCATGTTCCACTTGGAGGTGTAATCCTGGATGAACTCCAGTCAAAGAAGCTGGCCCTACGTGATTTGTTGCGCCACTGCGGTGTCAGAACTCGTGACACCAGAGCCTCCAGATTATTTGCTGGACGGGAAGATTTTATGGCCAAGTCATCGGAACAACGTTTTGAGGAGTTGTTGGAATGGCTTCGGATCAACATTGTTGATCCTGTATATCGGTCTCTTGCCTTGGTCAGTTATATATCATGTGTGTTGAATATTAACTCATTGTTGCGCAGAACGGAATTAACAAAGGAAGAATTTGGTGGCTACCAATTGGAGCCTTCACCAATCTTCCACTTCATGCCAGTGTTCCAGATGACCAATTCATTCATTCTTACACAGCAACTCTTGGGTCTCTGCTAGAGGCTTATAAGAGGGAGAACTGCCCACAACCGAAAGTTGGAGTTGTTGGAGTGACCCACACTGATCACACCCAACGTAATTATCTCCGTGGAATAAGATCGGAAGTTCAGAAAATCTGTTCTATCATCAAAGACCCAGAACTTCAATGCCTTGAAGGCAAACATGCAACCCCAGATGCTGTGAAGGTTCAATTGAATTACTGCTCCTGGGTTCATTTGGCTTGCCACGGAGTTCAAGAGTTGAATCAGCCAACCAAAAGTCGACTCTTGCTCTACAATGGAGATTTGGAGCTTGAAACAATTATCCGGATGCCTCTTCTGAATGCAGACTTTGTGTTTCTCTCTGCATGCCAAACAGCCATGGGAGATACTAAACTGATTAATGAAGCTTTCCATCTTAGTGGGGGTCTCATTGTAGCCGGTTTTCGAAGTGCTGTTGGGACCCTCTGGTCAATGAATGATGAAGATGGCCCACTTGTCGCGGACACCTTCTATAGTCACTTGTTCTGCAATGGCAGAGAGCCTCGGGCTAGTGACACAGCAGAGGCTCTCAAGCGAGCAGTGGAAGAGTTGAGGGCCACTAAAAAGGTTCCACACGAGCGGTGGATACCCTTTATTCACATTGGGGTCTGACAATGTTGCCCCTGTTTCCTAGCCATTTTGGCCTGTACTAAATACCTTTCTTTTCGAGTCTATTGCAAAGTGTTCTCAGGGTACGTATAAGTATATATGTACAACGATGTAGTTTCAAAATATCCATTTAGTTTTATTCCCTATGAGATTTTTAAACACCAACAAGGAATTACAATATCCCCCATATAAACATGCGAGACGCCGAGAGAAGTCCAGAAAAACAGGAGTAGCTATGCACTGTGCGGCGACAACCCGAGCTACACTGTCTGGAACATGATTGCTCCAAGACAGCCAGCAGACCACAGATGAATGGTACAAGTCATCACGTACTAAGAAGGAATATGCAAACTATGTCAAGGACGGCAAAAAGTGACTCGTAGACTGAGGCCGTCTCGACAACGAGATTTCCGCAGATGCTTTTGACACCATTAAAGAGCAAACACATCATGCTGGGCTCTAACTGCGTAGCATTTGGAGCGAGGATTCGCGTCGGCAGAGGGTCTTCGCTCTGCTCAAGGACTACTTTGAACGGTAGGTGATGCCATCTCCAATTCTGCCTTCAATTAATATTACAACTGATCAGAGTTCACGGGTGCCAGGGGGATTTCTGGAAGTACAATTCATATAATCAGAAGGAGAGGGAAATCCCGTGTTTGAGATTAGTTTCAAGACGTACAACGAGTCGCTCAAAAACCGCCACAATCGAATGGGTACCGCGACTCAAGTACTACCGATGCTCCCGGCCGATCTCAAGCTCATCATGGCCTACCTTGACAGCGCTGAAGCCATCAAATACTTCACCGTCACCCAATGGCTCTATTCCAAGGCGTATATGACTACAGCCATTACACTTTGGACTCGGTAGGTTTCTTCTAGTTGTCAAGAAGCAGATCTGATTTTTAGGGGGATCAGAAATGACGAACTGGTCAACCATTTTGTGGGGACCCGCTTCTGAATGCTTCCAAGTTCCTCTTTGGCGTCGGGCAAGGGGGGCGCATCCCGGAGTAACTGGCTGTATTAACGTGATCATCTTGAACGGCGTGGCGTTTTGGGTAGGGGGGTTGAGAAGCGACTTCAAGGTAGGTGTATGGGAAGAGACGACATAGTCCGACACGTAGTCCGTCCCACTCTGCTTGTATATACCGGCAGCATGGTTTAAGAAAGGTTAATGGACCAGTGAGACACCACCATAGTCGGCTCGGTTTATTTGATTTCTGTGAATCTACTCAGCATAGATCATCAGCACCGCAGCTCTTGCATTCAATCCCATCTCGCGGAAAATTGGTTTAACCAGGGAATTCCAGAGCTCCATCAGTGGTGCTCCAAAAATCGAGTCGGGTTTTAGGAGATGTGAACCCTCAATATTTCCCGGTAATCTATCCTACAACGGACCCAAGGATATTGAAGGCAGTGGAGTGCGCAGGAGTTTATTGATCTGAAGTTCTGAACCGCGGACTAGGAGGCCGACCAGATATTGTGCCATATGCCAGGACATATGTGGCCGATTCACACATTGAACATGTCCGGTCGAGGTCAGAATCAAGGCCATGGAACCAAATCCATGGGCATTCAAGGTTACGACGGGTCCATTTCTTGCTGGCATTTTCAACTCTTGCAATTTCTTGGGTCGAAGCAATCGCTCAAAGCCGAGACGCTTCCGTGCATTTTCAAGAGCCTGGACCCAGGCACTATTCAATTCGCGGTACCACCTATCTTCGGCATCAAACGGCGTATGCGCCTTGTTATCGGGTGGAAGCATACGGAGGTCAGACACGTCATGATATGATCCAAGTTCGAGTTCTTTCGATATCTCCAAAATCTTTTTGCCAACTCTGGATCCGCGGAACGAAGACGGTCCAGCGGAATGTACAGTCTAACCGCCCGCGCCCAGAATACAGATCGTCCCGCCTCGAGAAATTCAATCGCTTTGCCATGTTCGTTCAGTGGTGGCCCCTGCATCAGCATCGGCTGTCAATCCGGTTGTAGTCCTCAACATTAAAGCTCTTTCCCGTGAGTCCACATCCAAGCCGAGCATAGCAATCTGGGAAGAATTTCGAGTGCAGTCCTGAAGCCTTCCAATGCCGAAGTATGGCTTCTCTTGGCAGCTTCCTGGGCCCATCTTGTAGCGCTGTTGAGCCGGCGCGAAGGGGATGAGGATGGATAGATGGAGGATTCACGATAGGTATGTTGGAATATTCAGCAAGCCGAGACGTACGCAGGCATGTACGCCACCATGCTGTGCATGGAGACGCCACGATGAGACGTGTAACAGCGTTGCGTAGTTTCAGCTGGTCTGAAACTACTGACTTCTTGGATACTCATTGTACTACGCACTTTGTTTAGAGCAGCTTTGTACCATTGTTCTCAAGGTATAAAAGCCCTCGAGATTTCTTGAATATAAACATCTATTTATTGCATCCCCTGTTCGAACCCACCTACAAATTTCTACAAGGTATCCATCGCCTCTTCGAGAATGTTGGGGTCCGAGGAATGACCATACTTCAAGACTAATGCCAGTGCAGTGTGGTCAGCAATAACCCCTTTCGCGATCACTGCGTTCAGCAGGGTTCTAGCCATGCACCATCTCGCCGGACCTAGCCGACCGTGTTTGGCAAACCGACCAAGCCGCATCTGGCTAGCCGCACTGGCGGCACCTAGCGGCACCTCACCACAGCTAGCCTGAGCTCCCCACAGCTAGCCAGCACCTGGGGCTACCTCCACCCTCTCCTTTGCATTAGAGTACTTGTAATATCAAATATTGCAGACATAAGTAAGCGAGCGGCGGTTCGGCGGGGGCTGGCGGCGGTTGAGCGCTATAGCTACCCACGCCAAGCTAGGCGACCTAGCCCTCAGCTCGAAGAAGCTACCGGCCATGTGGCGAGGTGGCCCTGGCTACCCGTATAGCCAGATAAGTATAGCTGAAGCATAGCCACAGCTAGACAGCGGCTCGCAGAAGCTAGCCGAGGCGTCGGCTATTATGCCGCCGAATGCAGTGGATGTGGAGCTGAATGGAATTTTATTGCTTCACGATACATGCTAATAGCGCTGTTGAAATCGGCTTGGTTTCCTTGTTTTCAAACAGCAGCCGAAGACGATTCGCTAAATTATGCAACGATTTCCCATGATGGAGGTGAGGAGCTGACCGCAGAGCCAGTGCTTTGCGGTGGCGAGAGCGAGTATACACCTAGTGGCATCGGCTTTTCATAAAATAGACCGTGACAGGAGGCAAAGGTAACACCAGTTGGGCACGGGCCGGAGTATCGATCTGATCAGCCGTCTAGGACCAGCCACCCCGACCTTTGAATAGAGGCCGCAGTGAACCGTATTAGGATATCAACGTGGCAGAGAGTGCGGGATCCACGGAGGAGACATAAATCAGGATATTCGCACCAAGTGAGAACTAGGAAATGGCATAGAAATTATGGGCAGAACAGCAGCCGATGGTAACTTATACGAAATGTCAGACTTTCCAGCGTTGGTCCGTATCCACCATGCAGTAAAGTGTACCTAAAAGGATGGTTAAATTCAGGGCCGCAAATGAGCTTGGCGAATGTTTGAGCTTACGATCAACTTTGCCCATCTGTCTTGCTGCGATGAATGAATCTGCAAGCACCCAGTAATCATTGTTGGTATCTGCGCCGCGCAACCAGTCCATGCGATATGGGGTTCATTGGTCAATGCATACAAAGCGATAGTCGCCTGTCAGCTGTGATCGAAACGGGGTATACGTGGGTTACTAGTAGAAGCTGTAACACGTGTATGAGCGAGCGAGTTGGGATTGCACGAATGCAATACCGTGAATGAATATAATTGAGTTCAGGATGTCGGAAAAATAAAAATAGCCTTATAAGGTGCCGGCATTATAATGTCATGATAAGTCCCGTGTAAGCGGCCGGCTTGCCTTGTACGGGACTTATCCGGCAGTCGGCTAACATTATTTGACACAAATAATTCATGCTTTCCCGCCGCCACGTCCATCGTCTGGCCGCGACCCAGCGCCGGCCTATGCAACTTAGATTGAACTCGTGCACCCTCTTGAGTAACATATCGCGGCTGTTTGCCTCCGCTACCCGCCTTTAACAGCAATCGCAAGTCGCCAAGAGTTCTGAGTACTGTATGCTCTCGTTTTTCTTCTTCTCTCATTTGGTTGAGCACTTATTCGTAGGAATCTCCCTGGACCCGGATTTTAGCCGTCGATTTATACTGGTGCCATAGGTTTGGCACTGCCAAATAATGACCAGGTGCTTGAAATCCATTATGATCATCGGGCGGTGTCGGGGTGGATTGAGAGGTGCGTTCCAAATGACCTTGTCTTGACAATTTAATTGCTGTTGCAGTACTTTCAAGTACGAATTTGGCCCCATAGACGCGAAGAAGATCGACATCAGACCTGCAACTAGCGTCATGTTGCTTTACTGAACGACTGCCGGTCGCGCAGGATCGTGCACCCGTCGCTATACCGCACCTCGTCACACCCGCACTTACTTGATCCTCATCGTCCTCGTGAGCATGGTTCACTGTTCACTACCAATTGTTCATGACATCCACCACAAGTTCCGTTCTGGCGCGGGCTCAACATCTTGCACCTCTGCGCCCGCACCGAGAACAGTTAAGCCCTGGTATATTCCCATCTTTCTCAACGTTGACCGGCCCCTCACGCAATGTCTACAGGTTCAGTGCCAAAACCCCCGCGCTACTTCCTTTTGTGTATTTTGACGGCGAGTCCACGGCGCGGCTGGGCAATTACCCCTCTTCCACGCAGCCCACTACGATCACGACTTCAACTCCAACCCCCGCCGTGCATCTGTGCTACCTGTTTGCCCGTCCTGTCCTGTACACCGCTGGCTCCCCGATCCTTGTAGTTCGCCCATCGCGATGAACAACTTGAGTACGCATATAATGCTGCTTTTTAATTCATACAGTTCGTTCATGTATGTATCTTCGTCCTGCACTCATACTTATTATTATTGCATCCAGCTCAGGGCTGAGCTTCTTGCTTGACTCGTGCGTCGCAGTACTCCTTCCCGCCCTCCTATTTGCCGTCCCTTCTTCCTCCTTGTTGCGTTGCCGGGACCCGCGCGCGGAGCGCTGATGCATCGCATTTTCGTTTGTGTTTAGCTTGATGATGAAGGGGTGCAACAACGGTAAGGAGCTGCTTGCCATGCGCATCGCCGCACATGCCTTGGAGATCATCCACCCTCTTAGCGACCAGAACCTCATCCAGGTGTGATTATATTTTATTTTATTCATGTATACATGATGCTTAAACGTGTTCGCAAAGGCTCTCGTCGACGCCATTGTTAACACGGGTCCCCGAGAGAATTCAAGTTGTATCGGTTCATTGGGAACAGTCCGCCGGTAGGCGATCGATGTCTCGCCGCTGCGACGCGTCAACTAGTCCAACGCCTCAGTGACCATCGGCATGCGTGCGTTCTGCTAACTTCTTTTTGGATCCGTCTTTCTCACATTTTGTTACTTTTATTATTAGACCCGTGAATCCGCCTTCTGCAACGTCAAGTCGACCGCAGAGTGTCTCGCTGACGAGCTCATTAACACTGCAAAGGGCTCGTCCAACTAAGGTGTGTGCACACCCCCACTCACAGTACACCGCATACTGAACCTCAATCACAGGAAAAGAACCAGCTGGAGCGCGTGCCCAAGTTTAATTGTTGAACCCTTCTCTCGGTGGTGTCCCCTCCGGTGGTTTCGTATTCTACCATGCAATCCCATGGCTTCATTACGTGTTATATGATTGAATGCACACTATTTTGGCATCGTCGTGCCCTTGGCCCAGGTGCAGGTTTCATCGGTCGACTCTGCCGCATCGCACATTCGGCAATGGGAGAAACCACATACACCCTAAGAGTGCATACATTTGCTACCGCCACCCGAGGTTTGATCACTGCCGAAGATATAGCCGAAAGTAATAGGTAAGTTGAGTTCTATAATACAGCCATTTTCTGAAGGTTTCCAAGGTCTCACGAGATTAATGTCGCATTGCGACTGTACCAGGACGACAAGCTTGCTTGTTCACTCACAGCAAAATATCTGAAGGTTCAGGTGCGAGCATGGTACGTCCGAGCCAATTTTTTCTGGGCCATCGTAACCGTGCACGGTAACACAGAATACAAGAGCGCAATGGATACGGGGTACTATACCTTCAGCCTTTATTTACTCCATGTACGTGCCTATGTCATGTGCAGGGGCTAACACTGATGCTAATACTTCTCGCAGATCAATGATCATCTTGCGGGCCACATCTCGGTGTCGAAAAATCCGAGTACAGCGTCATCTCCTATGTTCACTTCGAAGAGCCACCGCCTCCGGGTTTAACCCCACCAGTGAAAACCTGTGCAAGAAATTCCTCTCCTCTTCACCCGCACCCAACTAGATGTGTATGCGCAACCCCTGAAAGTACACAATCCAGCTCAGTGCTGCCATCGCTAAGCAGGTGTGCACCTGCTTATCAATCCAAAGCAGCAGCTAATGTCCCCAATGTGCTATGCGGTGCGTCCTGGCATTCCTCAGCACAGCCCGTGATTCCGCACCAGTAAATTGAAGTTGTGTGCATGGGGCTGCGCGGCTTGTGCACTTTGGCTATGCCAATGAATTGGCTAATAGAGTTGGGTGCGCCATGGTGGTGCTCTCTCGTAGTGAACCCCTGACCTCTTGTTTCGTGTGCGAGCGATTCATAACAATTTTGGAGATGATGTTCCCCACGCCTTGTTATCTATATTATCAACAAATGTTTTGCTGTCGCTCTTTAGCAGGTACCCAATTAGGGTATTGAGCCCACCATGTACAACTCAATAATACTCAATACATATTTGACCAGCTATTTGGCCGTGAATGTGCATAGTCGTGGGATGAAAATAGCATGGCAGGGTCAGCCGCTACGATATATTGACCCAACAAACCTACATATTATGGTCAAATTAGTATAGCTGTTATATTGCTTTTGCAGTTGCATATGTATTGGCACAGCTTCCATTTTGGGCGCGTTTTGATGTCCCGCCGTATTTGATTTATTTCTCACTCAATTCTCGGTGGATTTCCTCGAAACCATATGCTAAATTCGCCGTTTTCACAGGCGCACCGCATGGTACCAACCACGCAACCGAATTTCATTTTTCAAACAATCCATTTTCCGTCAGCATGCCTTTGGCGCGCGATTTTATTCAACCCAAGTACACAAATTGGCGCCTTGAAAAATTTACCACACATAGATACACTACTCAGCCACACTCCCTCAAGTTTTGAGAACATTCGGCGCAGGAATGCGTGAACCGCGACGCGACTAATGACACGGATCAATTTGAGTGACCGAGTGACCCGTTACAGGCTTCCTCGCTCTTCGCTCTTCCTTCGCGGTTTCATGGGCAAAGGCAAACGCAAAGATGTGCCGGACAACGACGCTGCTGCACCTGTAGCAAAGAGACCTCGAGGAAGGCCTGCGAAGTCGACAAAGCAGCCTGCAGCTGTACCAGAAAAACTTACCGTGAAGATTCTTCCATCTCATGCTCGTTCTACTCGTCGCTCCACTACGACTACATCAACCTCTGACTCGGACGTTATCCCGGGCACTACTCTCGAGGCTGGCTCGTCCGACTCCTCCTCAATAACTCCAGTAGATCCAGATGACGATGAAGATGTGCAATCAGCCACCATTGCACTGCTCGGGCGCGATCATAGGCGGTCTACTGCAGAATCGGACTATGAAGGAACGAGGAGGAGGAGGAGGAGGACCTAGATCATGATCAGGGACAGGACTTGGATGAGGAGGAAGAAGATTCTGGTACGCATAGTCGCATGAATATCAGATTGCAATAACTCTAACTTACCTCTACACCAGAATTTGAACTAGACTTTATTATTCCCATCGACGGCGCAACAGACGAACTTCGTTTCTCATCTGCAACCGATTCCAATGTTTTCTTTCAGACTGTTGCCGATGAAATGGATATCCGCCTCCGAGACCTCAAAATCGGCTACAAATTCACGACCTGGAAAGCCAAGACGTTACCCCGTAGATTGGAGACCAGCACCCACCTTACAAAATTGTTCGACAACGCCCGTAAAGAGCTCAACGCCCGTAAGGGCTCCAAATCAAAGACCGAATTCCAGGTGCAGATCGACAACTTAGCAGAAAAGAATGTGAAGGCCGACAAGAAACCAGAAAAAAAGGGCAAAGCCACTACCAAGGTACGCCTCGACATCTTGTGGTCTCTTGTTCTGCTGACGTCTACTTAGCAGCGTATGAAGAAGCGAGATGATTTCAGCGACAGTGATGTAGCCGATGACGGGCCCAAGCAGAAATCTGGTGCTGACTGTCTCCGTGAGCTCGAGGCTGCCCATAGATGTGAGAAGCACAACAGCTTCTGTCTTATCGCAAAGGATGGAGAGCACATTGCTTTGTCTGCCGCTAAACTCAGCTTATGGAGTCTCTTGCTGGTTCGTAGACTGGACACCATTGCGACAATGTACTGACTCTTATTCTAGTCGCAGGGTGCTCATAAATCAACTACTGTTGCCCCCGACGTCCTTAACCTGAAGATGGAAGGTTCCAAAGCCGTCCCAGCTGTACGTCGCTCTCATGCTGTACCCGAGCCGGCTCCCTACTATCCAAATTACCCCCCGCTGCCCGGAGCTCATCCTACGGGACCCTATCCACCCTATTATGTTCCTCCCCCGCCACCTGCCCCCACGCATGCGCTTCCGCTTCCTGAACCAGTACCGCGAGCTTCTGCGCTTCGACACGGTGCAAGTATTGACTCCCAGGATGGTGATTTACCAACACTGTATCCGAAGATTGATGAATGGCTGTTGGAACTTGACACCAGTGAACGTGGAGAAGATGGCCATAATTTTAGTGCGTTCGGTGCACGTCTGCGGAGCGAAGGATATATGCGTGTGATCCAGCTTGCCGATGAGGGTGACAAGGGTGTTGAGACGCTGCAGCGGATTTGCCCAGATATGAAGCTGGGGACGGCGAAAGTTCTTATGAAGTATGCGCGCATCGACTGCAAAAGTATTCGGAGGATCGAACGTGAACGGAAAGCTGCTTGGGCAGAAGAGTAATTTTTCTTGGTACCACTATTTTGTCTTGCTCACTTCTTGCCGTAACTTACCTCTTGTACTGCTGCTCATCACGCTCACAAACAATGCAACTTTTACTTGTGTATATGAATTATATCAGAAATATCCAGAATGACGAAACCAGCCTTGTGCGTCCTCGGGTGTAATAGAATACACAGCATTGTGTAGCTGCGTCAACGTCTCAATCTTATCATCCTCCGACTCTGTAGCCGCCCGGAACTGTTGACCGTCGCGACGAACAGTAGCCTTCATCTTCGAAAAACCCGGCTCCATGGGGTTATAATCGGGTGAGTATGGTGGAAGGTAAACACAACGCATACCGCTGGACAATAGTATTAGCAGGAGTAAAAAATTGCTTGTGAACAAGCACGCACCGCTCTTCAATCATTTCCCGTATCGCTTCTGCCTTGTGAATGCGACAGTTGTCCATCACAATCACCGAGTTCGGCCCCGGAAATTTGTTCATCTTGTCGAGCAAGCCGTCGATGAATTCAGTAAATGTTTCTGTTGTGAAGGACCCTTCATGATGCTGACATAGAGAATTCCGTCCAAGGAGATAGCCGGGAGAACTGAATAGCTGTTCAAAGGTCACAAGAGTGAAATAGATAAATAGAGGTGTTACGCACCGCTTTCCCCGAATGAAGAATGCCTTGCGTACGGCACGTTGTCCTCTAATCGCCCATGCCTTTCCACGATACGATGTCCGGCGGTCGCACGAGCTTTCATCGACGAAGACCAGCTGATATGGTCGATAATGCAAACCCATTTTGAATTTGAATTTTGCGCGCTTGGCAACACTTCGTTCGATTGCGACACGGGTAAGCTGGACACATTATCTCTCAGTGGTGTGAAACTGTGGTATCTCGTACCTTCACCATCGTATAACCACTTCGTTTCAGTGCACGCCATATCGTGGAAAGTGAAACAGCCCTCCCACAAGTTTCTGCGAGCCCAAGCTGCAGTTCTTCCAAATAATGATCGCAGCTTCGCTCCAAGGAACCGTGCAAGTACTGGAAGTCTCAGAAAGTGCAAGATGCATGGATAAGAAGGACATACTGCTACATCTTCAGTAGTGAGATGTCGCGTTCGCCCCGTCTTCCTTCGCTGTGTCGCTGTAAGTACTTTGCCTGTCGTCAAGAATCTATTGATAAGTCGATAGATCTGTCGTTTGCTGACGTCGGTGTAGGCCGAGATTCTCTGAATGCTGACTCCCAGAGTATGCATCCGAACGATTGCCCATCGCAGGTCCTCTGAGATTGGTTTGCCTTTGCCCATGAAACCGCGAAGGAAGAGCGAAGAGCGAGGAAGCCTGTAACGGGTCACTCGGGTCACTCAAATTGATCCGTGCCATTAGTCGCGTCGCGGTTCACGCATTCCTGCGCCGAATGTTCTCAAAACTTGAGGGGGTGTGGCTGAGTAGTGTATCTATGTGTGGTAAATTTTTCAAGGCGCCAATTTGTGTACTTGGGTTGAATAAAATCGCGCGCCAAAGGCATGCTGACGGAAAATGGATTGTTTGAAAAATGAAATTCGGTTGCGTGGTTGGTACCATGCGGTGCGCCTGTGAAAACGGCGAATTTAGCATATGGTTTCGAGGAAATCCACCGAGAATTGAGTGAGAAATAAATCAAATACGGCGGGACATCAAAACGTGCCCAAAATGGAAGCTGTGCCAATACATATGCAAACTGCAATTATATGTCAAATTTCTTGTTTTGTGAAGGTCGCTGGTTCGACTCCCTGTACGCGTTGTTAATTAATTAATTACATTAATACATTAATGTGGTTACCTTGATAAGATAGAGTGCATAATGATAACAAGTTCCTGATAAGGAAGCAGTCCTATTAGATTTTTCGTTCTACTGACCCGCTGGCTTATCATGCATTATAAGTTGCAAAACATTATAAGGTGGCCCCATCTTATCAGGGACTCTCATCTTATCATGTCAAAATCAGAGGCACTCGGCATTATGGCCTGATAAGGGCTTATCAAGTCTTATCGGCTTCGGCACGTTTTTCCGACAGAACCCTTATATAATCAGTCAACCGTGACTTTGAGAACTCAAGTGATAGCTTCACAGAGTTCAAGACCGTACCAAATCTATCTCTTATCTCAGGTCTAGCAACCTGATAACGAAATATAGATATAAGAATCTAATTATGCCATAAGGTCTAGCAACAATACAGCAAAAGTAGATGTTATCTAAGAATACTGCAAACCTAGCAGCTCAACTCAGATTCACGCAGATGTGCGGTTCACGATGGGGGTTGTATTGCAAAGTAAGTAGTGTGTCCTTCACAGAGGGAAGGACTCCGCTTACACTGGAGGCAATCACTAACACATCTGATTCGGCATGCGTCAAAGGCATACGGTACGCAGTTGCAGATGCAATCCAAATGGGGTGGAACCAAATGGGGACCCAGGCAAAGGGTTTCTTTGTCGCCCTTTTGTTTTCCTGGGTGCCGACGACAAGGACAAACCGTTGGATATGAGTAGCGCCAACACATCAAAGGTGTATGTGCCATTGTCGAATGGGTTCGTGACGTGATTGCAGGCCGTGAAGATGGCCTCCTCAATTCTTTCATGTGAATTGGGATTGGGTGCACGCTTCTGGGGCGACAGACAGAGCCGTGATTCTTGATGGAGAGGACGATTCGAATTGGGAGAAGCTCGGATCGGCTTCTCTGTGTTGTATGATCTGTATTCTGTATTTTGTGTTCCGAGGGGGGGTGCGGACGTCGAGGCTGGGCCGTGGGCGATTTTTGAACACACAGAGCAGAGCAGGAGGGTGTCATGGAGCGTCCCATGATCTTCGTACCTCGCATGTAGCTTCCAGTGGCCATTGCTCGCAGCCTGATATCAATTTGACGGGATTTTCCTTGCCCTACATTATATTTCGACTGAAATTGAGGTCAAAGTCAGTCACTACTATGGTAAGTTCAAACTTGTCTCCCGGTGTGAACTTTGTCCCGAGTTGCTTTTTGGGTCTGGTTGAAACCCCGTCTTTCTCAGTATCTTTTACAGAAATTGACCGCTGACGGGACCCGAAGGCGGATTACGCCTTTTTTTTTTAGAAAAAATAAAAGATTCGGTGCTGGAGTCGAGTTTATTCTTGCCGTGGAGTGACACAGGACGGCCTTCAAATAATTGGTGGTGGAAGATCTCGGTCTGGGCTCAGGGCATGGTACTTCTTCGTCTTCGATGTAGAGATTGAAAAATGCAATCATCTTGAGGTCCTGTACAGACAATGGTTAATGAGCCCCCGAATCTGTTCTCGCATCCGAGGCTCGGCGCTCGGCGCTCCGCGTTGGCGAATTCAACTCGCAAGTACGCAGTCCGGCTGTATAACTCCTAGCGGACCTGGCTAGTATAATTCGGACTGGACACATATCGTACGCGGTGCCATAACAGAAGCTGAGGTGATTGATTCCTACATACGACTTGCAATTGATCTGAATCCGGGTACAGCTGCCTCCCATCTAGATGATGTTTTGAATTAGAGCGCTCCCTGGGTTCAATCCGCTTCAATTAGGCTAGTGTTTTATGGAAAAGCATCTCCCAAACAAAAGTCGTGCATTTCATTGTGATCACGGTATGGAAGCTACAGCGCGATGTGCACGCACTTTGTATTCTAAATTTCATATATATATATATATATATTCAATTTGTTAACTCGCAGAGCATCACTCGAGATATCGACTTTTAGGTGGGAACACAGCGGGGTGGATTTGAGTGAGGGTGAGAGTACATACAGCGCGAATCCCGCATCCTCACGAATGCTGCGCCAGATTACACATGCGACTGTAAATCCTGCCGGTTTCAGAAGAGACATGCGCATGGGGACCACATCGAATCGGCGTGCGCAGTAAAGAAGTGGCGCCACGGTGTGCGGCGCTGCACTGCACAAGAACAGAAGGCACGCAGACACTACAGGCGCTGGCGAGATTGTGCAGATTGCACTGGACACAATCCCGCGCACTGCACAATGTCCACGGGGCCACCCTCGAGCAAGTTGCACGGGTGCGCGCCATACCGCAAGCACTCCATCCGGACGCAGATGCTCGCGAGTCGCGCAGGCGCGATGCGCAGCGAGTGCGGTGGGGAGGATGGAGATATGTAATGCTTGTGTGGTGACAATGAAGAGGGCGGGGGAACGCACCGGAGCAGCGCAATGCGTGTAGTGGTCCACGGGCCCGCCCTCGAGCTGCAGCTGGGCCGCACATGCATGCGCGTACGGATATCCGGATGCAGATGGGCGCGAATCGTGTAGGCGAAATGGAGGCGAAGCGAGTGCGGCGGGGAAGATGGAGATAGGGATGATGGACAGGTCGGGGCAACGCACCTGAGCGCAGTGCACGTATTTGGGTTTAGTGCGAAGCGCGATGCACGGACTTGCACGGGAGTTCGCATTTGGAAAGGACAGACAGCGCCTGGATTGACGGGCGCTATCGCGCAGACATGGGAGCGATAGAATTGATGGATTAGTGGAGGCTCAGCGGCCGCACGTCGAGTGCACAAATGAAGATCAAGTGGGTGGAGAAAGACATACGTGGATGACGCACCCCAACTCAGTGTATGCAGACTCTAGCCAGCACGGGACCAGATCGATATGGCCGGCGTTGGAAGCGCAGGCGAAGCTACTCCAGAATCCAAGAGGAGTAAGAGTATTGAGTGAAGTAGACGAGCGACGAGCTGGGTGCTGTCGGCGGTCTCGGAGATCGGCGTCGGCGTTAGTGGCGTTGATTCAAGTTCAAGCCACAAGCAAGATTGATAGAGTTTTCGACGATTACAGTTCGGATAAGTGTCGGTTTGGTTCTGGCCAAGTTTGCTTGAAGTTTGCGCTCGTTTGCCAAACCCTTCCCCCGGCACGCGGCATGAGGTCCGCATGCGGGGTAAGTGCCGCGCCGGCTCTCTGTCTTTCCACATCCATTGCTGGATCTCAATTCAAGCCTTTGGGAGGGTTACCAACCTAAACACATCGTTTGGCTCCCAAATGTTCGCCCTAACACATTCTAACAGCCGTGTTCAAGACTATCCCAACATTTGACTAAACACCTCATATCTGCCCGATTTCGCTCAAAGTATCGACGGAATTAGCTCCGGATATTCTGTTTCGAGTCTAAACTTCTGGATAAGTCATCAGATACCGTTGGCTCACAATGCTGCCGATAATCGAAGGTCTTACATCCTGAGAACTGCGCATGGTGTTTTAATCGATTCTATATACATATGTGCGTTCAATTGAAGTTTTTCGCATAGATCGGCCATTGAAAACCTGGTAAGATAAATATTAATCCAAATTCAACACATGAATACATGCTGGAAGTGTTGGACTAGCCCTTATGTCCAAACATCATGGTGCAACTGCCATGTTGATATACCACTTTCTTGAAAGTTCCAATGGGCCCACACCAATACTGAAGGCTCATGTCCCAGATTGCGCGGCAACCCGTCCTCTGGTAAATCAAACACCATTCAGGATTCTCGAATTGCAGTTCGAGTTCTCCGGCACCGGCCTTCCGGTTTCTCGCTCTGCGACGTCACTCGATGACACGCATACAAAACATAGGCAATAATTGTAAACAGGCGAAATCCCTTCATGAAATTGCCGCCTGGTAGCTTTCGATGTTGCAGAGGCGCGTATTGACAATTTCATGCAGTGTATTGCCAAATCCTTTTAGTTGATTTGACACCCTGATTGTATATGCTCGATTTCAGAACCTGTAGCACAAAACAGCAGATGATGCCCGGCTTAGCCTGGTATGCCCGAGCCCCCGTAAATGGAAATTGAAGGGCAGAGAGCGCAAACAAACTGGTTTTTTAAAATTTTTTTGGCACCCAACCTGCATGCTAGGTACGCAGAAAATCATTCAATTTTTGGTGTTAAATCCTCAGAATTCACGATGAGTATTCACCTGTAGCGCAGTCTACCGTGGACTGTCAAGAACAAGTTCAACATTGAAAGCCTGAACTCCTCCGGCACCTGCACTTGCAGAAGAATTGCCACGCCATTTCTGCTCATCACCGACATTACTGGCTCTTCAGAAACTCCTCTGACCTTGCCTCGTCGGCAAGTACTTCTTTGGTGTAGAGTTTCGCTTGGAGGGCGTTGTAAAGAACATCATGAGTTAAGGACCAAAGTGATCAGCAGTCAGTCCGATATACCATATACCGCAGAAACAAGATGTGGAGATGTAGCGTAAAATAGTGAAGTTAGGGTTGTACGGGACTAATTGCAGATAGATACCTACCGAAAATACCGGTTCACTTCGCCGCCTCATAACATGCATACAGCCGCAAGCCAAGTGGGCAGGAGAGAGGGCCATATCCAATGCAGCAATGGGCAAGTTCCTGATAAGCCCTTCCCCTTCGTGGCCTATGAGTGAGCGTAAAGAAGAGAATGTCCTTCTCAGCTCGTCCCACGAATACAGCATGATGTGGATTTTAAACATAGGCTGATACAAGGGATACGCGATAAATTCGATTGCCTGAAGAATTCGGACGAGGGAACTTGACTGGGAGACCTGCGACAATATTTGGTGGCCGTGGTGGTCCTGATCCTCCTTTGTATCTCGGATTCTTCTTACAATGTCTTGGCACCATATGGCTTCCCAATGAAGCATGTAGCAGTAGTCTTTCCCAGAGCTGGATTAAATCTGCGGGCAGTGGCTTTGGTGTATATAAACGGGGTAAGCTCTCTGATGAGTTCTACTAGGGCAAGAATAGAAGGCAGTGACATTCATCTTCCTGGAGTGGAACGGAATCAGAACGCAGTGCGTTTCCTGATAATTTGCATTCTCATAAGTACAATATTGTTGCGCCGGTACCATATCGGAGCTGCAATAATTTTGGCCATAACTTTATGTGTAATCGTTCAGGTTGATACTCAGTGCTGCGTTGAAAATTATTTGGCAAATGTAATCGGGCATGTTTTAACATGGGAGTTTCAAGCCAGCACCAGTGTAAATGCTCACAGTTGACACCGTTAGTATAGCTGGTGTTCAGCATGGTTCATCGGAAATATTCAGGCCCGTGCATCGAGTCACCCACAACAATTTTCAGGCGCATACAAATCTATATTTCTCAATGAGCCTATTCTCACAGCAACTATTTCGGATAACCTGAAGGACGTTATCTTTCATTCCAAGTGGACTAGCGGCGACAAACCTCTACTCTGTAACCACGATACAGTTCGGTGGCTGAGTGACTGCAACAGGTCCAGCAGGACAGAACTCTGTTCCTTCGACAAGAGCACCGGAGTTCTATAATTCGAATAAGAATCATTCGCGAAGAAAAGCGGCATACGAACATCGTAGAAGCAGCTAGTGATGAACCCGTTTGAACCAAGGTCACCAAACCTAATCAAACCTTTCAAGACCTTCACCGATAAGCCCAATAGAAAGAATGTACCCGCAGAACTTGACAGGTGGCGTCAACCCATAGCCCGAACCGGGCGAGACAGCGTTGCCTTCGGTGTCGACGAGAGGGCAAACGGCACAGACCTGGTAAGTGGTAGCGCGTCCAATTGGCAGGATGCGGCCAGCCAGAGAGGCGGTGAGAAGCAGAATGAGAGGGCTAGTAGCGAACATGTAGTGCTGCGTGGAGTTCAACGAAAATCAGAGCCTCTTTATACTCTCCGGCTACATGAAGCTTGTGAGTAAGGGTTAAAAAGGCCACAGGCGGGGGACCTGGGCCAACCATGATTCACCCTAGTGTCTCCTAGACAGATCTTTATGTCACATTCTTGCCTCGTTCCTTGATGTGATATAAAGGTCCACTGCGGGTACCAAAACTCAATAGAATGCAAGCGACGAATGCGTAAAGCGAGCGTGAGAAAGGACGGCGGAATTCATCGCCGGAGGCGGGCCGCAGGCAGTTTGACTTACAAGGAGCATTGATAATTGATGTCATGGAAATTTACGACCTGTTCACTTCCCTCGGTAGGCAAACTGAATGTATCGTTGTTTTCCATTCTACTTTCCCGACGGGGCATTCGGGTGAACCGTACTCCGACTAACGAGGATTGCCGTTGATCACGAAACCCCAGGAACTCATGGAAGAGGCTTGAAAAGGCCTTGGAAATACGACTGAGAACCACCAAATATTGACCACATTGGACGTCTGTTTCTTAGCATACTGAACTGCCCGAAATCGAGACACTCACTATTATTACAGAGCGGCTGAATAACCCCGAACAGGCGCGATTAAGCGAATACCAACGCGGAGTATTGTCGGAGGCATCGAGTCGTTGAGCCCTCAAAGACCGCTTAGCCCAGAAAAGAGACCTTCCGATCAACTCCGGCGGAGGAGGTCGGACAATGGCTCAAAGCAATCCGCTCTTGTTTCTGGACTTGGCGCCACTTGCTTCTGCATAAGGATATACATCCAAAGATGCATGGGCTGGATGAGTTAAAGAGACCAGTATAAGGCATGCAGGTAAGGTATGGTTGTGTTCGGACATCGCAACACTCACTTCAGCACCACCATACCTCATCTGCTTTTCTAAGCCACTTGCAATAACCAGAATCATTGCGATGATCGCAGATATCCACACTCCCTTCCTCGTCCTCTCCCTCGCCTCCATCGCGCTTGCCACTCCGGTTCGTATGAGTCACCAAATGCACATTTAATCCTGCGCGCAACATATGACCCAAAATTGCATTTCCGCACTATATAAGCCCTTTGAAACGAAATCCCGTACAAAGTTAAACCACCTACCTGATTTGCGTTGATTCGGGAGATTGCGCAAACGCGCAATGACTGACACAAACAAGAGCGGATTGCTTTGAGCCATTGTCCGACCTCCTCCGCCGGAGTTGATCGGAAGGTCTCTTTTCTGGGCTAAGCGGTCTTTGAGGGCTCAACGACTCGATGCCTCCGACAATACTCCGCGTTGGTATTCGCTTAATCGCGCCTGTTCGGGTTATTCAGCCGCTCTGTAATAATAGTGAGTGTCTCGATTTTCGGGCAGTTCAGTATGCTAAGAAACAGACGTCCAATGTGGTCAATATTTGGTGGTGCTCAGTCGTATTTCCAAGGCCTTTTCAAGGGGCCCGGAGAAAATGCCGCGACTGCCGCGGCAGTGCGGGGAACTGACGCGGCATTGCGGGGGATTGACGCGGCGGTGGCTGTGCAATTGCCGCGGCGGGGGAAAAGTGCCGCGCACTATTTATCACCTTCCACAGCAGGCTGGAAAGCTCAAATATAGTTGGGGGAATGTTCTTACAGTTAAATACATCTCTTAGAACAAGAAAACCTTCGATTGAAATTTCAACCATATGTCGGACTCATCCCAAGATGGATCTCAACCACAAACTCCATGCCCCAGTGCCAATGAAAATATTGTGCAACCATATACAACACCCAAGGACATCAATTGAAAGAGTTCCTGAACCAAATGACTTCCATAAAATGGCAGGAGTTCTCGGCTTTCCTTCACAAATGAAGTCAGACCTCGCTGTTACAGCATAATAATGTTCAACTCACCTTTGAAGAGCTTTGAGCAACTTAGAATACCCCAATGTCTGTGCAACACTTGTGCCCTCACATCCCTGCAGCGCCGCGTCACATCCCTGCACTGCACTGCCGCGTCAAGGCCTCGGCAGTGCCGCGTCAGTTCCCCGCACTGCCGCGGCAGTTCCCCGCAGTGCCGCGGCAGTTCCCCGCAACGCCTCGTCAATTCCCCGCACTGCCGCGGCAATTCCCCGCAGTGCCGCGTCAGTGCGCGGCAGTGTTTCCTCAGCTCAGATTGATGCAGAGGCGAATCACAATGTTGTCTTCACTTTAAATTAAGGACTAGTCAACTGGACAGAATATCGTATATGACTTTCAACATTCTTTACTTCAGATAACGTGATTTCCAAGCAGTCTACAGGCAACAAATCACATACACGGTCATTGATGCCCTCAAAATGGGCGTCCCACGAATCCGCTGGACGGAGGCCTCAAATAGGATGGAGATACATTGAATGACTGCGAACCATGTTTGAAAATACTGGTCTCCATTGTACAAATTGATTCTGGGTTGCTTGTATTGCAACCTGGCGGTAGTGCACGCTAGTCATTTTGAACTCCAGCTGGGATAGTACTTCGCATGGTGCATTATGTGAGTTCCGTGGACATATTATATTGAATATCCCTTGTTCAGATTGAATACAACCCCAAGTTCTTGCTATCCAAACAATGTACTAAACAACTTGCAGACCATGGCTGAGCGGCCCAAGCTCAAATTAGATTAGCAGAACGTGCTCAGCAATTCCGCAGCATTTCATTTGCACTCTGCATGTCCGACGACCCCTGTTGCTCGACTGAGTGTTTCCAGCTGGTTGGATCTGATTCAACGTCACCTCCCAATAATCCATGAATTGGTTTGTTCTGATATCTCGACACATAAAATTCAGGGTGAATCATTGAAGTTGAGAGCAGTTTAACTTTCTGTTTCAACCCTGATTGGAGGAGAGGTGCATTTTACTTTCGGATTGGTGTCCAGGTAGCCCTCCAGAAAATCTGAGAAGGTCCGTGGCACCGCTGTGGTGCCTGGCTGGCATCTTTTCAGACCCGCGGGTGGTTGCATGTACCCTCAAGATTAAGAGGAGGAGCACTGATATATATTGGCTGCTCTTCAACAGTACAATCCTGAATAATGCCGAGGAATCCGAAACTGCCTCGGACCACAGAGCACATCGATTTTAATACAGTGAGCGCTCTGGGTGAGTGCTGAACTGGCCCATCTCCAAGGGTGAGGACATATATTACTGACAGTGTTTTGAACGAGGATGTGGATCGGAACAATATCGAAGGACAGTCGAATAATTACTCAATGTACCAATTTAATCGGTGACTTCCGGGGATCCTCGCAGTCTATCAGCGACTTGTCAAAAATTGACCAGTAATCCCCGCAATGTCACCTCACTCGACCTCCTGGTCATTCCTTTGTTAATGAAAGTAGCTGGACTATGAAATGAAGGTTGGTTCCATCAACTCGAAAGCATGGTTGATCGGTATTCGGATTCCGACGTGGACGATTCTCCTTCTCGGTCCGCACCGGCCAAGAAGAAGCGGAAGAAGCGCGCAAATCGCCGCCAGAAGTCTCGAAGCATTCGAAAGTTCCCTGGGGATCGTCGTCGTATCATAGACAAAGCTTACGTTTTTCTTCAGAAGGCCCTTGCTATCGAGAATCCGTGGCCGGTTGCCAGCGAGTCGGGCGACCCCAGTGCTGATGACGATGAATTTCAGCTCATTGAGGACGCATGGGCGGAGGCGATATACTTCCTCGAGCTGGATCCGGAAGATTTCGATGAGATCTCTCTCGACGAGAGCAACCTGGTGAGTTTTCTATCGTATAGATTTCCGGTATTAATGGATGTCGTAGATTCGCTCGCGCATTTCCCAGTTCCGTGGCTGCGTCATGGGGGAAGCCGATAAACTGGTTGGCGCCGGTTACGGCTTCATCGACATACAGTCGTTGGATGGCCCCACCCCGGAAAACATTGCGGAGGTGCAAGAAACCAATCGCCAGCTCGTCGCTGACCTCGAAGGGAAGTTTATGTTCCTGGTGAGTATTACTTAAATCTGTGGCGGCAGCTGGATGACCTGCTTCAGGATCCCAAGGACACCGCCAACACCGCCACTGTCGGCCGTCATCCAGTTTTTCAAAAGCTCCTCAACGCTGCATTTTTCGCCCCGAAAGGCCTGAATCGCCGTGCCTTTTATTTCACGGGTCACGACTTCTTACCGCCAGCAACACTCGGTTTCTTGATGACTGCAGTGAGTAATTTGAATGTCTCATGAAGCAAGCTAACAACTGGCCTCAGATTGTGTGCGGCATTGACAGATACAAGATTGGTCGGCATGAAATTGTCGCCTCGATGCAGTTTATCAGGAAATGGATTGACGAATACGACAAGGATGTGTACCCTGCGAACCTGGCGGAAGAGCGTCTTCGGGAAATGCTCAGCAAAGCGAGGTACGATAGCTGTCCTTTCTGCCGCTATCAATCTCATAACACGCCTGTCTCTAGGAAACTATCGGAGACGCCTGCAAAGCCGGACCAAAACCGGCGCTCAATGTTTCCCATGGACATATTCTCCTAGCGTAGTCTGTGGTCCCGTAGCTAGTCCTGAAATGCAATTCTTTTGGTCCTATCCCCTGTACCGCAAATGGCAAACGAGCATCTGAGCATCCGGATATGGCACTGGCCCATAGATACCGCCTATCTACCCGTAGAACCACGTGCGCTACGTAGCTCTATGTAGCTCTATGGCTCTATGGCTCGATCACTCGACGGATCTACGTGCCTCTACCGTAGAGGGGGACATGCCTATGGATCTACTACTCTACGGGGTCCTACGTAGTACTAGGTAGGCAAGTGGTGTTTTCCAGATGTTGATTTTTCGAGCCGTTTTCTGCTTCAAACATCATGGCATTGGTGTTCTGGGCTTCAATTTCAACACAAAGCAATCACAGAGGGTAATAAAGGGGCGGATTAAACCTGTGAGCCAGGCCAGTCCTGTCGAATGACGGTATGCAAGCGTATTCTGCGCTCCCTATGGTGCCCAAGTTTGGCTTGCAACTTGTTAAAGCCTTGGTATCACCAAAAAGTTGCTGACAGGCAGTGTCGGGCACAAAGCTCTCATATTCAATGACATGTAAACATATGGAAGATAATATACAGCCTATACATGAATTTCACGTTGGACACCTCTGCGCACTAAGTTAGCTAACTGATGACTGATCTACATACGACATAGATAATTATAAGCCTACGGACTAGCAAACTGGATACTCCGACTGCCGAGGCATACAGCGACAGTGTGCACAGAGGCCTAACCAAACTTTCCCTTCTCCTGTTGAATGGAACTGGAAGAACTATTGAAGTTTGGGCCTCTGCATGATTACCTGCTGTACCAAAATCCCAAGCACGCAATGTTGCATGAATTTCATTTGGCTGTGGCGCGACAGTGCCATGGATCGGAACTTGCAGAGTGAGGATAAATACGAGAAACAAAAAAAAGACTTAAATTCCCTGCTCATTCCATCAAGATTAAATACCCCGGGAAGGTTGGATCTTGACTAATCTTGGGTCTTTAATTTGGTCCTGGAGAGGTATCCGGAGGAATCTCTCTGACCTGCAGTTGGAGTATGATCTCAACCTCATTAGACTGCGGCCGGTGCCACCGTGGAAGTGAGCTGCTGTGAAGGACTGTGGTGACCCAGCTACACATTTCCTTCTTTTTTTTTCCCTTCTGGTGCGCCCTCACGCAACACACCGTAGAATGAGGGGCGAACCAAGAAATCAGCTCCAGATGTTGAACACAGTTCTCCCAGTGAATATGTCCACCCTCACTGATTACTTTCAATACTTCGAACCTTGTCTTTTCAACTGTGAGAGACCGCTGAGGTTGACCACGCCTCTCATCATCATCAAAAAATTCCGAAAAGTCAGTTGCGGAATTCTCTGAAATATAAATTAATCGTCCAAATGCAATGAAGCTCTTGTCATATGTTGACTGTCTTTAGTTTTTTAATACCCCCGCAATTCATCGCCGCACTGGAACAGACAGAATGGTTCGATAATTTGAGTGCCACGGCAATGCTGCAGGATTCTCTTTCCACAGGTACTCATAAATTCGGCTAAATCACCGTCACTGATGTTCAATACACTTTAACCGTATCTGCAGACAAATTCACGATGATACTACCAGCTGGCCTCAGACCTTGTTGAGGCGCGCACTGCATGATACTGCGACAAAATTGCAGTGTGACGAGTTACGCTCAGAAATGGTGCTGCTCTCCTGCGGAAGGAAGAACAGACACAGTGGAGAATTGCCATTGAGATGCAGTGCCGTAGTATTGCATCACTGTGGGACACTGTATGGATGACGAGGCAATCCCACGAACCAGAGCATGAATGGCGTAGAGATGAATTGTGCAGGTCATGGGTATAATATTACCTCAAGAACACAGTGCATATAGTTGAACATCATGCGAAGAATATGGTACATTTCAGCCAATGCATGCCACGTGCCCAGTCCTGAAAGTTCGTCTGGAACTCAAATATTCACTGGAAGGTCAGTACCCGCAATTCACCCCAATGTAGGTCCTTGTGTCCACTGGGACAATGGTTTTTATTAATACATTCAAATAAATAATTAGTCTGTGCATTAAGTCTCAGGTGGGTGGTACTGTTGAATGCTGCTGAGAATTGGACTGCTATACTACAAAATAGGCAAGCCTCTTCAGCAAAGATCGCTGTCCGCACATGGATTGGCTGTTGCTCGCTCCCCTATCTGTAGACCATAATATTAAGGGCATCGTGAGATGTTCCAGAGGATTTCTGGGTGATCCATTTGAACCGTGAGAACCCATGATCTGCCTGATATTTGTATGAGTGGCTGTCCGTACTCGAGCTATCAAAGTACCTGTGGAACACGCTTGCGCTTCTGATGCTTCTTGCGCACATCGACATCATGCATTTCGATCTGAGAATAAAAAACTGAGAACGGAGAACAGATGATCGCGACTTACCTCGAGTGAACTGTGAGCATTCTGGTGGAGTCCGCTTTCATCATCATCTGCACCGTCATCGGGTTGAGAAGTATTCCAGGGCTGATCATGAGCTGAAAACAGTCAGCGAGAAGAACATGACGACAAGAATGGGCACATACCGGGGGATCGTCGTCTGTGGGAGAATGACCGCGGTCGAGACCATCATCGCGCCTAAAAGCCCGAATCCATCCGCGGTCCCGCTCTGGTAATTATCGGTGAATGTTCGACTATCCAAATTAAGGTTGGCGTAGTGCTGAGGGTCTTGCCGACTACCTGACGTGTCAACTGAGATGCAGGACATCAGCTTCGGGCTCCCATGATATTAACAGATAAAACTTACCAGGAGTGCTCAGGAGCTCATTTAATTGAGCGAGTTCATCGGCCTCAATCTCGCCACCATCCGCGCAAATTCGTCATTCCGTGACTGCTCGGAGCCAGAACAGTCAGCGTTTCCGCGCTGGGAAAAGTCTGGATACACCGGCTGATAGTCCTGAGGGACCATGGAAGGCAGAGAGCGGGCAGGTGCAGCAGACTGCACCTGATTGAATGAGAATGGCGATGACGGCTGAGATGTCATCGATAGAAGGGGCTGCCGCGGAAGATCGGGAGAGGTAGTTTCTAGCTGGGAGCGAATTCGGGTGGGGACTGCTGAAAGCGGCGTCTGCGGGGGCCTGTTCTGGTCTGCAGCTGTCGAGAGTGGAGTAGTCGGCGCAGTGGGGGCGCACCCGCAGCGACCTTCCGGCCTGTCGTCATACCATTCTTGCGACGCGTCTCGGCAGCCTTTGTTGCCTTCTGGATGTCATTTTGTCGTTTTTCCACTGCGACGATGATATGAGCGTCGAGTCAGAAGTAAGATAAGCAAGAAGGCTTACAATGATTTTGAAGTCCGGGTGTGATCACACCTTCGCGTTGGCCCCTCCCAACACGCTGGGGGCGGCTAAGATTGTCGGGGAAGGCAAGGCGCTGAGTCGACATGGTGGGTAAGAAAGAGGGGCATCGGACTTTGAAAAATGCACCAACCACCCTGAAACACGAAACGTGCTTGATGCGTTGCTGATGCGCATTTGAAATACAAACATCCGTTCTTCATACCATGGCAATCTGCGCATTTTGCAAGAGAACATTTGGGAATGGCGGCCTGGTGCGACGCCACCAGCTGCAAAGTCCTTCCTGTAAACCCCAAGTAGAGGCGCGCTTAGGAACTAGACTTGCCAATCTTTCCTCGCGGCAGAGACATCAGCCCAGTGCAGCGACACAGTCATCGCCAGATTTGCCCACTGCCGACGATCTTGCGGCTATTCTCGACGATATTCCACTAGAGAGCGAGCATCCGCCCCAGCAGCAGCCAATAGACTGTCGTCCCGACGAGGAACTCGACCAAGATGCATCGGCTCCTACGCAGCCACCGGTAGAGCGTCCGGGTGTACGCCCACAATACTATAGGACCGCCGACGAAAACCTCGGAGCTGGCGCAACATTCGGACCTGGAAAAACAGCATTTGAGCTCATCCGAGATGATGAGATATTGACAGGAGGAACCGTACTGGGGCCATTTCGAGATGATGACGAGTGGCAGCTTGCCAAATGGCTCATCAAACATGTTGGCCATACGGCGACAGAGGAATTCTTGAAGCTGTCCATTGTATGTTGTCGTTGTTGTTGTTCTTTACAAAGAATATTCATACCTTAACAGATCAGCGATCGCGCAAAACCATCCTTTGACGGCAAGAAAGACTTCTTCGACAAGGTTGACAGTCTTCCAGGCGGTGTGAAATGGCATTGTAAAGTTCTTGACACCAAGGGGGACTTACCCGACTTGGAGAAGGATCCCACCGGTGCTACAATGCGTCGCGAGCAATGTGAATTGTGGTGGAGAGATCCTGTAGAATGTGTGGCGGAGTTAATCGGAAATCCAGCTTTTCGCCATGCGATGAGATATGCTCCGGAGAAGTTATATGAAGATGTACAGGAGACTATTGAAGTCGTGAATGAAATGTGGACCGCCAGCTGGTGGTGGGAAATACAAGTAAGTGGTATCAACACGATGTGTGATGAGTTTGAACTTATGTACACCATCAGAAACGACTCCCTCCTGGGGCTACTGTCGCACCGCTTATCCTGTCCTCCGACAAAACCATGCTCTCGAACTTCCGTGGCGACAACTCAGCTTGGCCAGTTTATCTTACTATTGGGAATATCGGCAAAGAAACTCGCCGTCAAGTGTCCGCGCATGCGACAGTCTTGATTGGATATTTACCTATCCCAAAGTTCGACTGCTTCAACAAAAATACGCGCTCCCTCGCGAAATATCGGCTGTTCCATCAATGCATGAAAGTGATCATGCAGTCAATCATTGACGCAGGGAAAACGGGCCAACGTATGGTCTGTGCCGATAGCCTGATCCGCGACGTCTGGCCGATTTTCGCTGCGTATGTTGCGGACTATCCTGAACAGTGCTTGATCGCTTGCTGCAAAGAGAACCGCTGTCCTATTTGCAAAGTTAGACCAAATGAGCGTGGTGACCACCAAGAACACCCACTCCGCGACGTGCGCGAGACCCTGTACCTCATGCAGCGCCAACAGGCCGGACAAAAGGACGATGTGTTTGAAGAGGATGGAATACGTGCCGTCTACCCTCCGTTCTGGGCAGACCTACCCCACTCCGACATTTTCCAATCATTTACCCCCGACCTCCTTCATCAACTCCACAAAGGCGTCTTCAAGGACCACCTGGTGAGCTGGTGCCTTGAAATCATCGGCAAATTGGAGGTCGATAAACGTTTCCGGGACATGCCCGACCATCCCGGTGTCCGTCATTTCAAGCACGGGATATCGTCTGTGTCGCAGTGGACGGGCTCGGAGCACAAAGAGATGGAAAAGGTCTTCCTTGGGTTAATCGCCGCAGGCGCACATCCAGATATGGTGAAGGCTGTGCGAGGCCTCATCGACTTCGCGTATTTTGCGTCACTTCAGTCACATACTTCGAAAACGCTTCACGCCATGCGTGACTCTCTTGATACCTTCCACGCCAACAACAGATATTCATCGACCTCAAAGGCCGCAAAAATGATTTCAATATACCCAAGATCCATTCTCTCGACCACTACGAGCCCTTGATTCGACTATTTGGGACTGCAGACGGGTTCAATACTGAATCTCCGAACGTCTCCATATTGATTACGCCAAAAACGCATATCGGGCCAGCAACCGCAAGGACTACATTGACCAGATGACAGTCTGGCTTCAGCGGCAAGAGGCTGTAGCGCGATTCAGCGCATATCTCGAATGGGCACACCCGCCAACAACCCCAGCCGTTGTCCCCACACCCGCACCCACATCCACTTCTGCTGCCAACCCGAATTCAAATCTTACCCCTTCTGCTGTTGCAAAGGATTCATTGGTGATTTCACGTCACCGCTTGTCTATGGCCAAATTACCAGCCACTCGTGCCGTTTCAGCTAGCCACATTATATCTCCTCAGGGTCACGACGCCTCTCGCTTCATCCCTGCTTTAACGACGTTCTTCGGCTCCTCCTCCAACTCCCGCTTCCAGCCTCGCAACTTTGATACCTTTGGGACCTGGAAGCGAATTAGCTTCCAACTCCCGAGAATACCTGAGATCGGTGAACGCCATTCCACAAACCTTGTTCGCGCGACAGCCCCAGCACCCGCAAATCTTACCCAGCGCAAAGCTGCAGAAGATCCCCACCTGAATTTCGCTCTCATTCGCACCGGTGAACCAAATTTATTCACGGCGGGTACAGCGCTTGCGGTAACGTTTTCTCTCGGGCGTGCGTACAAGTTTAAGGCTTACAATAATTCAGGTCTCCGAGTGGCGCAGGTCAAGGTCATTTTTCAAGTCCCGGCTCATTATCCTGGCAAAGTAGGACCCTTAGCATACATTGAATGGCTCACTCCTCTCAGAACTCCGGATTCTCTCGACAGTTACTATCATCTAACTCGATCTTCGCGTCAGCGCGGCCCATATGCTGAAATTATCACCGTGGATCGCATCGTCCGGAACGCCATGCTGATACCTCAGAAATGGGGTCAGGACAAGTCATTTTCACTTAATTCACACTTGGACGGACACGCCTTCTGCCTCTATAAACTAGGATATGCGGACTCTCTGCCAAAATAAAATTTTCAGAATGTACATTCTATTTTGTGTAATAAATTTACTGTCAATGACGGCGAGCTCTGGCAAACATTTTCTTGAAGTGCCTTGAATGCTATTTTAAATGATATGAAGGTCCACAGTGACCTAAGTGGTAGCCCCTATGGTTTCTGAAATTTTTCGAGCCAAGAGCTTTCGGCGCCTAAAAAGGCAAGTACATCCTTTGTAGGCGCCCGAATTCACACAATATTTTTCATGAGTGAAGACGCGACATCCATTAGCATAAAATAAGTAATACATAAGAAATCTAGCGTGCCCAAAACATGTTCTCTTTGTCCTCCTCAGACCTGCCAGCCGCGAATGCACGCAACCGCTTGTGCTTGCGCTGCAGCTGCGCAGTGGCCGTGGCATAGGCGCGGATCCTCTTCAAGACCTGGTCGGCCTCCTTGAGTGCTCGCTGTCGCTTCCTCTCCATCTCTCTCTCCCTTTCCGCAGCTCGGAGGAACTGTTGCAAGAAGAATGGTAAGTACGAGGTACGATGGTGGGTGTAGATAACACACCTCCGGGCTAGGGCCTGTCGTAACACGCCGAACCAGATTGAAGCGACGGGTAGTGGTGGCCAGTGGTAATCTTGTGGTTTGGCTTGTTTTCTAGATGCACAGTGACATGTCAATGGCGCAAAGAATAGTAGAGTGTCGGACACGCACCAAAGGTGACGGCACGCGCCTCACTAGTCGTCCTCTACGAGCAATAATACCAAAGGGCAATAACTCCCGCGTTGTATTGCCAAGGCATGGTGTACACAAGGGCTTGGGCTGCTGCTCGCAAATGACTGAGGAAGGGTACGGCTGAGATCGTACTTTGTAAACGACTGAAGAGAAGGCCGACGTACCATGGTAAACTCGTCATCACCATCTTGGAATGGCTGAGAAGTACCGACAAAGTCTGGCTCCGTATCGGTAGCGTCCTGAATGGCGGGCCCGATTCCCAATCCTCGCAGATGGTCAGGCATCCCAAATGGAAATTCTGTCTCCGGACCCAGGAGACCGCAAAAGCCAGCAGCCAGGTCTTCACCATCTTGGAATGGTTGTGAGGTTGCCACGAAATCCATGAGATGTGCAAGGCGACGAGCTTCAGTCAAAGAGGAATGAGAAGCGGAAGAGGTGCCGAAGTTGGTGAAGGAACTCTACTAGAAAACTCGAAGTCACAGTGTGGCCATTGGTATGGGGGCAGGGGCGCGCCATAGGGCTATGTTGGAGGTGAGAATCTACATAGAGAGTGTCGTCTATGTAGACGAGGTGTCTCTATGGCGGATGACGTGTCGCTACGGAACTCTATACCGAAGCCTCGGCTCTATCGGCCGCTACCGCGAGACCGGCTATCTATGGCGCGGGCCCGGGTTCTATGTGCTCAAAAGGCGTTTCCAGATGATGAGCACAAGATGGGAGACCAGGACGATAACGGACGTTGACCATGGTGGTTCAGAAGGAACGTGCAACCGAAAATGGAAACTCATGCAAGTATGAGCAGCGCATACAACTTAAGAGGCACTGGTGCTGACCTCACTCCGGCCTGAACTGGAATTACGGCGGGACTAGGAAAGCGCAGCGCGTTGCTTGCGGATAAACGACATTCACAGAAAAAGGGAGAGGGGTGAGGTCGGTCGAGGATCAGCCAATCAGTACTTTGCCTTCAATTCTGCGCTGATTTGTTTTCTTCTTAGACTTTGGTTCATTTAAAATAGTGGTTCTCGCCCACCGGAAGTTATGGGGAGACAATTGGGGGCATGCTATTCAAGGGCATGTCGATACATATCTCTATTTTGATCAGAGGTCAAAATCAGTCAAGGGTAAGAGGGAAAGGTAGGGTAAATAGGTAACGAGGCGCGTCGAAATTTGGAAGGAGAATGCATGTCTTCGCTCGGGATGAGGGAGGACATGACGGACACGTCGCCGGTGGAATCTATAGCCACTCTTTAAGCGCGGTAGCGGGGGTGGAATAGGCGGGCGAACGAGCGGGGCGCATGGAGCGCGTGAAGGTGGGGGGTGCGCGGAGGTGCAGCGGCGGGCGTGGGAGGTGCATGGGACGCAGGCGGCGTTGGCGATGAGAGGCGACGGCGGCGATTTATACGCGTGTGGCGTCGTCGTAGGACTGGCGACGTGGGGGGAGAGCGCGGAGAAGCACACTGCTACACGGTATTCCCGGGGGCCGTCGAGGCCGGAGCTGGATGTATGGCGACGGGTGTTGGTGATTGCGAGAGGCGTGGTGCGCGGCGTTCGAGAGAGAGCAATCACTGCGTTTTACACAAACTGAGACGTAGTCAGTTGAGGTCTGTGTAGGTAACCTACCTATACATTTGCCGCTCCGTCTTGTGGTACAAAACGGATGGCTGTGTCTGGTATAGCCACAGGTAGCTAGCTACCCAAATGAACTAGCTATATATGTAGATTTGGCCAAAACTAACGGGCAAGGCACTTTTTGAGGGGATCAAGTCGGGAGGTGCTAGGCCTGTTTCACCAGCCACCTGTTTGAAACTGCCTGCCAGGATTTTATTAGATAGGATGTGCAAAAGCCGCATGAGCCGCATGCGGCATTTTGTACGTTGTGCAATACCGCGGCTTTTTCTTTGCTGTTCTTCATTCTTGTGTTTCGCAGTAGCCTTCAATGCCTCCTCAATCTCATATTCCACTCTTGGGAGTGTTATGTTTTGGATGTGCAACTGTGGGAGGCCGCATTTTTCAAGCATCACGAAGGCATCACTCACTTTTCCTATATTTTCACGTCTGCCACGCAGCAGAGGCAATGCCAAGGATCTTCCTTCTCCCCACAGCACCTCTCCTCCGCCTCAGGTAAGCTTATAATACAATAGTTAGTTGACACCTCTCAGATTTCAAATTTGCTGTGCGGCTTTGCACAATGCACAAAATGCCGCATGCGGCTCGTGCGGCTTTTGCACATCCTATCTATTCTTCCTGAGGTTTGTACAAGGAATCTGGTGGGTGGCCATCGATGAAAAATGTGTATCAGAGGGGTAGAACCCACCTCCAAAATTTGGGGTTGATTGGATAACATCTGGCTTCACACCAAATTTTTGTAATGCCCTCCCCTGGCGCAACCTAGTTTCTCGGTCATGGTCAGGGGCAACCTCCAACACATTTGAGCTTGAATCGTTGGGCTTCCTGAATAGAAGGAAGTAATAAAAATAAGGACAGAGCACCGATCCTGGTTCGAGATACCAGTCTTTAAACTCGGTGAGGACCTATCAGACAAGGCGTCCGCAGACTAAAATGCGAGTGACGGAGGCAGGACGTACCTTGGTGAGCGGGTGCGCTCAGGGTTGCTCCAAACAAGATCTAGGCCTCTTCATTATTTGGTGCTCGTGCATACCCCAAAAACGATACCAACACCCTTCATTGCGCGGTCAAAGCTGCTACCGAGACGGGACGTCAATTTATTGAGGTTCTGCATGTACGTGGGCGGTAACGAGGCGTGCCATCCGCCTTTGGGATGGGTGACGAAATAGGCCTCATCAGGTCCAAGAGCTGCGAACTCGAGTCCGTCCTTCTTCATATGGTTGATGAGGGCTTCGGAGAGAAGTGTTTGCGGGAAAATCAGATATCACAGACCCATGTAAGTGCGCGCGACGTACATTTGTTCCTTATGTCATTTTTTCCGACGTATTTCGTCCCAGTTGGGTTGGATCTTGGTGTGGTCAAATTACCGACGAAAGGTACCCGGCGAGAGACGTACGAGATCCAGGCCGTCGAGTCAATGGGTAGGCTGCTGGTTAGTCCACGAAATTCTGCGGCATGTTTTTCTGCAGATAACGGCGGCCGTGACCAATGTAGAAGGTCTCTTCATCCGGACCTGAATATTTGAATAATATGTGGTCAATCTCAGAAGCCCGGAGCAGTCGATTCGCAAACTTCTGACCAAAGACAACCAAAGTATTCGGAGTCTTGACCATTGTGGAGGACGGGTGAGAACGATGCAGAGGGACAGGTGAGAAAAAGATGCAGCGCGATCTTGCGAGGTTCATCAGTCAAACCACACTTTCGTCTTTGACGTCTTTGGCGTCTTTATCAAGATGTGAAAGACGTGAAAGATGGATTTTCCGCCAAGACGTCACGTCTTTCTAAACGAGATTCACTTTTCTTAGGAAAGACTCGCGTCTTGGGAAAGATGCCCAAGACGACGAGAGTCTTGACCAAGATCTACTCAAAAGACGTTTGATACCTCACAAAGCTTCGCAAAGATACATTTAAAGACAATATATTAAAGCATATAGGTGATACATTCAATGTACGGGAACACGAGGACAGAAACTGGGATTATATTCATCCAAACTGGGGAATACTGCAGAGGAATCATCGTTATCTTGTTCTCACGCACAGAACAACCATAGTACGCACCAACGAAGGCAACACAGACACCCGACGAGTGCTATGACACGGTACAAGAGGCTCGAAGTCGAAACAAGTGGCCGCTACTTAAAGGAAACAAAGATATAAGTCAGCGTGGGAATGTGAATAGGGATGCCTATTTTGCCCAAAAATGGTACTTTTGCAGAAGCGATTGTGAGCTCAAATCCCCAGGTATTAATATGATTCAAAGTGGTATTCTGCACTATTTAGGGCCTGATCGGGTGCTCTGCTTGCCGAAGGCAGACCCGCTAAAATCACGGCATATGCCTGCCTCATCAAGGCACCTGCTCTGATATTGGCTGAGCCGCCTCGCGTAGGCAGATCACCCGATCAAGGCCTAAGTTAACGAGTACTTTCAGTGTGTAACCAAACTCTCCGTGAAAAAAGTCGGTTTCAAGTTCTGAGAAAAAATCTTCAAAATTTATATTTTTAGAATTTTCTGAACAAACCCAAATACCTTGTATTCACTCATATTTTCGGTCCACAAGTTGTTTGGAGTGATTCGGGCCCGGGATATGGAGAACCACCCGTTGCCATTACTTACTTCGGCAGCGAGTACAGTAGTGCCTTGAAGCTTGAAGGCTTGAGCTTGCGTAGTTCTGCAGTTACAGTTGGTTTTGAAGATAATTTGAAGGGCTTTGAACTTGAGGGATCTTGAAGCTTGAGGGCTTGAGCTTGGAGGTCCTCGCGTTTAGCTTGTCATAACGACCAGCCAACATTGAGTAAGCGCGACTGAGACAGGCACGTCGTCCCGACAACATCCAAGAGCCCTGAAAGACCACCGAGAGACAACAGAACGTGGGATGGGCCCGATGGCGAGGACCAGGGGGAGTAGGGGCAGGGGAGAGCGCGAGAGCGGTGTGAGGGATAAGGGAAAAAGAGAAGGTGCGAGTGATCGTTGATCAACATCCATCAAACATCACATGGTTACGCACGAGCCAGCGGAGCTTCAATGACTTGTCCGATTTTGCCGCATCTTGATTTTGCCAAATTCGCAAAGCCGCTTGCCCCGTGTTGAATTCTGTGATTCAAAAGACCCTGAAAAAACTTCACATACCTTTTCCGGCCTCCTTGGCACGGTAAAGGACATCCCGATTGAGATTTCTTTTTGGCCCAATCTTGACCACTTCTCCCGTGCACTTGAGGTGACGCCAATTATTCATCAGCTCAAATCATGCCCGTGAAATGACAATTTTCATCCTTCATATGCGAGATCTCAGCTTTTTAGATACCTAATATGTAAACAACATGCTCAAAGATCCAAGACGAGAGGTTAAAGATCCAAGACGTCCAAAGATGCCCTTTCCAAGATGGAAGATGTTTTCTACAAGACAAAGATGCCGAAAGATGACCTCTAAAGATGTAAGATGCGAAAGACAAGTGTGTAGTTTACTGATGTTGACGGTTGCTAGTTAACGTTATATAGACAGGCTTCTGGGTTTGGGTAGGCGTCAGAATCGCTGGAAACGAAATCACACCTGTCTGGGTCAACATTAACGCTGACGCTGGCTGTCTAAAAAAGGCGCAGAAATAGACAAGGCCAAGAGCTTGAAAGGAAAGTCAATATCCGGAGAAATGGATTGAGGTTATTTGCCCGTATTTAAAAAGGATCAAGAGATTTGTATGTTGAATAGTCACTTATACAGGCGAGACGCGGAATACTATACAGATCGAGAGCCACCCAAAACAAAAAAAAAGCATCCCCAGCACCTCTCTAGTACCTTGGCACCTCGATCCACCCCCCAGTTGCCAACTTCATTGAGTTTCCCGCTTGGACCATTGAAGCGCACACCATGTCATTCAATTGAGACTGCATTCTCTGTGGAAGAAGGAGTTGGATTATACTTCGGGCCATCACAGATGGACGTACGAGTTGCTGCATCGCCAAAGCCTACAATTTAACGAATCGTAAGTACCAAGTGATGTTCTGTATGTTAAATGGAGTACTCACAGCCCGAGTTTGCTGGTGTTGCATGTCGACCATGCGCAGTTGAGTCAGGACTGGGGATACAACATCAGTCCCAGACGCCGTCAAATGTCAATAAGCATGTGCACATATTTGATCTTCAGGGGACTCGGCCAACTGCTTCAGCTCAGCGAGCTCCTCGATCATGGAGTTGGGGAGAGACCATCTCATTTGGATGACTGTGTCGTTTGGTTTCTTGAATTTCAGAAAGAAGTAGCGATCAGAGTAGGGGCAGAGTGTTGAGCCCGGCTCGATACACCAGCCCTCGTCAAACTCGGTCAGGACCTATCAGATATTTTAGCAAGATGAACGAGACTCGAGTTAGGGCGTACTTTGGTGAGAGGATGTTCGGCGTCGTTCTGGGTCTCTTCGTTCAAATCCGACGCAAATCCTCCCACGAAAAGAAAGATATGAGACTGCTCACGTCCAAACAACAACTGGAGACGCCCGAAATTAACACAGGAAGTGCAAAAAAGTAGAGAATGATCACCCCTCTGACCGCGCTGTCAAAGTTGTTGACAAGCGGTTTGAGTTGAGAGATATTCTCCGAATGCTTGGGCGGAAGCCGTGCATTCCATCCCTTATTGTGTTTGATAAAGTAGTTGTCGCCGCTGCCAAGCGTGATAAATGAACCGCCGTTCGTTTTCAGATGGCCGATAAGATCCTGGGAAATGTCGGTGCTATGGCAGACTCAAAACGAGGAGTTAGATTGTGATGGCGGTAGCACACCACAGACAACGTACACTGCTTCCGGTCGTCATTCTTGGCGATGTATCTTACAGCCGTTTGCGGAACTTAGGGCGCGGACGATTTTTTTCTGTTTTCAGCCATTTTGGGCAGAACAGCCGCCCCGACTTCAATTTTTGTCAGATTGCCTTGGGACATATCTCATTCTACTCGCACTGAAAATCCGCAGTCAATGGTCCCCTTGATCTTTGGTTTTGGTTTCCAAATAAAATTTTCACCCAAAAGATCCTGATTTCAGGCAGGACAGCTGCGGCATCAGCATTTCACCCCCAATTGCTCTAAATTTTTGATACAGTGGACTTCTATGTATTATCTAGTCAACAGAATACCGGGATATTGAATGTGATGCCAAGTCCTTATACAAATTGCCAGCCAATTGAGAGCTCAAATCGGCCCAGTATTTCCTGACCGCTACATTATAATTAGATGTTTCATTCACTATCCCGGTATTCTGTTGACTAGATAATACATAGAAGTCCACTGTATCAAAAATTTAGAGCAATTGGGGGTGAAATGCTGATGCCGCAGCTGTCCTGCCTGAAATCAGGATTTTTTGGGTGAAAATTTTATTTGGAAACCAAAACCAAAGATCAAGGAGACCATTGACTGCGGATTTTCAGTGCGAGTAGAATGAGATATGTCCCGAGGCAATCTGACAAAAATTGAAGTCGGGGCGGCTGTTCTGCCCAAAATGGCTGAAAACAGAAAAAAATCGTCCGCGCCCTAAGTTCCGCAAACGGCTGTAATCCGGTAGGATCAAATCTGTGCAGGGAAGAAAATTAACATGCAGAGACTGACCAGATAGGCAACGACACATACGAAATCCATTCCGTCTGAGTGATGGGCAAGTAGACACCTTGAACCTGGGCGGCAAACTCATCTGTAACGCCCCGGAATGTGTGCCGACGACCGTGACCAAGAAAGAAGGAGTCTTCATTTGCACCTATACACACGAACCAGTAAGTTACGAGAATTATCACTCCATTGCACTTACCAAAGGCGACCAGTGTGTTTGGAATCGTTACTGGCATGGCTGAAGAAGGGAGGAAGAGAATGAATATCGAGGCAATATCATTATCATTTATATGGACGCTCAGGGGCTGATATGGATAGCCATCGCTGCCAAGGAATCAACTGCTCTCCGCCAAGCCCTGCGGTACCAGTGGCGTATGACCTGGCTAAGCTCAGTGAAATTACTTCAAAATGCACGTCAACCAGAATCAAAGGATTGGGTGCCATAGAACTATTAGAACGATGAATATCGATGAATGTGCACAGAAATGCAAAGTGCATCATGTTTCTGTTGTGTTCCTAGCACATCAGGAACAACTCCACGGATGTTAAATATGCGAACCATTGATAAGGCGTGGTTTTGAACACGCCTAAATTCTTTGATTTTACAAAGTTACATTAGAGCAATCTAATTGAAGTAAGACACAGAGGGTACTAGTCTTGTCCCGAGACTGAGTATTAAACCTATGAGGCATTGAAAACTAGCTCTAAACAATATTGAATGAAAGGATTCTATCAGTACTCTTAACAGAGTAACTAGTATTATTCTGGAATTTAATCAGTTAGCTATAGGACTCACCCAACAAGCTGCAGGGAACCCGTGTAGCAAGTTCGGTGTCAATATGGATGCCAAGTAACCAAGGGAGTTATTGAAGGAATCAGTTAAACTGCCGTTGAAGTCTATTGAACTAAAGGTTGAACTATGTACGCACACTGGAACTGGAAAGCCCGGCCCTGAAGTGGTCATGTGCCCCAGCGCGTCTTGAAGGAGGGAACAAACAAGGAACAACACACCTGTAAATGGATGATTAAGAGGGCTAATGGCGCGATGCGCACTTGGTCTTCGCATAGGGAAATGACAATACAGCCTGTAGGAGGGTTTGTAAGGTTGATTGGTCTATTGTTGAGTACATACTACTTAATAATGGGCTTGGTAGGGAGAATTGGCTTAGAAATAGTGCTTTAAAGCTGCTCGGATGGTTAAATCCCAAGATCTGAGCAGGCTGGATGCTCTGTTCTCTAAAGCTGGGCAGTAGGGATGTTCTATTTTATTTATCTATTCCATTGCCACTACAACTTGGGGGTTGTTTAAATTAACTACGGTTATTCCAACGGTTTGACAACCATAAAGTCAATTACAACCACTTGTTCTTAAGGTTGAAGGGTTTTCAAATCCTACCTCCCCGAACACACACACGCGCATTATTGAGTAGTAGTCAGTGTTATATTTGGTGTTAAATTGAGCAGACGTTGTCTTGCTCTTTTTGATATTGGATTTCACTGTTGCACGCAAGTGCACCGTTTCACCGCCTGTCAAATCACAACACTCCCTTGACACTCCCCCTCAAGCGCAATGAAGCCCAAGCTTGCGAACAAAGTGTTCGAGTTTCGCCTTGGGTAGTGCCTTGGTAAAAATATCTGCCGTCATTTCGTCTGTAGGGCAGTTGGGGACAGAGATCTGTTCGTTTTAAATTTTTTGAGCCACGAGTTACAGCTCTAACTCGGTGGCCATGTTGTACTATAGCCACCGTGGCTATACTGTGGCACAGCCACCGCTCCATGCATCAGACTTTTGACATTTGACTTGTGAGCTTGTACAAGGCCAAACAAGGTCACAAGCCCCACTAAAAGTCTTTGACTTTTCGCCCTTGGGTTCGTGACTAAGCATCTCCTTATTTAGAAGGCGCATTTCGGCAGGCTTCGGCTTGCAATGAACTTTCATTCTCCACCTTGTTATGTGTTACACCTCTCCAATGCCACCATGCCACCATCCCCCTTCATCGCTCCTCCCCTCCCCTCACACATTCTCAACCCGTCCTCTTTACCCCGCTCGTGCACCTTCGGGAAAGCCTCCTTCCTTGCCGCAACCCTGATGTTCATTGCCGGTGCTCGTGCTCAATGCCCCGACAACGCTGTTGGTCAGTTCACGCAATCACTCTGCTCTTTATGTGATCTCTTCGTTGACATCTGGACTTGTTTGAAGGTGTCGGCCAAAAATACAACTCTGCAATTTCAGCGGCAAGGATGTCGGTGAGTGATCGTCCAAGCTATCATTATCATTCGTATAACTCGGACTAACTCGACCAACAAACAGTCTGCGGCGAAACCGACGGGTTCATCACGACACGCAAGTCCCCTCCGTGGTTTTCTTTCGAATGATTCACTGACATTACAGAACTCTTTTCGCTTGCTAGCTGGCAGTAGTACGTCTAGCCTAAGCCATCCTCACAGCGGTTTTAAAACCTGTTTTTCTTTATCCCTGCAGCGAACCAGGCGGCAGTCAAGCGCGGCGTGAGCGGCAACACCGCGGATCTGTGCGGCGACTACGCAGGGTGACCTGGGTTCGGACCCGCGCACGTTGACTGTGACGGCGGGGGCGCCATCACTGGGGTCGTCCCGCCCAATGCTGGCCATTACCATTGCTCGCACGCAAACATCGTCACTGGCGTGCGTGGTATTTTCAATTCCTCTCCATGTCTTGCTTGGTCTGATGGAAATGAATATAATTACAGGTTTTCTTCTCGAGGGTCGTCATTGTGGCTTGCTGCCAGCCGGATTAGTAGATACATTCATTCAATGCTGGATCGGGTACTGTCGTCCGTCTCGATTTACTGATAGCCCTTTGCCATAATTGATGATATTTCTGCACTTGAGTTCGCTCTAAGTCAATTAGTATCGTCATTTGTTAGAGAGAGAAATGGTTTGGGATGCATATGGATATGGTGGTGCGTCCTCCTTTTTTCTTTCTCTAGATCACCCTGGATCCTATGTACTTAGTTTTGTACTTGACTTTCCAGCGCGTCAACCGAACGAGTGACATATCAGTCACACGCTGTCATCACGTGTGCGCGTCCACTTTCTTTTGGCAACATCGACGTCGAGCGTTGTTCCACTCCGTAGGCCTTTCCCACCGCCGCCCACGGGCCAATGCACAAAGCTGTTTCACGTACGTTGGCGCTAGTTCTCCCGCTTTTCCGCCCGCTTCTGTGCCATGACTCCAAATTAATGCCCTCCGTCTTTTGAGTCGGACGGCGAGACAACGACGACGACGACCACTGCGTCGAGGTGCAGTACCAAGAAACGGGACGCATTCCTGCTGCTAGTATCACAGTCAGATACACGGATGCGGACGGGGTTTTCTTCACTCCTCTCGGCGGTGTACGAAGGTCCCCATCCACCCTAATTTGAAGTGCTGCATGCACTCGGCGTGCGGACGGGGATGTTCCAGCGCTGGCTCTGTCCACAGCAAGTAACTTCATCGACTGCGACATGAGAAGACGAAGCCGGGATGGAGAAATGGGGAGAGAAGGATTATCTAAATGCGCATCCTTCTCCTCCCACTAACGAATGCCTCCCCAGATGCCGCTCGTGCGGGTCATTCTTCCTTCCTACGCACGCCTCCCCCAAACCAAAACTCGGTGCTCATGACGAATTTGGAATGCGCAAACGCCAAAACCAATGCGCGGAAATTGGAGTAGGGTTCGCATCATCTGCATATACATGCTTGCCTGCCACTGACGATATTCCGTTTATCGTCCGCTCGAAACACAGGACGCTCTAGCACATCTGCAAGATCGTATCCATTCGCCACTTTCTCTACGTCTTTTTCCGTATCCGCACATTGGGCGCTTTCCGACGACAGCACTCGAGCCCCCGCACCGCGTCCTTCGGACTGAAGAAAATATCAGGTCTCGGGAGAACTGGTGCGTTTCTTCAAGAGCCCGACGCGGTGCCCCGCCCGTACCCCACGGCCTAAGAGGTGACTCACCGTCGCCGTCAATAAATCTTGACATTGCCTCTGTTATAAGCAAGTAACTTCGAGCGCCTGCGCAGCGACTTGCGATTTTGATTCGACAGCGCAATTGAGGGGTCTCATGCTTGTGCGTGTGCATCCCGGCCCACTCTTCTCCTTCGCACTGGCGAAGACCTGCAGTGCCGTGAATGATGGTCGCGCGGCACAACGATGCTTCTCCCCCACGCCTCCAACGCATATCCCAGAACACCCGTGCGGCTCATCTTTTCTCCGTCCGTTCTCGGGCTCGTGCGTACGTATATATCTGCTCGTATATCCTCCTCCCGCTAACTAGCGCCTTTCCAGGCTCTGTTTCCTCAGGACCCCGGCGCAGAGCCTCCCGGAACGGGAATCCGTAGATGTTTAGCAGTGTCGTACTCCGGTGGCATAACGTCTGCACAAGCTGCTGATCCCAAGCGATATGCGCGCCGCCGGCGTCGATCTTTCTTCTCCCATCCTCACCACTGACCGAATGTCTAGTTGATTTTCGAACCATTCTCCCTGACAAGTACAGTTTTGGCATCACGCTAGTCCGACATCCATTGAGACCACTCCAGAATAAACAGGTAACTTCTGATACTCATGGATGCCAAGTTTCATCCCGCACGATTGACATCCTGTTCTGGATTTTTGCAAACAGTACTTGGCAGATTTTCGAACCATTCTGCCTCACAAGTACAGTTTTGGCGAGCGCTAGTCCGATATCCATCGAGATCAAACAGGTAAGTTCCGACACTGCTCTGACATCTTGGTGATTGTTTTGCCTGTTCCAGCTCATCGACTTTAGCGGCCTGCATTGAATGCAGGACACATTCTGTCCTCGCGCTCAGCTTGTCAGATAACTCGATTTATATATGCGCCGGGACTCACGATATTTTTACGTAGATTTCATTTTCTTCACCCTGGCTTGCCCCCTCATCGGATCAACAGCACCGTCACGCCTCACTGTAATGTCATCGCTATCACAGCGGTATTTCAGGGATTTCCCGTGGCTCCACTCCGAAGCGCTCGGCTATTTTCTTCACCGGAAGATGCCTTCGGAGCGGCAAAGAAGACTCTCCGCGATGGTGTAATGATCGCAATTCGTCACAGCTCTCATGACTGCCTCGCACTTAGTGCCTGTCCACGAGGAGGAACGTCTGAATATAGTTTCCGCAAGTCGAGCTTCACTTCTTATTTCTTATCAAATGGTACAACTCTTCTGATTCTCAGTGGGAACTAAACGAATATAGTGCGACTAGCAGGACGGGTCAACGACTTCCAAGTTGCGGGGAAAGCAATTGAAGAATCGATCAGCGCATAGCCCCCCATAATCAAACAAGACCGCGATGGGGCTCTGCGCGCCCCACCATTTCGATTGAAAGGCACCGCAGTTTAGGCGCCGGCGCAAGCGCCTTGAGTCATACAAGTCGAATGTAGGCTTCAATCTCGCCCGGGAACATGGAACTCCTATTTTATCCTCCATTCACCATGTCAGCAGGGTATTCTTCTGGCAAGAGCCATAATTGGAAGCCTTCATAAATGACGGTGCAGTTCGTGCTTCAAGGTATCCTTCCTTCCCTCTGTTCAGTCATGGCTTCCCTCGATATCACTATTGGGTACGTTCTCAAGTTTTATATGGAGATCACAACCGACTCTTTCCAGATGTCTCCTCATCGCCTCATGGGCCAACATGATGTGTGTGTTTCGGTTTCGATTTTTTGTTGAAAGATTATGCCAACTCGACCTCGACATAGCCTCTTTACCCTTCAGTGCGTTATTTCGTTTTATGGTTGAACTTACGCTCAACTCTTATTTCACAGGGGTGTTCAGTACGGCTGCTCCATCTTCTGCAGAATAGTGTAACTCAAAATCTGAAGGACATACAGATATTTCGCGAGGTATCCCAAAGGTTGCACCATTTTCCATGTATTCATTCACCGCTTTCTGACCACATCCTTAGACATATGGTTCAACAAAATATCGGTGTTGGGTGCCTTAGCTTCGGATTTCATGACTGTCTTCGCGTGTTTGTCGGTGAACTACTTGTACCTGGTAACTCACTGGGGTAAGCCCGTGATTTCCACCGTTCAATTACCTAGTTTTTTTACAAGATCTACTTTCTTTATAGGCAACGAAGTAAGGTTCTAACTAAAGTCACCACCCCGATTTCTGATCATTTCCTCCGCAAGACGTACATCGAGAGTCAGTGAGTGAAGTATGTGTGCATATATATATACCATTTCCTGATGTATCGCTAGGCCACGAGTGTTTCCAGTATATATCATAGGTAGCCCCTTTTCCTGAGAGACCCACATTCGGATGTGCTTCTTACCTCGTTCGATAAAAAGGCACGGGAATAACCGCCACAATAGTCCAGATCTGGCTAGCTCGCATGGTCTTCAACCTGTACTGCTCCCAGTTCTGGCTGATTCGAAGCTGAAATTGCATGCAGGACGAAGCAATGGATATGGCTGCCCTTGATTGCTCTGTTCATTCTCACTGGTCTGGCTGGCGCGGGTGCCACCGCTTTCCATATCTTTATCAACCCGTCATATACTGGACGGGACGCTGTTGTTAGATATGTCACGAGTGAGCTCGAATTCTCTCTTCCAAGTTAAAGTTGGGAATCTTTCGCAGTCTGGCTGTCTGGATCCGCCGTTGCGGATGTGATCATCACCGGCCTCCTCGTATGGACGTTCCGCACCCTCAAAACGAACTTTGTCAGCACCACAGAGTATGCTCAAAGACCATTATCTTTCAGTCCATCTAATTGAATGGCAGATTGCTTCGCCGCCTGTCCATTACATCTGTCCGGAATGGTTCAATCACCACCATGATGACGTTTGTGCCTTGAGTTCTGCTGGGTTTGCATACTCACCATCTCATCAGTCTTGTCAACCTCGTTGTGTTTAAATTGCAGCCAGAAACAAACTGTACGTTGTAGAAAACACTTTCATAGCTGAAACTGACCAACGATCCAGCGGCTGTGATGATCGAGGCAAGCCCCTCACCCCTTAATGCCATTCACGTATTACTTGACACTTCCTGGTCTCAGATGACTATTGGACGAATATATACACTGCAAGTCACCACATCATCATCTGTCACCTTAGCACTGACTCGGTTCTGTAATAGATCGATGTTGGCCAACCTGAACAACCGGACACTGCTGGCCGGCCAATTGCAGGCATCTGTCGAAATGCATTCAACTATCAAGTTCAATTCCACGGGCTTACATCCACCAGAACAAATTTTCGAAAGTGACGGTAGCATGAACAGTGGACTCCACAACTCGTACCTGGGTGGCCATTGTAGCGATTTTGTTCAAGGGAATTGTGCACTCGGCATCGCGCAAGAAAGCTCGGCATAAACGGAGAGAGCCACGTTACCAAACCCACTAGCGGGCGTCGGAAAGCGGAGCGGAAGCACTTGCACATGGATCTGTAATAATAGCAGTGTAGCTGGGCTGTCGTCATCATACTTTGAATTCCTTGATCTGTGTGGAAATCAGAATATGGGAAGTTTGGCTCATTGGGACCACGAGGTAATTTCAATCTGTTCGAGCGCCGCTTTCGCGTTACATCCACCAGAACACATTGTCGAAAGTGACGGTAGCCAGGCCTCTTCCTCTTTGTGGGAAGCTCCATCTCACCTCCTGTGCGGAGCACTCGTTTGGCGGGCGTCGCTCCCACCGTATTAGATACATTCATTCAATGCTGGATCGGGTACTGTCGTCCATCTCAATTTAATTTTGGTGCTTGGCAATAATTGATGATATTTCTGAACCCCGACGGCTCCAGTTGGCAGTCCCTTGAGTTCGCTCTAAATAAATTAGTGATATCGACATTGGTCAGAGAGAGAAATATTAATGCTTTGGGAGGTATGCGTGCATATGGTCCATGGATCGGCTGGGCATCCTCGTTTTTTTCTAGATCCTACTTGGACTTGGCCTCGGCTTTCCGGCGCGTCAGCCAAACGAGTGACATATCAGTCACACGCTGTCATCACGTGTGCGCGTCCACTTTCTTTTGGCGGCATTGACGTCGAGCGTTGTGCCAGTCCGTGCGCCTTTCCCCACCGCCGCAATGCACAATGCCGTTTCCATTTGAACTGGCGCCAACTCCTCTGCTCTTCCGCCCGCTCCTGTGCCACGACTCCAAATCAAGGCCCTCCTCTCCGCTCCTTTCCCGCCCGTTCGCCCTTTTCAGTCCGACTAGCGACAGCAACGAAGGCGACAACCCCCTGCGTCGAGTTCTAGCACCGAGGAACGGAACACATTCCTGCTGCTGCTAGTATCAGTCAGATATACGGATGCGGACGGGGTTTTCTTCACTCCTCAGCGGTGTACGAAGGTCCCCATCCTCCCTAATTTGAAGTGCTGCATGCGCTCGGCGTGCGGACGAGGACGTCCTGGCGCTGTCTCTGTCTTCAGCAAGTGCCTTCATTCGCTGCGACGCGAGAAGACGAAGCCGGCATGGAGGAATGAGGAGAGACAGGATCGGGCGTAGGTACGCATCGTCTCAATGCGCATCATTCCCCTCCCACTAACGAATGCCTACCCAGATGGCTCTCCTGCTAGTCATACGCACGCCTCCCTAAACTGATACTAAGCCAAGGCGGAAATTAGGGTCCGCATTATCTGCATACACATGCTTGCATCCGCTAAAGCGATGCTCTACCACCACTCCAAGATCGATATCCATGCGCCACCTTACCTCGTCTTCCCCCATATCCACACATCTCGCCCCTCCCGACCGACGATGTCTCGCTCCGTCCCCGCGCTTGGACCGCGTTCTTCTGACTGAAGAATTATCTGGTGTCCGCAGCGCTGCAGAATCTGCGTCTACAAGAGCACCATGCGGACCACCGCCCCGTATCGTCGCCGCCACCGGGTCTTGACGTTTCCTCTGTCATAAACAAGTACAAGCACCTGCACCGCGACCTGAAATTCGATTCGACAGCGAGATGTGAGGAAATTGAGGGTCTCCTACTTGTGCGTGCGCCCTGCCCAGGCTCCACAACGCTTCTCCCCCACGCCTCTTCTCTCCTTGCGGCTAGGCCTGCCAGTCTCCCGGCACTCCTCCTTCAGAACGGCTACATACGACGCGCACACCCGGACTTGGACCGAGCACGTACAGAACCCCCGCGAGCGTGCCTACATACCAATGCAGCGCTACCCCGCCCATGTCTACCGATCCCGAGCAGGTCTGCCTTCCAGTCTTCCGCACGTCAACACGCGGTGCGGCCCCCAGTACCGCGCTGCGTTGCCTGGCGTTGTGGCTGCCTCTGAAGCTCCACACTGAGCCGCGCCTTAAGAGCGCCCCGTCCTCCGACGTCTTGGCGCAGGCTCGCAATTCTCAGCCACTCTCAGCGTCGTCTCCATATCGGCGAGTTCTGCTTGCGATTCGGAGAACTGCAGTCGAGAGCGGGAAGCAGAGAGTGGTGCATACGTCTATATCTGTATCTTCATCGTCCCGCTAACCAGCGGCTTTCCAGGCTCCGTTTCCTTAGGAAGATTGGCGAAGACCCCGACCCGCGTCGTCCCCACCTCCTCTCCACGCGCAGACCCCGTCTGCACAAGCTTATCCCGAGCGACATGCGCGCTGCGGTCGGCGATCTGCACGTCCTCGATCACCGCGGCCTATCATGTGTACGACGTGCCTCGTCTACCGCGTTCCGAGTCGCTGTGACCTGCGGGGGTGGGAGGCCATTAGGATTGGTTTCCTGGGCTCGTGCGTATACATCTCACGCATCTTCCTCATCCCGCTAATCAGCGCCTTTCCAGACTCTGTTTCCCCATGAAGATTGGCGGATACTCCGAATCCGCGTCGTCACCACCGCCGCTCCACGCGCAGATCCCGGGAACGGGAAAGTTTAGACGTCTACCACTACGTCGTACCCCGTTGGCGTAGCATCTACACAAGCTGCTAATGCCGAGTGGCATGCGCGCCGCCAGCCTCCTTCTTGCTGAGCGAGTCTTCCATCGTGCACGGGAGTCATCCTGTCCAGTGCTCGAAATGCGCTCTCCGTTCGCGATACCTCACTACGGAATTGCAAAGCGCGAAGGGCGAAGTGAGAAGTGGGAGGATGGGGAGTTTCGGGCTCGGGCTTGAATGTACATGCACATATATAACCTCCGCGTGTCCTTTCCCGTACTGATGGTGATCCTGTAGACTCGTGAGCTCTTGGTGGGAGAGGCCATCACATACGTGCCCGTACTGCCGCCTTACGCACGCCCCGTCTCTCGAACTCGATCATTTTTCTCCGTCGCGGATTGGCCATGGAGAACAGCTACGCCTACGCATACATCCGACGCGGGCGGCGGGCATCCGCTCCGCAAGTGCGCAGATATCAAGCACGGTATCATACTCTCAAGCCGAGCAAATACAACTTCTTGCGACGAGGAAGTTGGTGGGTGATGGGGAGGAGATGGGGAGAGTCTGCGGCTTGTGCGTACTGTGCGTCCCCATTTCTCCGCGCGCGCCTTTTCCTCTCGTTGAGGGATTTAGCCAGATCTCGAGATCACCAAACGTGCGGCACCCTTCAAAGGGCCTTGCAGGTACCTTGCAATGTCACAAAGGCCCTCCAAGCTCGTCCGAGCCTTGTACCACCCCCCCTTAAAGACATCATTAAATTTGGCCAGTCCATAAAAGAGTAAGCAAGGCCAAGGTCGCCTTTAAAGGCCTGTGGAGCCTTGCAGGGCCTTTCGGGACCCTCCAAGGTCCTCTCTTATTCGTCTTACAGATCCCAATATCGAAGAGCGCAAAAAAATATGAAACTAACAAGTACACGAGTGCAATAAGTACGAGGATACAGCAGTGGATAATACATTTGATACAGCACTAGATATAATCTTCAGTATGAGCTGCCTGGAATCAAAGAATACTCACATTCTAAGCACAATCTTGAGCAGAGTCATCGGAGGGAAATCTTAGGCAAAAGAAAAACGAAGAGCAGTCAGCGGAGAGTAAGCATCATAAATTCCCGACTTACAAACATTACGCGTGAAGAGCACGATCTTGCGGAGGTACGGGAATATCTTCTGAATAGGAAACATCAGCTTTAAGTCACGTCGGCTACAACTCTAGAAGACTTACGAAAAAAAAAACGGAAAATGACGGGGAGACGTTCTGCACAGAATATCAATCAGTTCGGCAAAATGGAATGTGGACGAGACGCTCACCCGAATATTGCGGAAGAGGCCTTTCTCGTTTCTCGGGGTCCTTGGGATCGAAGCTACCCTCCGCGTAGAAACACGAGGGGTACTGTCTTGCTGTGAACGCGGGCTTCTTGTCTATTGTTTCCCCCGCATAAGAGCCTTGAGCGTGCTGGACAAGCGTTAGTATGTGTGGATATATGCGCATATATTGACGTACGCGACAGCCGCTGGAGTCGGAGACGGTTCAGCGTCCTCTGGTGCGTCTTCTGGGAGTGCCTCTTTCTCGTGGATTGCAAGACGAAGGGGCCAGGGGATGATAGCATCACGCAGCATCGGATGATTAAGACCACGATCAGATTTTGAAGCGGAATCGAAGATTTTAGGAAGGAGCGACTGCGCGGGATCAGAGAGGACGTAGTCTAGCTTGTATTTCAGACCAGATGTGTCGTTCTGTCGCGCGCTACCAGCAGCTTCGCGAAACTTGCCGGGATCAGCCACAGAAGGATACGAATATGAGATGCGTACCAGTGACACGAGTCGACCCCACTGCTTGTCGTCCTTGAAGAATTCACGGATAACATCAAGCGAGCCAGTGGATTTAGCCACCATCTTGTCGAACACGACACTATACCTCTTTTGCTCAACGCGCTCACTAGGATACATGTCAGCGTCAAAATGTGATAAAAAATAAGACACACGATTCAGGTAGTATTGCTGGGGGTCTGAGTTGGTGCTGTTCCGAACAAAGCTTGACACCCGTGGGCAAGCGCGAGGCCAATGTCCATGAACGGATTGACAGCGCGACTGAAGAACCTGGCAATGGAGATGATCTTGTCCAAAGACGACTTGGTTTCCCTGGAGGAGGTGAGTGAGAGATAGAAGACGAGGAAAAAGGTGTCTCACATCGCGTCGCGCTTTGCTCGCTTATTCGGCACAACGGAGACTGGAGCCATTGACGCGAGGATTTCATCGTACTTTCGTTTAGCCTCACTGGGAGGAGTCGCGGTGTCGTCAAGTGGAGGAGGGAGGGAGGGTGTTGAGGTAGAGGACATGGTGGTTGCGGACAAAATGCGCCTATTGGCGCCCTCGCTTAGGGCATCAACCCGTCCGTAATACGCCCACGGGCGTATGAATTACGCCGTATTTTTCTTACGCCACGGCCAAACCCGTCCGTAAAGACCCACGAAGAAAGGTCAAACAGGACGGGTCCCGTACGTACCGTCCGTTTACGGCGTATTTACGGTCAATTTTATATGAGCAGCCGAGATCCAAGGATACAGACGTATAGAAGCTACGGACATGGCAATCAAACATCATCTTCGTCCCCAACAAGGTCAATAATTGTCTTGCGGGGCAACCGAAGCCTGGCCTTGACAAACATAAGAGTTTGAATGGTCTCAGCCTTCAAACTCGCGCGGCGAAGTCCATTTGTATCGCGGCCACCCGAAAAGATCCGTTCGACGGCAACGGCGGAGCCTACACAATGAATTGGTCACTCGGCGATCATCAATGCAGTGATGAGGTGAAAGAGAAATACCAGGTATGCAGAGAACATTGCGCGCCAGACGGTATAGTTGAGGGAATTGCCGGCGCCGACTGTACCACCACTGCAAGGGATCAACCGTCTCGAACGGTTCGGGGACGCTGGTGAGTCTGAAATATTCAGCTAGCTCGTTGGAGATCGTTGCGGCTGATCCCCTTTTTTGTAGCGGCTAGTGAAGTCGACCTTTTGAGGGGATCCCAGTTCCGGCTGTGATTCCGTAGGTGGGGGATCAACCGGGGCGACAGCGGCGTACTGATCGTCGAAGTGCGACTGTAGACTGAGTTTTGATGCCTCGAGCTCCATGAGGAGCTCGTCGTCGTCTGCATAGTCCTCCCGTAATGTCTCATATGAGATGCGAGGGTCCAGAACTATGTGTGAATCAGATTAAAGGCAATGAAGATAAAAAAGAAACTGACGTGCAGCCCAACCGTATTATCGTGACTGATCAAATTTAGTGAAATAATCACTGAGCTTACGGTGGGCGTTGACCAGGCCATCCTTCAAAGCAGGATCAGCAGATGCGGGGAGTTCAGTGATGATCTCCTTGAGACGTCGTTAAAGGCCGCGGAAAATGGCGTGAGTGCTGGACAACATTGGTTGCTTTGTGGCCGACATCTGAGTTGTCGCAGAACGAAAAACTTTGAGCCATTGAGTGACCATCTGTAACGCATCCCATTCTGTTGAAGTTAGTTCGTGCTCTCGCAGCTCGCCATCTTTCGCAACATAATTGAAGATCGGTGTGCGGTACTGCAGCGCACGACCTATTAGAAATGGGTATTATTAGTGTTGAGAGTGAAAGATTGCGTGAACACCTACAAAGCATCTGATGAGTCGAGGACCAGCGTGTCTTGACATCGAGAATCAGCATTAAAACACTGTTGATAGTCCCGGGTGATGTGTTCATGCAGTCTCGAACTTCTTTCTGCCAAATCTTGCGACGCTGGGGACTGGACCGCACATGGCGCACAATTTTGCGAAGCTTTTAAACAAAAATGTGAGTAAGAAGGAGGCAGATGGGCGAAGATTTTTGCCTTGAAGACAGCACTTCCAACGAGGCTAGTCGGTTTCACGTACTCATCGTCGTCGACATCATCCACCTCGCTGGCCCGATTGTCCTGCACATGGGAAAGGGACTCTATCGCAGCATCCTGGTACGCAGTGGACCGAGATTTTGCCTTCTTCTTCTCGTCCTTTGTGAGGGCCCCAATTGCTTCAAGAAGCTAACGAATTGTATGAGTTTACAAACAAGATCAAAGTTGGCAAGTGCGCACCTTGAGTGCTGCCAAATGTATGGTGTGCGGCATGCATCGCATCCGCGCATGTCGGCTGAAAAATGGGATACAATGCAACGTACTTTGAACATTTCCATGAGACCTGCAACCATCTCCTCACCCATCTTATCAATGCGTAACTTAATGGACTGGGCATGCGGAATTTAAGCTCTTTGCGAGCTGGATGGTGAGTGTACTGGAGGAGTTCACGAAACTCAACTGCGTCAACAGCGGAGAAGGGTTGATCGCATGCCGCAACCCATTTTGCGAGTAAATCTTCAAAGTGCTATTGATCCCACGGCTCCTAAAAAGAAGTGAGTAATACAGAGAGACGAATAACAGATACAATGTACCTCTGATGCAGTGGCCTGCCTTTCGAACATCTCCTTGATGTTGTTGGAGATCAAGTCGAGCTGGTCCAAATATTCGGCTGTCTTCTCGGGTGTCATGGGAGTACTCCCTCGGGCCAGCGCGAGTTCTATATCAGTCGGAGGAGTATTCCGGCTGTTGAGAATCTTGAAAAGGCGATAGTGGGCAAGGAAGTGTGACTGTAAATGTGATTGGAGCCCTGAAACTCATCAACACTGACGCAAAGAGTGTTCCATGTAAACATACCATGGGTATTGTGGTTCATCTTGCACCCTATCTTTAAGACTTTTCGATTTCCAAGGTAGCACTTGTAATATCGTGCACCCTCTTCCACCGATCCATCCGCATGCTGGTCGACTTCTTCAAAGAAGTAATAAATGGCATTCCGCGATTTCTGTGCAGTAGATTAGTGGAGTATTCCTTGACATCTGTGACAAGCTCACCGGTGTATTGCGCTTTTTGGGTGCAGTTGAAGGTTGGACAGGTGTGGAGGGTTGAGTACTCGAATCAGGCTGTTCCTGCTGACCATATTGAAAGAACGAAAGAAAATACATTGCATACAACATACTGGGGGATCTGTAGCCTTCGCCTTGCCCTTCACTTTTTTCTTTGGTGGCTGATTAGACCGGTGGCGGCGGCGGGAATTCTCGGGAATGGTTTTCGTAGGTAAGGAGTCGGCGAGCTAAACAAGTAATCATTAGCTGGCCATACGCAAGGGGAAAAAACTTACCTCTGCATTTGGAAGCACCTCCTCAATGTCACTCTCATTACTACTGCTGCTTGTGTCGTCGCTCTCGTCCGTTTCGAAGTCCAAATCTTCTGGATCGGAGTTGACGATCGGTTTGGCTTTGACTTTCGGTTTTGATTTGGTGGGACGCTTGCGCTTTGTGGATTTGCGAGGGTTTTCTGGGTTCCCATCAGAATCCATCTGCTCAGCTTCGAGAACCTCGTCGATCCGAGTGGTGTCCCGATCACGACGTGGTCTGGAAGAGGATGCTATGGGTTGATCTGGATGTGCTAAGTGATGTTCAAAATAAATATCAGATGATAACACACCCTGCTTTCCACCGCCCAGAACCGCTAAGTTCAACTGTAGATGCGACAAGTTTGAAACCCCGTATGCCCCGATGGCTTCTTCCCAGGCAATTCGTCGCCCTTGGTAAGTGAAGTAAAAACACGTCCGGTTGGCGGGGACGAGACCAAGGTCAGTCAGACAGCAGTAAAGGTCGTCTGCGGTCATGGCTGTGGTCACAACTGAAACATATTTAAATTATAAACCGACGCCTTCTCAAAGAAAAATAGGAGACTGACCCATAGGCACAGAGCGATGATGGGCTCCCAAGATGAAGATTGTGAATCGATATTTACCGCAGGTGCGTTCAAGCCGGTGCTGGGACATGTAGGAGAAGTGAGATCGATGCCGCCGGCGACCCAGTATCAACGGTAGAATCAAATGATATCGAAAAAACTGAGGGAATGCAATAGCCACTACCAAACAACATTCAGAATTCATATAATCTCAAATTCACCCATAACTTACTGTAGAAAACCACCGAAGACCCACTGCACACAGCTAGATATGCCCGAAAAAAAGCGAGATCATGCTGGGATTGGTGGCCAGAAAGGCTGAGACGAGACCCGAGGAGGGTAAATGCTGTCAGTCCAGATGCGAGGGGCAAGAGAAAAAGTGCGAAATTGACGAGGGGCCATGTCACACAATTGAAAACCACAGCTTCGGGGCGGGATGGGAATAAAGCACCACGTTCTATGGATATAATAATGTAAGCCTCAGTGAAAGATCTGAGATATTGAATTGAACGATGTACTAGGCAGAAGCTTGCTACGAGGCTGTTCCTCGTATTTCACCAGTCTCTGAAACATGTTGGGCGCTCAGAACGCTGAAGAATATTTTCAATAAATAAGAAATAAGTTGGGAGTGAGTCGCTCACCGCCGTTTGATGGGGGCCGACTCGAGTACACCAGAATATATAGGATGCGGAGTGCCTGAGTTTAACTAAATGGATAAATACGAGTGCCTTAGTATAACCAGAAGGAAAAAGGGAAATTTCACAGGTTCATTTTGTGTTCATGTCCGCCCTCCCTGCAGGTCCGCCCCTGTGGCAATACAGGGTCGCCGTCATGTCAGAGGCACCAATGGATTTATTTGCCGGTGTAGACATCATTTTTTGCAGCGACGCCGGCCAGTTTTTGAAAACCCGTAAACGCGTTTACGGACGGTTACGGGTACGCGTTTACGGCTTGACCCGTGCCGTTGCCGTACCGTAACAGGTTGAACCAACCTGGCTGACGGTACGGGGACGTAACCGTATTTACGGGACGTATTTCCGTAAAAATACGGGACGGGTTGATGCCCTACCCTCGCTTTTAAAGTCCGAATCGCGGTCACGTGTGATGTCCTTTTTTTGGCCCCAAGCCACAGAAGTCGACTTTTCTACATCATAACTCGCCAAGAAAGCGGGGAAAAATACTCTATAAATACAAGAATACATTTCAAAGGTCGTCAAAACCTTCAGCCTCAAGAAAATCTTCATCTGTGGGCTTTGCCCCCTCAGCCTCGTCATTTTCCGGCTCCTCCTCCTCCTCCTGGCTGGACTCATATCTCCTCATCCATCTCTGGCACTTCGTCTACAATTTCTGGCTCAGGTTGACGGGTGGATCAACCTCCATTTCATCATCCGAGAGACTTGCATCGACCGGATCTGCCGAGACCGAAGTCGTCGTAGTGCGATGACCCACAGCATTACCTATGAACCTCATGAACATGTCTCTGTCCACGAATCTAGAGAAATTAATCACGTTGAGTTTGATGTCGAGTCGAGGGAATCTGAATCTTACTGATTGACATAATAGTACCGATAATCCTTGTTGTATTCGGCGTCGAAATGGCGCCCAACCGAGGGCGCGAGTAGTTCCGTGGTTCTTCCATAGTGGAAAGCCGGAGTCAAGTGAGCAGCCCGAATTATTTCGGCAGGATTGAGAAAGCCGAAAGCACCAGTGTCCGGAACGGATGCATCAATAAATCCGACGCGATGAGGACGTTTGGCCATCCACCCAGCTTTGTGCTCCATGTCACGACCGAACCATCGAACCCACAAGAACTGCATGCGATGGAATTTCGTCGTGTTCTTTGATTTAGGGCCGACATGACGGACAGCCGCATGAAAGATCCCCACAATCCGCCCATACCAATATGGATGAGCAGAGGACTCATCTTCGTCTTCGTGGGCCAGTACCATGAAGTATGGATGAGTCCGTGTATTGAGGGTATCCTGGTCCCGTCGAAGGCCATAGGTGGTGTAATTTACACGCAAAATTTTGTGCGTGTAGAGCCGTTCTCGTATGATATTCACGTCAGCCAGATCTTGGTCCGAAAAATCATTTTCGTCGCCACTGTACGGTATGCGGAGTAGCCGGGCGAGCAAATGGGCTTTTAAATCCGGTAGGAAGCTCTGGATAACATGTGAGTTCGATGTAATCTGGAAATTAAATAACAACTACCTGTTAAGGCATGGTCATCAGGAAAATCATCGGGCAAGTCGAGAGCATGAAGGTATGTCCGCTTCGACTCCGAGATATGGTGGTGCTGGCGGGGGGGTGTTCGAGGAAGAACATCGTGCTCGGGGCCCAGGGTCCTTGCGCCTTTTGTGCGAGTCTCTTTCTGTGGTGGTGCCTGCAGAGGTGGAACCTGGTTTGTTGGCACAGCAGTGGGTTCTGGATTCATCCGCTGCTTGATGATCCGTAAAAGACGTTTACGGCGTTCATGCGCAGCTATTTGCATGACAAAGTTGTGCTTATTGGTTCTTGCGTAGAATCTTTTGGCGACACGGTGGGCAAGCTCACCCTATTGGTTATGATTGATACATGGTCAGCTGCGGATCGACACCAAATCCAAATAAATCTTACAATCTGCGTTGAGTATGAATCTGTGGTGCCGAACTCGGTGATGGTGTCGGGGTAATCACCGAATGAGTGCCACTTGTAAGTCCCAATGTTCTATGCCTTGCGCTTCTTCGACGTCGTTTCAGCTGCGGCGACTGGATTTGCTTGGGATTTGGATTTTTTTTTGGCTTTTCTTCGTGCCCGCCGGTTCTGCTCTTGAGGAAGCTCATACGTTGTATAAGTCTTACATGTGGTCCGCAGAAAATGCCGTGCTTGCGTGCCGAGCTCTGTTGTGACTGTTCTGAAGGATAGGATGCTTCCGCTGCTGTGCAAGCGGAGCTTTCCGTACGCATGCCATGTTGCAAATGTGAATAGGAGGGAGAGGACAATCGTGTTATGCGGTTCTGGAAAGAGGCCTTCAAACACCGGTATACAGCACTGAGAAAGAATTCAAGTCAGTATATTCAGGCCAAATAAGCCGCGTGCACCAACCTGCAAGATGTCGTCAAAGTCCCGAGCCGCGGGCTTCTTCATCTCGGAAACGTCAGCACGAAAGCGCCGAATTGTACATCGTCCAAAGGTGGGAATTTTGCGGAAGCTGGAATAAGCTATCAGACTTGAATCATAAGGCTTCGATTTGAATGACGTGCCGCTCATTGAATTCATCTACAGAAGCCGGGCCCTGTGTATGCAAGATGCGGATCAAATGCACAAAGAGGGATTTCCACCCTCCAAGCTCGACTTCGTGAAGGAAATCCGGTACAAACATGCTGAAAAAATTAAAACGGTATGCAGCGAGCTTCGAAAAAGCATTCTACACAAGGCAGAAATGTATAAGAAAATGTTACGACAATAGAGAGTTTGCGGTGGAGCCACCCGGCGCCACCAGATGGCTCATCCGGCATGCGGTGCTGGGTGGCTACGTCATTTGGTGGCTGTTCGGTTGCCTGCTCGTTATGGTGTGTATCGAGTGCCTATTACCTTACTGAATACTAACACTTTCTCTACCTATGCAGAAGGCCATTCTCGAGTCTACACTTTGCTGTCTGACTCAATATTGGGGTTGCTCTTGGAGTTTGGCAGCAAAGAAGGGTTGAAGTACTAGTTTCCGGCACTCCACCGGTGCGCACATGTGTATGGGCATGCATCTGAATAGGCATAGTATGTGTGGAAGGTCAACAAAATTTCTCCCCACGCCACCTGATCAGCCACCAAATGACGTAGCCACCCAGCACCGCATGCCGGATGAGCCATCTGGTGGCACCGGGTGGCTCCACCGCAAACTCTCTAATGAGAATAAATTGTAAACCACTCACGCGGGTGGGCACCCAAGATTTTGGCTTCAAAAGTCTGCTCACTGCGGCGCCCGCAACAAGAAAACCCTTCTCGAAGATCCAGCGACGAAGAATAGCAATTATACGACGATACGCTGGCGTGTCCTCGCGAATATTTGCTCGGCGTCGCATGTCAGCTTTCGTTCCCATGGCCGGAATTTGATCCTTCTCGATCAAACAGCGAGGGCACAGACATCCCCCAAAATATTTGATTGTAGCTAGTAGAACCCTAGAAAAGATCAGGACAACGGAAACTGGGAGTGGATAGAATTACTTTTCGGCATAATCAGCGCCATAGGTAAAAAATCTGGGGAACACAAGCCGTTCAATTCCATCGAGCACTTGACGACGATTCCAAGAACATAGGCGTGGATAAATTCTGGACACAAAAGAAGGTCCCAGATGCCATGCATCAACTCGCGTTTTAGATGAGCCCATACATCGGCAGACAGAGGAATTCCAAATGTCTTGCGGTAAACGTCTTTGATAGAATCGGGGAGCTGAGACGGCATGAGAGGCGAGATGATACAAAGAAAGGTTCGCCTACTGAGGGGAAGTAGGTTTGATGATGACCCGCATTTGCAGAAGGCTTCGCACGCGTATATTTCGACTGATTCCCAAAAAAAGTGTATAACGGCCACAGAGATGCATTCCCGAAGTTCGCCCGGTGCGTTTCATCAGACCAAAACATGTAGGCCGCAATTACAGTCTCAAGATTGGGTGTCGCGGGTTTTGGCAGAGAATTATGGGCCTTGAGCATATTCGAGGATGTGTAAATCTCCCCGTACATAACCTGATTAGTGTTGCCGCGACTCACGACTCCAACTCCCCCAGTCGACTTAATGAAGTCGACTTGAGTCGAGTCGAGTCGCTTGGCGTGACTCCGTTCGACTTCGGAGTCGAAAGAAGTCGACTTTCTCGACTTGGGGCCGATTTGGAGCCGGTCGAGTCAGCCTCTGTAGATAAGTAGCTAATCTGGGTCATAAGTACCATGGAACAGACCTTTACTGATCTCAAGGGAGAAGATAAACTTAAAAATATACAAGGTTGGATTTCTGAGCTCAGGGGATGTGATTTTGGACATGTTTTAAAAGTAAGTTCTTGTCCGTTAGTAAATAGAAGAAATCCTACCTTTCAGAGTTTCTCAAATGGGGCTCTGATACGTTTTAACAAAGACCAATGGCTTACCAGGCTACCACCCCGAGGTAAACCCGACCTAAATTGACCCCTCTCCATCGTTAGTAGCCCGGGAATAGAGATCTGAAAAATCGTGACTTCATCGACTCGAGTCGACTCGGGTCGACTTCGGGCGACTTGGATATGACCAAGTCGAGTCGAGTCGAGTTGAACACTGTTTTAAGTCGACCTCTTGAGTCGTGACTCGACTTTTGGAGTCGCGGCAACACTAAACCTGATGGCCATCTGGAAGCGCGGGCAAACCATGCACGTCCAACACCGCATTGGCAGGATCCAAATGGATGTCGGGGTCGTTGGGGTTATGATGCGGATTCCAGCGGTATTCAAACGGTGTCGTGTGGTATTGCTCGAACGCAGGGCTCTGGAATGCCTCCACCAGAACCTCGAGAAGCGGACGATACATCAGACCCTCGACCTCAAACTCCACTGCATCGGTCTCTGGAACACAATGTTTTGGCGAGAGGAGCTTGATTTTGACGGAGGCCGTTTTCCATCCATCTGGAGCTGCGGGAGCATCTTCCGTCGCACAGCCGGCACTATCATCTAAGCGTTTATTTTCCCTTGCTGCGCTGAAATTCTTTAGGTGTACAGGGTCAAAATCATCCTGCAGGAGGACACCTTCGACAAGAGAATCAAGCTCTGCAAGAGATTTGATGGTTGGGCCCATGTGAAACCACGTCATGAGGCGGGCGACGGTGGAATTTAGGAACGGAAACCATGGAGGAGTCGCTACCGTGGCTACGGGCTCGGGCAATGGAGTTTTCGCAGGAACAAGAAGCTCGGATGATTTGCGATGTCTCGATAGGCCATGGTGCCTTCTGAGCCCCCTGCGGCCAGAGATGAATGGGCACTCATCTGGACTGTCAATTACTTGTCGGATGCGGAGGAACTGGAGCCATTCGTAGAGGCGATCCCCGACATATTATGGGGTCCCTATGACCGCCACGAGGCGTATTCGGACCATTTCCGAGCCTTGGTCCACAACCCCGATGTTAATTTATATGGGAGGACACAGGATCTCCTGTACTCTTGCTACACTGGCCACTGGCCTTCTATCATCCGAGGCCAAGAAACGCCGGCAGATCGCTTGCTTCAAGGCCATATGGGCGCTTGCCACCTTGTTCGAGTCTCGCACCCTCGATTTCTCTGCGGGATAGACCAAGGCCGGCACCTACATACATTCGAACCCCCGGAACATTCACCTGACAGGCGGCACATTCGGGGCTGCAGCCGGCTCATTCCCCGAATGTGCCGCCCTTGACTGCATGTCCGGTACATTCGGTTGGCCGCCGCGTCAGTTCAACCACGGCACATTCTTGCCATCAATTGAGAATTGATACCTCCTCGAAGGAGTTGCACTGCCACCTTACCATCGCGTTCCGAGTCTGGAAGCTTTGAATGGGCTCCAAGGCCTAAATAATAAAATGGGCCAAGGCGGAAAAACGATAGACACAAAGTAACGAAAAGTCTAGATCTCACAAGTGGCGTGGTAAACGTCTGGAGTTGAAAATCGTTGCTCCGGCATCTGAGGCTTGTTTATTAATTCCAGAGTCGTTCCTGAGTCGTCTGAGTCACCGCTGGCGCCAAGGACATGTATTAGAATTTCATTACAATGAATACCTACTAATCAAAGTACTTGTGTGCGGGAATCTCTGTACAAGTATTTCTGAAGTTCAAATATGCGAAAATGAAAGGAATATTTCGCTGGGCTCGGAGAATGCCGGTTCTTGTACTAAAATCCCGAGGTCTAGCTGACTGGGATGGATAGCGGCTTTTGGAGGAACGGAAGAGATTTTAAAAGGAAAGTGATTTTCCGAGCAAATCATGTTTGCAGCGAACCACTCCTTACGTGCTTGAGTATTGAACGACAATCGCGATTGGAACCAGCCAAAATTCATTGAAATTTGCACCAGCGTGTAACCCTATCTATTCATCGAGCGGCGTAGGAATTTGAATCACAAAAGATGACACACCACATTTCTGTCCTCCGTGTCTCGATAATTATCCACTGAGAGAGGCGAACTTGAGACAAATTCACTTGCACATTGTAGGGATATAGATTGAGCGGGGAAGGCATGAAAACATATGATCAAGCCTCACCTTTTAACGCGTCCCTCGTCCTCTTGATCGACCGCGATCAGGGCCAGTATCACCAAATCATATTCTGCCTTCGAGTCAGGTTTTGGGGGCTAGCGCTGTTGAAAATTTGATTGTGGAATGAAACACATACATAATACTCTCGCCATGCGAATCCCGTTCAATCTGCTGTCTCCAACGGCCAGGCCCACCGGTAAGGCAGCGGAATCTTGGATTTGATACGAGAAAATCTTGTGCACGTATACATCTACCCAGGTGTTTGGATGATGAGACGATGAGACGGGCCACGAGCGCGACGTACGGAGGTCGATCAATTGACGTCAAAGAAGAGTTGGTCGGTGACGGGATTATGCTGCGAGTTGGTGCCGTTGGAGGGCATTTTGATGCGTTTTCGACGCGTTGGTGGCCGTTTGGAGTGAGGGGTGGTGGTGGGAGGAGGAAAAGAGGCGGGGCGCGGTTGAAGAAAGACACGTGTCTTTTCCCAGAGTAGTCGGTGCCAAGCCCGGCACATTCCCGAAATGGAATGTGCCGCCCTTTGCGTTCACGCGCGGCACATTCGCTCAATGTGCCGCCTGTGGGCTGAATGTGCCGGGGCCTCGAATGTATGTAAGTGCCGGGCTTCGTATATACCCCCATTCCTCTGCCACCCCCATTTTTCTTCGTCGACGACCTTGATGTGTCCCATTATGACAGTTCGGCTCGTGTGCTGATGCGATGGAACAGTTTTAAGCCTCTCCATTCCCGCCTCACCGAGCTGGGACAAATCTTGAACAAATATGAAGACCACATTGACAGCGGTCATGAAACCGATCTGACTGCAGTTATATCTTATTTGGATTCATTACGCGGAGCCTCGATTTGCGACGAGATCATCCGTGGCGATGCCACCCTGAAAGCCTATTTGGATGATCCGCAGAGAATGTCCGCCCTGCCCTTGGTTCCGAAATTGTCGGAAATCATTGACAAGATATGCACCATAATACCTCATCAAATCATCTTCGACTACCTTTCCGAGGCGGCGCAGTTGAACTTCTTGCCCTATCGTTGGAGAGAAACCCTTGATCTCATGCCGCCCCTGTCCTATCATTTCTCTCACATACAACAGAGTCTGGAGCGCTCATTGTACAAAGTCGTGTCCATTCAGCTCGAAAAGAACAATAGCAAAGAACCGGAGTGGGTCGACAGCATTCTGGAGAGGTTGTATTCCTTCTGGTGCCCTGAAGATCCGACAGTTTCTATGCCTCCGGTTCTGATACTATATCTAAACAACCACCTTTCCGATCATGCTGTTGCGCAAACAGTGCTCAATGTCAAAGCATATCTGGACGGCCTTCCCACAAATGCTACGCGACGGACCACTGATATGGCATGATCCTTCGGGCGAGGAACATAAAATCACAGCAGACCAGTTATTGACCGCTTTGTGGCGCATCGCCTCAATCAATATTTACGTTCACCGCCCGTTGACATCTGGAAACACCTTTTGTGCACATAGAGCACCGGGCTGCGCTATAGATCGCCGATCACGACACAGCAACCAGTAGAGCCGACGCTTCGCTGTAGAGCGCCATAGAGAGCCCAACTCTACCGTCGAGTTGAGCCTCTATGATGGATTCTCGTAAATTCTTGTCTCTTCTCGCTCCACATAGAGCCTGCTGTTTCATATGTAGTCGTCGGAAGCGCGGCTGGCTGCACAGCCGATGATCGTGGACTTTATAAATCAAACGGCGCCAAGTCGCCACTATCGCATCTTGCTTCTTCCCTCCATCTCCCCTACTGTCGTTCCCTGCTACTGTCGCATCCTCCCCCCCCACTGCAACCCTCAAGCTCTTTCTATCAAGTCTTGAGCCACAAGCTCAAGTCTGGCGCTTCCGTCAAACTGTTCTGTAAGACTACAAGCTCTTGCTCTCTGTATTTGCCCGCACTCCAAGAAATCGAATAAATCCAAGCCTAAATCTCGCTCTTTTCACGCAAGAATCAAGTCAGCTCCGACCGCTTGTTTCAACTCCCTTCTCATGGTGTCTGTCATCCTCGACTCGGAGTTGCGCTACATCGACGTCGTGTTTAGGTTTTACTCCCCATATATTGGTGTAGCGTGCAATACATCATTTTCCGCATCATTTCTGTGTGATATTCTGGTTGATATGGCCCCAAGTATCCATCAAATGCGTACAGACTGGTCTCTAGGGCGACTCTACCATAGAACCACGTGGTCTACATAGCTCTATGTAGCTCTATGGTTCTATGACTCTATCAGTCTACCGGCTCTACGGGCCTCTATCATAGAGGGGTACATGCCTATGGCTCTACTGCTTTACGAGGCGCTCTGTAGTACTATGTAGCCATGTGGTGTTTTCCAGATGGAGGTACCAGTCCATCATGGACAGTATGTTAAAGACAGGGCCTTCTCCTTTCTTGCCGTCCGCCATAGCCATGGTAAAACATGCCTTCTTGCTTGGACTGAGTGAGACGGAATGGAAGTTAAACTTCATGCATCCCGTAATGCCGGTCGACACAGCCGTTGTACCTCCCCCCGATATTTCTGAGAAAGATAGGGGGCGAGAGTATCTACGCCTCCGATTTTCAGAAGCATATGTTCCACTCCCAGCCGTCCGAGGACCTCCCAAGGAAAGCTGCCGAAACCATTGAAACAATCACACACTACTCTCCCGGACCGGTTCATGAAGCCCACCAAACTAGACTTGCTCAGGCCATCCGAGATTCATTCGCACGGTCGGGCCGCGAAGACCTTACCACCGTCGTCATCAATGGTCAAAATTTAAAACCAATTAAAAATAATATTTGCACGAATGGCGCTTGGCCTATAGTAGTGGATATTATACATGAATCAGTAAACGGCTACGAGGGTCCATCTTTTTAGGCTTATGGGGGGGAGCGGGGGGCGGGGGAAGCAGGATTAATGGCGCGAGGCGAATAGAATACGGGAGGGATTGACAACAGACTGAAAGATAGTCAATGAATGCTAGCACGCAAAAAATGAGAGGACATACATTTGATAGATTTCGCACAATGGGCCGTTTATGGGCTGCTTGGCTGGTACAGATCCTCCCGGAGGCCGTCAAGGGAGAGATAAATGTCGTCGACAATGGTCTCCATGGCCTGCGCAGTGTGCTCATTGCAGGGATCAATGATGCGCTGCCAAGCGTTCTCGCTGAGCTTGTGCGCAGTCGCCACGTAGCCATCGACAGCAGCGCCCGTCTTTTCTTTGGAAAACTTGGCTGCATCCTCGGTGCTCGCCAAGTGCTTGTACCAGGCACGCTCGACCTGTACAAATCAGTTTCAATTTGGTAAAATGTCAATTGAATGACATACCGCCGCAGCCGCCAAACCGATGGCCCCATAAGGGAACTTGCTTCCACCGACTTTGAGAAGCGGGGCGGCGACTGCGATGATGAATTCCGATTCAAAGAGACCCTTGGGTTTCTAATTTCATTGTTAACAAGCGGGAAGAGGTCATATAAATTGGCTTACGACGTATTTCGGGTCCCTCTTATCCACGACTGGGAGGCGCTTGAGGGGGGTAGGGGTTTTAAACAAGGCCTGCCTGCGGCGGTTGAGGGCGTAGCGAGCATAGGCTTGGATTTCTTGGCGGGTGGAATACTCCGTGTCGTTCGTGGCAATGTATTTTGCCACCACCTCTACCGTGTTGGTACCTACAGTGGAGCAACGTTCACTGAGGCGCTGGCTGGCCTAAATAGAGGATGGGATCAGAAAGGGAGAGAGGGTGATAAGTTTAGAAAACGTACCCGGTGGACGATGGGGTCGTTCCATTTGACTGTATACGTGTTGCCCGGACACACGTTGTCAGTTATTTTTTGCACAGTCTTGAGGGTATAGTCATTCTGCACACCCAGCTCCCATGGTGTATCGGAATCTTTGAGAGCTCGATGGAGCATTGGCATGAATTTGGTGGCCCACTTGTCAGCAACAAACGCAGGGAGGGCATTGGGGGAGACCACTGGTGCGTGGGGGGTGAAAGAGGGCACTGGAGGGACAATCACTGCATTTTGACGGCTTCTGGAGCCACATGAGTCCAGATGTGGCGAGCCTTAGCCGAGATCGGTCGAGACACCTCGGCAAGGTCTGCCTGGCCTTGCGGAGGCATCTCGACCGATCTCGGCTAAGGCTTGCCACGTGGCTCCAGAAGCCGTCAAAATGCAGTGAATGACCTTTGGTTTCGGGGACCTAAGGCACCTACGTTGCCACTTACGTAAAGGGCCTCTTAGGGGGGTTAACGTGTATGGGTAAAACCCCCCTAAGAGGCCCCCCGAAGACGAAGGTAAAGACCTACGTTCACCCTGCGCCGGCCTTCGTAGCGTTCATTCGTCCGCCAGCTTTCCCAATCGGGAAACACCCTCCGCGGTCCTTCGCCACCTTTTCTGGTATCATCGTATCGCAGGAAACACTGGCTGGGCACACAAGGTATATGCACACATGTCAATTACATTGTTGGTGCTAAAATGTACAGCAGTATGTACTCTATAACAAGAAAGATGTACAGTAGGTCTACAGCAATAGTACAGGTTTAGCAAGACATTGGAGTATGATACATGGATACCAAGATGTAGATATACAGTCACGCGAAAATTGTTGTCCATACCAAAAAAGGAAATTTTGTGATGGCTCACAATAAATGTGTGGTGAACAAAAATACTGGCTCGATGGGCTCGATGGCGTGCATGCACCTGCACTGTTCTGCCATGACAGCAGGGTGATTGGCTGGGCCACGGGGGGGGGGGGTGAAGAAACCTGCTTCGTCGTCGTCTTGAACTTGCCACCAGGATTCCTTGCAGGCACAGGCACTGGCTCCATATGTTGGACAGGCTGCTGCAAAGTGCAAGGCGGGGGCGGAGGCATCAGGGTGATGGGCCCCACCGAGCGAAGCTTCTTCGCTGGGGGTGGCGACGTTGCCTCTTCCTCCTCCAGCATTTCGTCCTCGTAGAAGCCAGAGGAGTCAGTGGAGGGGGCCTTCCACTTCGCTGATGTCGTCTTCTTGGCCTGTGCTGTTGTCTTCTTGGCTGCCACCACCGTCGTCTTCTTGGCTGCCACCGATTTGGTCTGTACCTCTGGCACCTTCGCCACCTTCACCACCTTTGATCTCCCCTCCACCGCCTTTGATTTCCCCTTCGCCTTCGAGCTAATGGCTGCCTCCTCCGTCTCCCCATCCTCCTCATCCCTGTCCTCGTCGTTGTCGTCGTAACCCTCTTCCACCTTCACCGTCGCCTTCTTCTTCTTCTTTTTAGCCTTTGCCCTGACGAAGGTCTTCGTAATTCCAGCATCCCCAGCACGACGGACATCGATGCAGGCAGACCAGACATTGCCCTCAGCATCCTGGCAAGGAACAAGCTTGCCTCGCGATGTTTGCCAGTACTCCTTGGTGGCAGAAGGGTCCTGGGGAGCGGCGAAGGTGTAGTCGTGGCCGATGATAACAAGATCACCTATAAAATTATATTTATTAGAGGTGCAGAGGTGCAATAAAGAAGCAGGCTCACCATCGCTGTAAGTATGATGTTCCAGCCGGAGGCCCCAGCCCGAATTCGACTCGTGCTCCACGAGGGCTACATTAAACCAGGTGAGCTCCTGAGCCCTCCACACTCCGCTTCCCTTGTCGCTGGAGCTCTGGCTAGGGAGGCACGTGTTGGTTGGGTACCCGAGGAGGCGCAGATCATTCGCCGCCAGAGTGGCTCCCAGTGGTATCCACAGGAAGTTCCTGCCCAGCCATGCACCCTTGTCGCAGAAGAGATCAAACCCAATGCAGGCCTGGCTCATGTTGCAGAAACAGTCGTGCATGGCGTTTAGGTTCGGCATCATGTTCTTTATCACGACGGGGTCAGCGATGGAGGGCCCGACAGTAGGAGCGATGGTGGAGGGCCTGGCGGTGGGAGTGATGGTGGAGGGCCCGGCAGTGGGAGTGACGGTGGAAGTGGCGGAGGCGTGGACAGGATGGAGTGTTGCAGGGGAAGCTTTCTTGACCTTAGCGACTGGCGCCGAGGCCTTCGTGACCACCACGGAGGCCTTTGTGAGCTCTGTGGAGGCCTTTGCAACCGTCGTGGTGGCTGTCGCAGCCTTCGTGAGCTCTGCGGAGGCCTTTGCAATCGCCGCGGTGGCTGCTGCAGCCTTTGCGAGCTTCTCTGCATCCAGCATAATGGTTGTCTCCAGCGCTTCGAGAGCATCGAGAGCCTCAGGGAGCATCAACACCGATCCCATGGACCTCTCCAGCTGCCCAGCACTGAAGAGCATTAGCTAAGTTATTAACAGCAGAGAGAAACTGCGTACTATGCACATAGCTTCGCGACACCAAGAAGGTGATCACGGCGGAGGGGCAGGCCAGTCGTGCTGTTCTTCAGAGACTCAGCAAACTAGGAAGAAAATGAGCAACAATCAAAAGATGGAAGAAAACACGCACAGCAGTCTCGAGAGAGGGGGTGGCAATCACCCTGGCAAGCTCAGCGTCCTCGTGGATAGATGCCCCGACAATCAGAACTATTGCCTCGAAATCCTTCTCATTTGCGATATCAATCTGTGGAAGCTTCGGAATAAATTTCTAGCACAAGATAAAAAAGCAACACACACCGACACCCAAAGCCCATTGCAGATCCTATCAAACTGGCGTTGCCGGCTTGCCAAAGTCTCTTCTCCTTCAAGCAGCATCCATTCTGCATACTTCTCCAAGATCAGCTCTGCCTCGCCCTCAGGATACGCCTCCTGCAACTTCTTATACATGGCGCTGAGATCCGCGTTGGAGAGCTGGGGGAGTTCCATGGATCAGGATCAAAGCTGGGGTGTATCTGTTGATACTCCGCCACAGCATGCTGCTGGCTTCGCGCGAAACACTTGTACGTGCTCCACCCATTCCCACCCCGAGTTCCTTTTTTGGGGATTGAGCACACAACGGCATTGATGAAGCGGTCGGAATGAAGGTTCGCTGCTTGCCCAAATGTCAATGCAAGCTTGCGCACCACCTGCACAAACTGGAGAAGTTTGGTGGCCTGCTCCTTTGTCGGCCGACCTCCGATGTCCTTCGCCAGCGTGTCTTCGTTGTAATCGCTGGCTGCAGGAGACGGGATTGGGGGCTCCCCCGACTCCAAGTCCTCAACCACTGGAGTGAGGGGACACGGCGCAGCGGGCATTAGGTGGTGGATCCCAGGGTCATACCCAACAGGCGGCGGTGGCAGCGATATGGGCTGGTAGAATGCGCTGTGGGGCAGTGGTGGAGGTGGTGGAGGCCGATAGCGCAGTGGTGGAGGTTGATACTCCGCAGAGGGGGCACGACGGTCGGACGTCGGCGTCGCCTCTGCACATGCCTGCGCTACTGGCCGTGCGCCAGGCTCATCCGACATGGCCCAGTGAAAGGGTTGCTCGGTATCTACAACAGGTACATTAGTAAGCTCGAACCCAATGGACAGAATGCAGTAATACACTTATTCCTTAGAATAATGTATTAGACCACAACTATCACCTGAATACGTCTCCTTTCCTCCTTGTTGAACATCTAGATGATGTCCGACGAGTTACAAGTCTTCAGGACACTTTAGAAAGGTCCAAGGAACACTGTTTAAGTTTTCCTGTTGCTGGTTGCTTTGTGGATTACTCTAAACCGAGCTTTTCCCCAAAGTGCGCAAACTAGCAGAATTAAGACTCTTGGGTAAGAGTGCTCTTTTCTACAAGTGGTTTTTAGATACAAGCTTCTCAGCTTTGCACACAGAACAACACTGGTTCTGGTAGCCAATAATCCAACAATCCCAATGACTCTGACAAGACCAATAACTCTGACAAGACCAATAGTTCTGACAAGACCAATATTCCGACGATCCCAAACTCAATTCCAACAGTGGATGTTAATCCAAGGGCAACAATAACTCTTTATAAACTTGAGACTTTAAACACAAACTCTGAGAGTATTGGTTTTATGCGACAAGTCCTGAACCAGACGACCTGAGACAAGACAGATGCTGTTTAGGCACTGACTCTAGCAGGGACTCCCAATTCAGTGCCATACCGCTCAAACCCGTCCTCCTTATATACTGTACACTAAAACTCTTACACTATGGTGATCACACTACCAGGTATACATGTGTTAGTTCTGGTAGCTTAATCGGGTATGCACGTGTCCGCGTTTTGTATAGGATCTACTGATCTACCCCTATGTTTCTGATCGTTGCACGCCAACCTTTAATCCACCGCATGCAAACTTTGGATTATTAGTTAAAACGCGTCTTTGGTGTCCCCCGAGCAGGACCTTCAGATTCTGAAAGCGCTGGACTCTAGCTTTCGATAGAGCCCCCGACCTCCCTAATCCGCCAAGTGGTTGCTGAGTTATATCACATTAAGCGTCAATCTCAATTAGGACCCCGATTAGGATTGATAACATTGATCGGTTTAGTAAGTGACTGGATTAACCGTTTCCAGTTAATCCATCCCAAGCCGACTTCATCACATGATCCATCGTGTCGCGTCAATTACGCAAAGTCCACACAACAATTGGTTAAACCCATGGTTTAACGTAGCCGTCTTTTGGTACAAGCCCTCAGAGTGGATGTTATTTTATATTCCCTGCCTTGTAGGCCCCACTGTAGTCTAAATCTCGAAGATCGACTAGTATATAATAAATCTGTTGGTTTAAGGAGCTAAACCAGTATTTGTGTTTCTGGTCAGTCATCCCTTTCGGACGGACTCGTTGTGGTCCTTTGTGGGTTAAGCCTATGGATAACCATTCGGGACTCATGTTACCCCTTAGATGTGCGTAGAACATAATAAAATCGCAAAATTGCGCCTATTTCACTAGTGTTCCATTTTCCGGCTTATCACCGGTGAGACGTCGGTTTGTCCGCCTGAACCATGAGCATGTTGCTCGACGCCTCCCCTGCCTCCCTCCTAGCTCTTCTGTGTGCCGGCTTTGGCTGGGGACGTTGTGGAGGGGTGGAGGGGGGTTCAGGTGGTGGGAACGACAAGGGTTCTGCCGAAGGTCCAGCAGGTGGTAGCGAGAACGAGAAGGTATTGGTGGAAGGGGGCACAAAAACCCGCCGAAGGTTCTGGAGGTGGCGTGAAGCCCGCCGAAGGTCCTGCAGAAGTCGTGAAGGGATTGATGAAGGTAGACAAAGGTAGCGGAGGTGGCGGAGGATTCGTGGACTTGAACCTCGCCCAATTCAAATTGGCCACAGACTCGTCTACCTGCCGTTCGCGCTGTTGATCCCCCGACTTGTTTACCTGCACATGCTGCCATTTATGGGTTTGGGGGTTTTCACCTGTGCGACGGGTAGGGACAATGTGGGTGTGCAGCTACGTGGCTGGGGGATTTTTCGGTGGTGTTGCTTCTCTGCACGGGTAGCCACCTCCGATTTGCTCCTCCGCAGTAGGGGGAGGGTAGCGGAGGGGCTGGATCGACCCTTGCAGACTCAAAGCGCGCTTGCGACGCCACGAAGGTTGCGGGACGGGGGATTCGTGGACAGGGCCAGGAGATTCAGTGAGCTCATCCTCCTCCACTGAAAGCGGGTTGTTGGAGTCGGCATCGTAGTCAACAGCGTAGGTGTCATTGTCATTGTAATCAGCAAAGGGGTCCTCATTGACCTCTGCCTGCTCTTCCGCAGTGAGATCTGTCGGCATGTAAGACCAGGCGGGCATGGGGAGCTTAGGGATCTGGAGAGCAGCAGCCAGGTCCACTGGGGGCGCCTCCAGGCCTGGGACATTATGGAAGAACTCAGTGCTGAAGTTCGATAGATCGCCATGAGATAATAGACTCGTATCGAGACTGGATGCAGGGGGCGTTGACGTAGCAATGGGCGAGGGTGGTGAGGGTGGTGGATTGGGATTTGGGCTGTGTGACACCATTTTGGGTGGTCGGAGTTTTCAAAAAAAAAAAAAGACCTTTAATGAAGGTCAGGAAGTCGGGAAACACATGACAAAAGGATTAATGCACAGTAGAAGATGCAGGGAAGTAAATTGACATGTCAGAAATGCGGGGAGGCTCAAGATGTGAACAACGAAGGCCTTCGTTGTCTGAGAGGAAGGCCTTCGTCAGAGAGAATCAGTGGCAGGAAACAATGAAACATACCTGGAACACGCCGAGTAGATGCAATAGTGAGAAGGAAGTAAATTGATGCGTCGGAAATGTGGGGAGGCTGAAGATGTGGACAATGAAAGTTAACGAAGGTCTTCGTTGTCTGAGAGGAAGGCCTTCATCAGAGAGAATCGGTGGCAAGAAATAATGAAACATACCTGGAACACGCCAGGGAGATGCAATAGTGACGCGAGGAGGGAGAAGAAAGTCTTTAAAAGTGGTTAGAAGGAAATGTAAGTGCCATTGGGAGACGACTTACCAGAACGGAGCACATGAATAGTGGGGGTAGAATTGCTCGTGATGAGAGAGAGGGAGAGAAAAAAGAATGAAGGCCACAAACGGAGACCTCCGTGAAACAAAGGTCTGCGCATGGATAGTATGTAAAGACAGTGCAGAAGGCGCGGCGCAGTGGGGCAAGATGGAAGAAATTCCTGGAAAGTGGTTAGAAAGAGGCATAGGCTGCCAATAGTAGTGAACTCACCAGGTATAAAGAGGGTATAGCTTTGGTAGATGTTGTGAGCCATCACTTTGTGATCGCTCTGGAACGGCACATACAAAGCGGAAACGGCATCACCAAAAAGAGACAGAGCGCATTTCCGATCCCTTACACATTTGCAACTTCACACAACAGAATTCCGATACGCACACTAGCCGCAAACCTAACAATATTTCCGATACACACACTAGCTGCAACCCTAACTCTCTGAACGCACGAACGGAAACAATGCGAGTGGAAATCCCGAAGCAGAAGGTCGTTCCCGGGTTAAAGGACAGAACGGAGTCGCGCTACGACTTCGCGTGCCAACTTCGCGCGACGCCCGACTTTGGCTCCCCGACATTGCGCCCCCAACTTAATAACACCACATCTTAGATGCGGATATTTGCGACTTTGCACGCCCGACTTAGTAATACCGAGCGCGTGGTGCTCGAGACACTGATATGTCGAGCGGTGCCCGACTAGTAGCAGTCACCGACATATGTGCCGCCTCGCGCTTCCCCTCTGCCTTGCGCTCCCCTCCGCCTCGCCTCACCTCTGCCTCGCCTCACCTCTGCCTCGCCTCCCTCCGCTTCGCCTCGCCGGCAAAGCCAAGCCAGGCGCCGAACGAAATATAAGTTGAGTAGGATATGGTTATGGAGCCCGTGGAGCGGCCTTCAAGAAGGAATAGGTCATTCAAGTCGGGGAGCGTATCAATAAAACGAAGAGGAAGAAGGAGCGGGCCAACCAAGACAAGATCTAAGAGCGGAAAACTCACGCGCAGGTTCTGGAACATAGAGCTGAGAGTGGAATTGTTCCTGACTAAAGGAGCATGCGTTCAAGGAACGGAAAACTCACACACAGGTTTCTGGAGTATAGAACTGAGAGCGGAAACCGTTCCCGACTCGAGGAGCATGCGTTTGAGGAATGGGAAACTCACGCACAGCTTCTTGGAACGTAGATCTGGGAGCGGAAATCGTCTCCGACTGAAGGAGCACGCGTTCGGCGAACGGAGAACTCATGCACAGCCTCCAGGAATGCAGAATTGAAGGCGGAAAACTGGAGCGCCATGCGTTCGTTGAGCAGATATCCCACGCGCAGCACAGGAACAGAGCGGGAACCTCTTTCGAGTCACAAAGATGGACGAAACCAGTCAAAGGAGCATGTGGCGGCCCCGATTTAGGGAACGGAATGCGATGAGTCGGAGAAGGACAAGAGGAACGTGTAGAAGGTGGTGCTAGACAGTCAGTTTCCTATAAATACGAGACGTTGCTACGAATAAAGACATCTAATTTTCCCATCTAAAACTACCAGCACATCTTAAGTGATACGCAAGTACCGCTCACCAGGGTACGCCGACTACGAAAACCAAGGTCTCCAGGGCTGCACCTGGCAGAACATCGACCCGTCACCCTCGGATTATCCGTCGCTGTACGGACCGCTCGACATATCAGTGTCTCGAGCACCACGCCAGTCACCGCTCGAGTTGTATACCTCCCCGACTGCTCGTATCGAACGGAACGGGTATCGACCTTCATCGCAGCTCTCAAGCAGCCGACTCCGCTCGCTACAGCTCGCGAACAGAACAAAGAAGACGATTTGTAGAGGATTTAGTAGGGAACAGACTTGGAAAGAACGGAACAGCAGACGGTAGCGGAGTCGTTGAAAACAAGTTTAGGGCCTCCCAGCACACAAAGCACCCTAGAAGAGGTCGGAGGACCAAGGGAAGCTGTATATAAAAGAACCGAGAACGGCCCCATAGCGTTTATAACAACGGAAAACCGCATCGCATCTGAACAGTCGTCTGCTCCTCGATAGGATTGTAGAACGGATCATGTTACAAAATTCAGGGAAGGCTAGACTTTTGGGCGGATTCTCCTCCGTACTTTAGAATAGCGAACCGTACGACCAGATATTCTCTGGGGCATATCAAAATCCTCTAAATAAACCACACACATTTCACTGCTATCACAGTCTCGCGCAGCGACACCATTATCTCCCCCAAGGACGAACACTCCCTACTTGCCCTTACCACCACCACCTATCAGCACCTAGCAGAGGTGCAGTCAACATCACAACGTCTGGATGACAAGGAGGGAGAGAGAAAAGAGAAAGAGAGAAGATGGAGGCTGTGCCCGAGCTTTCATCACAAATGTCACATCACGTGACATCTTTGTTGCCTTCACCTACCTCGGAGTCCACCACCGCCACCACCTTCCTCGAAGTACACCTTTCTCCTTCATGCGCAGACCTTCGTTTCACGGAGGAATTCGTTTGCGAAGGTGTAAGGCGGTGTGATAAGGACCGCGGCGCCGCTATGAGAATTTGTTTTATCAAATAGACAGCACGTTCGGCCTCTAGGGGTTAATTAACGCTGGAGGATAGTGGGGATGTAGGATTGGGACGCGTGCGTTGTCCGAGTGAGAGTGTTGCACAGGATCGCACGAGGCGTACATTCCGTGGGTTCATGTTGGGGGTACCTGCTGTTAGCTGTAAATGGGTGTGGGGGCAATAGTTACCTGTCCTAGGTTGCAAGCTCGAGTGAACGACGTGTTGTTTCCCGTAAAATCCGATGCCCTATGCTGTGATCCTTCCTTCGTGTTTCCCCGATGTTCCCAACGAAGGCGGAAGGCTTAATACAATGTTTGACGGTTATAAAGCAAGTGACAGCGATGCCGGCTGGTGCTGGTCAGTCGAACGTATGGTATGTCCAGTCGTGACGCTGGGTTGCAGACAGCGGTTTAAACCAATATGGCTTCACCCAGGCCGACTTCTACAAAGCGTGAAGCTCGTGAAGTTGGTGATCCTATTACGAGGAAGCCCGATGATATGACTTGGGGTCTGATGAGTTGGGACCTTGCGAATGGGGGTGTGAGAGTGAAATGCCCTGCTAGAGGCAAGTGAGGATGTGGCCAACTCGGTGTGAGCGAGGCTTAGTTGTACCGGTGGGGGTACAGGTGGTGGGGAGAACTAGGCTCCGAAAATTGACTGACTACAACACCCTTTTCTGCTATCCTTTTATACCTTTTCGCCTCCTGACCGTCCCCTTGATGCCCACTCGTTCGGTTCCCTTCCCTTCGCGTTTGAGGGTGCTTTCGCAGGAGCGGACGTGGCATGCGTTCAGTATTTGGGGCCACGGACGAGGCTTACGTTCGAATTTTGGGGTTCATTTCCATGAATGGGCGGAGTGTACGATGCGAATCGGTACGGACACAGGACCTGTTCCGTAGTAGAGCGGATTCCTGGGCCATAAATGGTCAGTTATTGGTCGGAAGACACGTCCGGACGCATCTGAGTGGGTTTCGAGTGGATTAGATGAGTGGAAACTGGATCGGACGAGGCTTGCGTTCGAGTGTTGGTGACTTCTCGGGTGTGGGAAGAGGATACCAAGCCCAGGATGCCCGCTATTGGTTGGCTCGTACCATTCTGGTGGGCCGTAGCACGCGGCGCCGCACTCGTAAGTGAGGTGCGAGTCGTGGAAGGCGGAATTCGGGTAATGGGAGCGTCCAGCGAGTATCGTGGCTAGTCGAGCGGGTGGTGCGAACAGTGTGGAGGGTCGGATGGGGAGCGTAAGCTGCGTGCGTTTGACGAGAAACCGGATTTGGTAACTTCGATTCCCGATTTGGATGAACGGGCGCCTCGTACATTCTTGTCCTGGAGAACCCGAAACTGCCACTTTCGCTACCTCCGCCACCACCGCCGCCACCCTCTGCACCTCCAATGGACTTCGTATATGTAAACGGGAGATGCCTGGCTCTCGGATTACCTCAAACTGGCAGCCAATGGCGAGCCATATAACCGTCAACCAATCTGGTTTTTTTTTTATGTGTGCATCTCCCACCGTATCTGTCTAGCTTAATGTTGGGAATTCATTTCCTGTGTTGCCCCAAGGTGTCTGATTTTAAAACAGGTTTTTCTCTGATGGTGGAAACCCGATGCAAGAAATGACCAGAAAGGCATACAAGTACTCATTAGATCTTGCACCGATACTACCATCTTCATTATGGGCTGCCGCGCCAAGCACCTTTCTCTTGCCCAGCAAGCTTCAGCAAGTCAGGAAAGTAGTCTGAAGTATATCCAGAGCCCCAAGTGCGTGTTTTAAATTCATTTTCGTGATGTATTGACAATACAAGTATAGAGGTAGAATTACCCGTGCAGCCTCCCACCGTCCTGCACGGCGACGCAAAGTTCCACCAGCACCTCTGGGCACCTTCCCTGACCTCCCTGTGCTCTCCACGCCCATCCCCACGCCCACCGCAAGGATGCTGGAGCTATATGATCAGGCCCTCCCCCATGGCACGCGACTGTTCGAAGACACGCTTCGATCCCCCGATGCACTCAACGAAAGCGACCTCACGTGGTGGAAAGAAGATCCACCCTTCATTGAGGATGATGATACTGCAGATCCCTACTACCCTGCCTAATTCGCATTCACCAAACTCCTGGCGGAGGTACTGCACGGTGTGCGACTCCGTGAACAAAATACGCGGGATGTCGAGCTTCGGGAAGTTGTACGCACGAAGGGCCGGGAGTTTGTGACGCACACACTGCAGCCGGAGATGTGTGAGATGTGGACTCAGTGGGCACGGGCAGAAAAAATGCTGGGTGAGCGAATATATAACCCCTACCACCAATCCCGGGAACACACCATGCTTGAACATCATGTCCAATGGCTTGCACGCACCATCTGCCACCTTTCCCATCTCAAATTTCTTGAATAGACATACTTACAGAATCTGTACAATTGAAATTGAACACTTAAACTGGTTCACACAATTAGACTGGATGAAATGTGCACCACAAAGTATTACAGATTAAACAAACACTGCGTAGGTTGCCGACGAATGCCGTGAAGGCTGCCGCCGAAGGTCAAGAAAAAATCCGTACAGTTGAAATTGAACAATTAAACTGGTTCACACAATTCGACTGGATGAACTGTGCACCAAGAAATGTGAATAGCATTTAGCCAAAGTATTACAGATTAAATAATGTGCTGAATGTTGCAACAAAGGCCGCGGCTGAAGGTCAAGAAGGCCGCCAATGCTGGAACCCAAACAACCTCTCTATGTGAACGGGAGTGTTTGTACATGATCCCGAAACACACCCCGCACCCAAGGCATGTCATCCTCTGATAGATGGACGTCTCGATAGCCCCACATAATGGCAGCCATCATGCAAAGCACCCACAGGCCACAGTCGTAGCTATTGGTCTGCCATGGATGACCCTGATAAAAACAAAAGGAGGGGAGGGATTAGAGGAGTATAAAAGGGGAAAGAGTATAGAACTGTGACGTACCACAGTGAAAAGTGGGTGCGCAGCCCACCTTTCGCTTGGATCTTCTGTGGATACATGCAGTGGGTGTTGATTGCGATTCGACAGTGCAACCAATCGCATTATGAGAACCATGACATCCTATGTACAAATCAGTAGAAGATGAAATGAGGGGGGAAGACGCACACGAAGGTCTTTTCGCCAACCTCTGCGGGAAGCCATACTGTCGAAGAAAAATAGTTCCTGTGTTGGAACAACCACTACAACGAGAACCCAGTGCTCCATCTGTGGCCTGTGGATTGGAATCAGCCACAGCAGCTTCTCCCAGTATTGGGTGGGTGATACAAGGCGCCACAGGTCAGGGTAGGAACCCTTGTAGCGCACACACGGGAGATCATAAGTGCTGAAGACTGCACATTGGTTCGCAGTAGCCTTCGTTGGCGAAAAATCACCACTGGAAAGGGTGTGTACAGAAGCCACCACACCATTGAGGCCAAAGCCGTCGAGCTGGCCATTACGACGAAGGAATGGTGCCAAGTCGCGCGGCGTGATCTCCAGAGGGCGCAAACCAGGGCGGACTACAAAGTGGGAAAGATCACCTGTGATGACTTGCAAGGAGGCATTGCGGGTTGCCAGATCTGGAATGAACGAGACGTCGACATTATCAGAGGGCTAACAAAATGCAGTGGTGAGTTGTGAAAAGATTGCAATACATCAAGACTCACCATATAATCCCATTGCATGTCGAGGCAATCAGCAGAGGCCTCCAAAGCTGAGGTCGCTGTGTTGTCCTCCTCGTCATCTGAGTCATGAAGCACCTCTTCAATGAGATTGGCCTGATCCTCGTCCGAGATGTCACCAGCATAAAGCTCATATCCATCGGCTTCTGCATCAACAGCTGCCTCCTCGGCCTCCTCTGCCTCATCAAGAATGACAGGAAAAGACCGAGTTGGGTCCCGAATGGGTGTGGAAACCAAGGAGGCTGCATTTGAGGTGGCAGCAGATGCCGCGAAGGGTGTTGTGGGGGTGGCGAAGGGTGGCGTGGAGGTGCCGAAGGTCGTCGCGGAGCTGGTCGACTGGGTCACAAAACGGGACTCAATGTCCTGGAACCGTAAACAAGGGGCCCAGGAGCGCTCCAGATCTGCGAGAGCATCCTTGCACCATTGGAATAGAACAGTGAGTGGCGAAGCTGATGGCAGGTTAGCGGGCCAAAAAAATCAGGCAAAGAATGCCTTGCTCCATTTCTATTGCCCTTTCTACCACCTTCCGTTCCTCAAGAAGCCATCGGCGGAGGTTCTCCCGTTCCATGTTCAAGTGCACAACCTCCTCCGCACACCTATCGACAACATGTAAGCTCCGAATGCCATCACGCACATCCTCGTCATTGAGCCACTGTGGAATAGGCCCAGTTGACGGGGTAATCCAAACGTCCTCGTGAAGGCTTGGATCATTCCGGAGGCCATTCAGTTGGACAGAGAGGGGAGAGGGGATGGGGATATTGCATTGAGAAGGGCAGAGTTGTTCTAGAGTTTCGCAACCCACATTGAACTTCTTGATGGCCTTCAGGAGCGATGGCTGGCGCCTAGACATGGCCTTGTGCGTTGACTGGTGAAGCTTGGTCCCTGTGTGAATAAGGTTAGCTAAGCTCTGCACTGGAAATTCATCATTCACAAACCTAGAGCCTCCCGCCTTCCCAAAACCGCACGATCAAGTGATTCCCATTCGAAAAACGAGCTGATGGCACGTTTGCGAATGTTGATCTTCAAATCCCGCATCATGAGAAGGGTCTGCGCAAACTCGAGGGGAAGGTCCCGTAGCTCTGGGAAATCCTTCTGGATGTTGAGAGACGTGTACAACTCTTCTGCCTCCCTGCTGAGCCTGTCGTGGGTTTTCTCGAGACTGTGAAGAACAGCCAGGGAATGCGGGGAGGCAGAACTGTGGAGAGTCTTCTTGGTATCGTTGATGGCCTTGTCTATGGAGTCGATCTGGTTTTGGAGTAAGAGGACCTTACCCAATTCACGTCGCAAGCGAGCAGGGGCATCTGAAAAGGGCCATCGAGGAACTCAAAGAGGAATGAGGAGAAGGAGGCTTACGGGCACGGATGGAGGTCTGTGCTGCCTTCTGTGCTACCCATTCCGCACGAAGCTGCTGCACAGGGACTCAGCATTCCTGAAGGGTCCTCAGGGCAGTACGGTGTTTTGGTGTCATGTTCTTGTGCTGCTGCCGGTGTATCCAGTTTCCAAGACCATCGCGGCCTTCAAGGCTGACGAAGGTAGCATATTGGTCTATCATCCATATGCGCCGAGAATTCTGGAAGATATCAGGATAAAGTGAGGGTACAGGAGGTAAAGTAGATACCCATTGGCCTCTCATGAGAGGTATGAGCTTGCGTATACGTGACCAGAACCATTCAACACTTTCATGATCTGCAAGGCCTATCTATCCCTGCACGGAATCTCGGGCTATGCACCAACTGGCAAGCCCAATGATGCCCGTATGCATGCATGGCATTTATCACAAATGAAACCCGCTCACGAATGGCAGGAGGGAATATTGGGTGCTTCAGCAAAGAGTCAGACAAAGGTGGCGAAGGTAAAGGAAACGCACCAGATTAAGGCTGTGTTCTGTAACACAACCCACATCATAGGCTTGCAAAACAGTGGCATGCAGGGGTAAGAGGGTAAAAACCTCCTCTAGCATCGCAACGATGTAGTGCTGCTGCTCGCCTGGAGTATCTACATTGCAAAGGAAAATGACCTGCCCATGGCGGCAGGTCATCACGAAAATGCCGCTTGCATCGTAGCGCTTGGGGTCGGCCTTCCGCTTGGTCTCATTCGCCGCATCCCATGACTCCTGGCAGGCATCGTTCAGCTCTTGTGGCATAGAGGGCTTTGCCTTGGCGGCAGGACGGTTCTTTGCCGCTTCGAGCCTCTGGCCAACTGCGTCTACTTTGTGCTTGGGGATGAAATAGCTGGGGTCGTATGAAATGGGACAGTCGCCTGCCTTCCGCAAGTGGTGGTAGCTGAAACACCCATCTGCACCAAATTGCATATCCCCCCTCTGAGCAGCAATGAGTACAAGGCTTGAAAAATTTAAGTATGGCATACTCGTTTACCAAAGGCTGTCCCCATTCCTCCAGATTGAAGCATGCTGGGCACCACTCACGTAAGACTCGGTCAGCGCAGCCAGGTTTCAGCTGCGGTGAAGGACCACTGGCTGGCAATGGTCCCGGAGCCTCGGGAATCGGAACCTCAGGAAGGGGCAGATCACGATCGGGGGGGAGCTCGGGGCCCAGCATCTTCAGCAGCCCCGAAGGCCGTTGCGGGATCCACGAAGGCAGCTGTTGTGGAATCCACGAAGGTTGTCATGGGATCAATGAAGGCCGTCGTGGGATCAATGAAGGCTGTTGTGGGATTGATGAAGGCTGTCGCGGGATCGATGAAGGCTGTCGCAGAGGTCGGATCCATAGCTTCTATTGTGGCTCCCAGTGCTAGAGGTGGCGATGACTCTGCACATGCAAGCACAGCGGCTACCCACTTCTCCAAACGATCCCTAAGGTTGGTTGCCCATTGAACAGCCTGGATGAGCAAGCGACGATAGGGATCAGAGGCCTGTTCATCCTTGGATGCCTTCTGTAGATACATGATGGATAAGAATGTAAATATGGGTAGTGTAAACACACGCCTGCCCTGATAGAACCCTGAAGCCCCACCGGTTGTACAGGGTATGAAGCGCAGCTGCGAGCGCTGTGATCGCATCGCAGGACCGCTCAAAGAGGGCGCGATATAAGTCAAGAAGGTCAATAGCAAGACCAGTCTTTGTTCTGGTAGGTGAAGCAGGGAAGACGCCATGCTCCATAAGAACTGGGACCGGCTTGCAGTCACAGGTGCTGACAGTAACGTACTGGATATCTAAAGACCAGTCAGTATATTGGAGGTATGGGGAATGTGGTTACACACGAGTTGGATAAAGGCATTTAACCTTTGAAACCGAGGAGGCCTCGCAGGACGCGGTACATTCATGCTGTATAACGGCAGGAATGGTATCGCGCGGTCTGCCGTGCGTACGCTCATAGTACCGGAGCCAGGGGGTTTCCAGTTGAGGCAGGAGTCGATTCCACGCGTTGTTAAGCCGCTGTGCGGCGTTTTCAGCGGGTTCCCGAGGTGGCAGAGGTGCCGAAGGCGCAAACAGAGGGTCCTCCACATCAACCCAATCTGCCATGTTCGTGTCCGAGCCAGTAGTGTCGTCGACAGGGACGACTTGGGGCACATTCTGAGCACTAGGGACTGCCTCACGACGCAAGAGAGCCTCGAGCTCCAGGCGTGCAGTGGAAGCTCTCTGCGCGCGATCTAGTCCATAGACGAGCTGTTTCTTGCACTTGTCACGTGCCATCACAGGGCTTTCGAAGTGTGTACCTATCCCGCCACGTGCAACTGGCTGGTTAGTGCGTACAGAGTGTTTGTGGCCGAGGACCATTTTGGTGGAATGAAGGAAGAAGTCGAGGAAGTCACGGGATTTCATCCAATTTGGAATAGTTTCATCAAAGAAGCGCAAACCCTTCACGAAAGTGTACCCCTCTTAGGGGGGTTTTACCCATACATGTTAACCCCCCTAAGAGGCCCTTTACGTAAGTGCCACCTCAGTGCCTGGGGTGGTTCGGGGCGGGTTTATGCTTGAATACGGTGGCCGAGCTTTTCTGGTGCAAGCTCAAGCTGAGGGCAGGAAGCCTCGAGATTGGTTCTGCCTTGATAGTCTTGGCTTTAACCCTCGTTACTTTGAAGTCTTCGTCACTGTCGTCCTCGATGAGGACAAGCTAGTGCTCAGTTAGAACAGAGAGGGAAAACAGTCAAGAGGAACACACCTCATTCTTGCGCGCTACCTTGGAAGGCCCGGCCATTCCAGCCATTTCATTTTTAAAGAACTACAAGGTTAAAGACATTAGTAGGTATCCAGAGCAAAAGCTGGGTTCGATGTACGTGCACTGGGGTCGCCTCATTTTTTGCCGCGAAGGCAGGCCGCGTATCAGCATCTTGGAGGCCACCAAGACTGGGGCTCGAGGGCAGACTCGGGGCCTTGGCCACTGTAGGGTCTTGTTTATTAGCCTCGTTTACAAACCGGTTTATAAACAGCAGTTTATAAACCAGTTTATAAGTGTGTCGGACAAAAAGGTCTATTTTTAAATGGCATGGGAATTTCTGGAAGGTGGGTGAGGCCAAAATAAAAAAAATGGATCAAGTATCACATTCTGTCCAGCAAATTGCCTTATTGTGCTGTAACTGCGGTGCAAAGAAAATGTTCAGAGGTGGAAACTACCTTGCACCATTGTGACGTCAAAGCGCATGTCAAGCAGCTAGGAAATCTTGAGTCAATGTGTTTTTGAACCATTTTTCAGTGAGGAGATGAAGGATCCCTCGTAATTGTTTCCCCTTACGTGTCTTGGGGCGAAAAATCTGCTTTGAACCAGTTTCCAGCCCCTCTGGAAGCAATTTTGGTGGTGTTTATAAACCAAACTCAAAAAACTGTTTATAATACCCTCAGGACTAATAAACAAGACCCTACCTTGGTGGGGACTCAGTCCACAACATTCTCGAAGAACTTGAGCGAAAACTTAGGGTTAACTCCAGCCTTGTCTGAGGCAGCAGCGGCGTCGCTGAAAGAATGGTGAATGTTCGTGTTTGGCAAGAGCATCAGATTTTGGACGCCTTTGAGTTTCTTCCAAGTGACGTTGGCGGTCTGCGACAACGTCCCAGTGCTGGCTTCCGCAAACTTCTGCTGCTGAATCTGCTCCTCAATGGATGCCTTGAGCTCACCCTTGGCATATTTCTTGACTGTTTTGGCTTTAGTCTTGCCCTAGATCCGAGTTATTTATTAGCTGCGATTCAAGCCTTAATCAAATCCTTGTGCATACCTTGGAGACCTTCTTGGCTGCAGGAATGAAGTCATCGTCCGAACCGTAGACCTGGTCATTTTCAAGGCAAGTAAAATCGTCGTCGGTGATGGTGAGGAGATCAGCGTCTGAATGTGCGGCGGGGTTGTACTCAGACAAATCAGACTCATCAATGTCCATTGCCCCCCAGCAATATCGGCGACATCGAGAATGGCATCGCGTTCCTCTGCCGCCGTCGCTGCCTCTTGTTCAGCTTCGAGAGCAGCATATACTGCAATGGCAACGTCTCGAGCATACTTCATCTGTGCAAGCTGATCTTCTTTGGACTTGGCAGCAAGGGCGACCTGGGCTGAGGTGCGTCGGTGTGGAGCCTTGAGGAGATCGCCCGGGTGTTTATTCTTACTCTCACACTTCGATGGTGGCCGATGAGGAAGAAGTATTGCAGTCTTCTTTTTTTTGGCGGCAGGTTTTTGGCCTCGGTGAACCCGTCGTCAGCTACAGTGTCAGCAGCGGGACGCTTTTTGTTGGAGATGGTAGAAGCTTTGCGGACACCACGACCGTGGGAGGCAGGAGCCGACATGAGAGGACAGAAGGGAAGGGACTTGTCGAAGGAGTGTGGGTATGAGTGGGAGGAGAAAGGGAAGTCATAAGATTTTTTTCTAAGGCTGCGTCAACATTGCACGTGCATTTCTACCTAGTTCGAGAGAAATCAACAAGTCCGCATCGCCTTCCCCAACTTTCGCCCACTTTGGAGTCTCTGTGCAGATGCCCCATGGAACATCTTATACCTGCTCCATCTCCCTACAGACATGCAAATCTCGCGGAGGTCTTACACAACATCAAAAGTCCCGACATCGTCAATTTACACCTGCCGCTGAGGGCGAAGATGAGAACATATTTCCAACTCAATATCATTCTCATTTACAGCTCTATTCATAGCTATGCGGCAAACGTGAAATTTTTTCCGGTTGTTTCTAAATCTTTGTTTGAAGTGTTCTCTCACCCTCCTCAGCCCACTACCGCCTAAATCTGGCCGAGAACTCCATAATACTGGAAAACTCCATAATACTGGCCTCTGTACATCCCGGACACACATCCGAGGGAATGGAACCTATCGTGACCCAATATACACCGTAAAAGCCAGAAAACTGTACAATCACGCATATCGGTCCTACTTGCGACCATCCGAGCTCTCGAGAGGGTCTCATTTCCCATCGGAAACTCTGTGATACATTTCCACAACTCTAACAATGACCCTAGACGTGTTCATGGATGGGTACGGGCATTACATTGCATCCACCACATTCACCACAACCGTGCAAGGTCTCCAAACACCGGAAGCAAGCAGTCACCGTCCACTTGGGAGGGGGGAAACGGGACTCAGATGTGCTAGGGTACATATGTGATGGTCTGGAGGATATATAGGTGAGTTGACTTCGGAGCGTGCCTGTTTAAGACCCCACTTTCCTCCATGTTAGAGATTTTGGCCCTCAAATCTGTTCCTGTGTTCCATAGGTGCTGCAGAGCTGATGTAATGCTATACAGTAGTCATCCACACTCAAAATGAAGGGCGGGAGCTCAATGAAAGTACCAGGAAGTGCGGGATCAGACTCCGTTAGGGGCTGGTAAACAGGTGCAAACAACCGGAAAAAATTTCATGTTTTCCGCATAGCTATGAATAGAGCTGTAAATGGCTTGTGCGTTCTTGTAATAAGCCTTCAACTGTGAAATTTTATCTCAGCTCTGCCATGCGATGTGAATGGGGAATTCTTATCACCCTTTACCGGTCCTCCTCCAGCTCCTCCCCCTCCACCCGACGGCCAAGATCCAGCAGCATGGAAGCCATTTGGTGACCGTGCAGAGTTCGACTTTGCCCACGGAGAAAGTGCACCGTGGAAGGATGCTCGCGAGCTCTACGCGACAATCTAAGGCTCCAACCGTTTCGTTTTCGTTTAAGGCTGGGCCTAAACTAAACTGAAACGGTAACAAACGTTTTATGTAAAAACTTTAACTGTTTTAAACGGTATTTTTTTTGCTCACCTTGAAGTATGACACATCCAGAGCAACTACAGTTATGTTGAGATGTCCGGATGGTCGGTCTTTCAGCCAAAATTGTCTGGAATAGATACAGCGAGCAGAAATGGACCAGGACTGTGGTGCGCACTTCATGCGCATCTTTCCTCGGACGATGCCGAGCCGCATCAATTATTGCCTGCAGCTGGAACATCGAGTGCGTCGGTGAGTAGTTAATTCTTTCCTGATTATCTGGGTGTCTGGACACTCACAGGTCTTCAAAATTTGCAATGGAAATCCTCAATTGAGCACTGGCAGGTGGCCGATTTCTTTTAGCCATTTAACCATTTGAAAACCGTTTATATACTGTTTGCCGGGGACCCTAAACTAAACGGTTATTTAAACGTTTATTTCCGTTTAAAACGTTTCCAAAGGAAAACAATTGGAGCCTTACGACAATCGACTCGATCCAGGATGGCCAAGCCCCGTGGAAGACCTATACGCTCCGCTATTCGGGGCCCCTCCCTCCCAGTACACCGCCAAAATGGATGACACAATCCTATGAGCTCTGTACTCGCGATGTGCGCCAATTGTTACACAATCAGCTCGGGACGACAGCCTTCAAAGACCATGTCAACCTCGTTCCCTATCGCCAGTTTAACCACAGCGGCAGACGTGTTTGGTCCAACCTGATGTCGGTGACTGGGCATGGAAACAAGCGGTGATTTTTTTTTGTCTCTGCTCGAACTCTCGCTGACATTTCTGAAGGATACCATCGCTGAAAACCCAGAGACGCATGGCTAGTGTTGCCGCGGTCAGGTTCTGAACCGCTGGTGAACCTGAACCGGACCTGAACCGAACCAAAAGTCCGGTTCAGTGGCTGTGAGGTTCGCTGAACCGAACCCAAGGTTCAGTTCAATGTTCAGATTTTTCCAGAATTCTGTGAACCTTGCTGAAATAGTTCGAACCCGTTTGAACCTCTCCCTTGGAGTAGCCCAGTTGCGGAGAAAAAAATGGTTTTAACCACCATTTGATCTTCAAATTTGAACTGGCAACCAGTGTAAGAGTGCGTTCGGCTGGTCCTGACAACCAGGTTCAGGATCAGGATCCAGGATCGGCAACACGGTCCGGTAGCTAAGTGACTCGGCAATGCCTCACCCGATGTCAATCAATGACGATAGATGATACCAGACAATGCCTTCCAGGCCCTTCCTGCCTGTATTTTCTTACTTCTCTGTGTTCTCCATTGCTCCTAACATCTGGGATGTCACCCTAATGTACCTGCAGCTATAAATGAACAGTGAAGATGTGTTGAGGCGCGAGAGACGAAACAGATTCAATGTGTGACAGCTGTGACTAGCTACCGGACCGTGTTGCCGATCCTGGATCCTGATCCTGAACCTGGTTGTCAGGACCAGCCGAACGCACTCTAAGTCCTTTCAACAATGTCCTGATTGACAATGTTATTTACACTGAGGGTAAATGTGCTCTCTTGATAGTATTTCTGCATTTTGTTATTTATTTATTTTCCACTGTTCGGTCCGGAGGTCTAAGTTCAAGTGCGACCGCAGAGTGTTAGAAAAATATCTGAGTAATTCAAACCGGAAACCGGAACGAAGGGCCCGAATATCATGACCCATAAAATAGCAAAAGAGGCCAGCGTTACTTGGGAAAGGGGTCTATTGGAGGGTGGGTGTTTTTCTTTGTTGTAAACTCGCGCTGCAAATATATTTTTTCAAGTGATTTGGGCCGTGGGAAACAAAAATCGGTTCGAACCTGTCCGAACTGCCTCTGAACCTGAACTGAACCTCGCTGAACCTGAACCTGAGGTCCAGTCCAAGGTTCAATAATTTTGCTGAACTGAACCCGAGGTCCAGTCTGAAGTTCGGGAAAATTGGGCGTCGAACTGGACCGAACCGGACCGCGGCAACACTACGCATGGCGCAACCTTTGTGCCCATTGTAGCCGAGAGCGACAAGACAATGGTATCCGTCGCTACCGGCCATCAAGAATATCATCCAGTATATGTATCGCCTGGAGTGCTCACTGGTCCTGCACAACGAGCCCATGGCAATGGGGTCCTTCCCGCCGCTTTTCTGCCCATCCCCAAGAGTATGTTGTTATGAGAACTACCCGCTTCATCATCTAAATCTTGACTCCTCACAGCCAGTAAGAGACATCGCACGAAACCAGCATACCAGAAATTTGTGCGCCAACTGTACCACGCTTGTCTCGCCAGGGTTTTTCAGCCGCTCAAGGCAGCAATGACAACTCCGGAGATCGTGCAATTTCGGGATCGCCATTTTCGTCGGGTCGTATACGGGCTCGGTCCATATATTGCAGATTATCCGGAGAAAGTGTGGCTGACTGCGATAGTACAGAACTGGTGTCCGAAGTGCATAAACTACATACTATCTTGCTTTCACCACACTGATCTTGGGCTAGATGCGATGCTCCACCAGATGATCTGGACCGCGAAGGCGCTCGTCTTCGATCCCAAACAAAGACCGAATTTTTGGTCACCTAACTCGATCCAGGGATCCTGTGGGACAACTTCGGTATCCGCTCAGATGTCATGGTAGGTTAAAATCGGCCTATACCCTCCCTTGCTTACTTATATAAATCTATCAAGCCTTTCACGTCCCATTTTCCGCGTGCCAACATCCACGAGCTGCTTGCATGTGACCTTCTGCACCAAGTGATTAAAGGGACCTTCAAAGATCACCTCGTATCATGGGTCAGCGAGTACTCGCACATCGAGCACCGTGAGAAGAGAGCCTTGGAAATTATTCAAGATATTGATCGCCGGTGAGCCTTGTCTGGGACTGCGACACGAGCGAGACACTGATGCTGGTTTTACTAGGATATCCGCTGTCCCTGAGTTCCCGGGTCTACGGTGGTTCCCTGATGGTCGGGATTTCAATCTGTGGACAGGTGATAATTCGAAAGCCTTGATGAAGGTAAGTTACGGGTGTTCTTTTCTAATCATTTTGCTGACAAGTGTACATGCTAGATTTACCTCGGTGCTGTCACTGGTTATCTACCTTCCGACATGGTCAAAGCTCTGGCCGCATTCATGGACATTTTTTACCTCCTTCGCCGTAACAGCATCTCCGCCGATGACCTCACGACCATTAATGACACCCTTGCCCGATTTCACCACTATCGGGACATTTTCGTTTGAACGGGAGTCCGGATCGATATTTCGCTTCCTCGTCAACATTCTCTTGTCCATTACCCTCGCTTCATCCGCCTCTTTGGTTCCCTGAATGGTCTCTGCTCATCCATCACCGAGTCCAAGCACATCAAGGCCGTGAAGGAACCGTGGCGGCGCTCAAGCCGCTTCAATGCTCTGCCGCAGATGCTCTCGACCATCTCAAGCCTCGACAAGATGGCGGCTTCGGTGGTCTCTTACACCGCACGTGGCATGATGGTCGGCACCAACTCCTCCTACGCCGCCATGGTCCTTGCCGGCTATCAACCGCAGATTGCAGTGGCCGCGGTCATCAACGGCGATGATGATGATGAAGACGATGAGGTGGTCGATCATGGCCCAAAGTCGTTGTCGTCAATGGTGTCAGGAAATGAGATATTCCACGGTCCGCCCCAGCCTCCGGTCCGTGATAAAGATTGACAGCTGTCATACAGCCCTAGGTACATTTAAGCCGTATACATTCGTCTATTGCCCTCAGTCTTTGATCCCACATTGCGGGAGACTGAGGGTGAGTCCACTAGCTATTCTTCATAGTTCTATTTACTTATTATGTAGTACTGCGTTTTCCGCGCATTTACAGGTATTTAATATATAGTCTTTGATCCCACATTGCGGGAGACTGAGGTACTGCGTTTTCCGCGCATTTACAGATCTTGATAAATGGAGCTGGCTCGTAAAGCTGGTGCGTGTTTATTCTTTGATTTGTTATACATTTGACCTCTCAAATAGCCCGGGGATATCCTCTGGAGCTTGATGCTCTTGCGGTACATATTCAGCAGCCTCGCTTCCCCGCCCTCTTTCGCCGTTTTCTCCACACAGATTCATGGCCCCGTTGCTGATGTTGCCCTTGAGGACTGCCCCGTCTTCCGCAGCCGCATCCATGTGTATCATTCCGCCGTTGCAAGATTCTATGCTCCGAGTGACCTGTGCAGAGCCGGGGGAATGTACAGTAAACGGATCCGGTCCAATCCCAACTGGCATGGCTATCCCCGTCGTGACACAGTCCTCATCGATGTGGATGGTCCTGTCATGTGCGGCCTCGTGGTCGGACGAGTCTTATTATTCTTCTCATTCACCTTCTCAAACAAGGAACACCAGTGCGGGCTCGTGCATTGGCTGGTGCCTGTTGGTGATGCTCCTGACCCAGACACAGGGATGTGGGTGGTCGAGCCGGAGCTCGACACAGCGCCAGCCATCTTTGGCTATTGTCCCAATTGATACAATGACCCGCGCGGTCCACTTAATCGGTGTTTACGGCCCGCAGCCTCTTCCAGAGCATTTTCATTTCTCATATACCTTGGACGCCTTCCGTAGATACTTTGTGAACCCTCATCCTGATCACCATATGTATGAATTTTTAAAATAAATTTCATAGCTCAGATTTAATGTACTGGTTACTTGGGCACTTGAGCACTTGACGTCTTGAGATAAAGTGATCAACATTTAAGATCAATCAAGTGACAAGAAATTTGCCGAAAGGCTGATGTTTGGAGCACTATGCCGGGACAGTCTGCAGTCGAGTGATCCGCAATCCTCGATCAAATTGATCTCTCTCATCCTCACGCCCGACCCAGTGCCACTGCCTCACATCTCTTGCAAGATCTCTTACCTGAAGTGTAACTCGGGTGCGATTTGCTTGCACCTGGTATCCGTGGGGGCGCGCATGAAGTCGACCCGCCGAGAACTAGCGGTGCGTGGCACCTTGATCTGTCAGGAACCACTGGATCGAAAACCGCAACGGGGATACGATTTTCACGCTTCTGTAGCTGAGGACATGATCACACAAGTGAGAAACAATTACTGCTGTCCCTGTCCTCGGTTCACCATTCATATTCGTCCTCGCACGTCACGACTTCTGCTAGATGGGTTTCATGAAGGATTACCAGGGAACTCACAGGTTATCATTCAGCAACGGAAAAATGTAAGCTTAGTGCATGCGTCGGTATCCCAGAATTAGCCGAGGTTGCACAGCTCGCCTTCCATTGTCTCCGTCCAATTTGGATCTCTGCGGCTCCGCACTCCTCGTCCCCACGTAAAAGCAGTTAACATCCACCTTCTGTGTCCCCTGATACTCCACACCATACGATTGCACCGACGATGCGAGCTCTTGTATTTGGAGAAACAGGACAACCTATCCTTGAGGAGCGTCTCCGTCCCCAGCTCCTCGCGGCCACCGACGCCGTCATAAAGATGGTGAAAAGCACCATCTGCGGTAAGATTCTTCTCGACCCCACTGTTTTCCCGATCTGAATGTGTCGCATTGCACGTAGGCACCGATCTCCACATCCTCAAGGGTGATATCGTGACCTGCGCCCCGGGGCGTATTCTCGGGCACGAAGGCACTGGCGTGGTGCACTCCGTCGGCGCTCACGTCCGGACGTTCAAGGCTGGCGACCGCGTCATCTTGTCCGGGATCACGTCCTGCATTGCATGCGAGTTCTGTCGCAAGGGCCTGACATCCCACTGCCCCAATGGTGGTTGGCTCCTGGGCAATACGATCGACGGGACACAGGCCGAGTACGTGCGCATCCCCCACGCCGATGGTAGCCTCCACCATCTCATCAGTGGCGCCTCCGAAGCGGCGCAGGTGATGTGCAGCGATATTCTCCCCACCGGTTTTGAATGTGGCGTGCTGGTGCGTTCGGTCGCTCCCTCATGTGTGATTTGTATATTTTATATCTGACGTCGAATTTCCCGCCTCCGCAGAGCGGACGCGTCAAACCCGGGAGTAGCGTAGCAATCGTTGGCGGGGGCCCAGTCGGCCTCAGTGTCCTCCTCACCGCCCAGCTCTACTCGCTCTCCAGCCTCATCATGATCACACGCGACGCGAACCGCTTGAAAATCGCCGCGAGTCTCGGCGCAACACATTGCATCGCCTTTGGCCCGAACGCCGCCGAGGAAGTGATGGCGCTCACTGGCGGGCGCGGGGTAGACACCGTTGTCGAAGCAGCGGGCGTCCCTGGGACATTGGATCTCTGCCAGGATATTGTTGCAGTGGGTGGCACCATCGCGAATGTCGGTGTCCATGGGTGCAAGGTCGATCTCCATCTTGACAAATTGTGGCACAAAAATATCGGTGAGTGTCTTTCTTTCTATGTTGTCGCTTTGCGTGGTGATGCCCAAGGTCTTTTTTTTTTTGATTCTTTCTTCGAGCAGTGATTGCGACGAGTCTTGTTGATACAGTCTCCACGGGCATGCTTTTGAAACTTATGGGTTCGGGCAAAATCAAAGCTGACGCGCTTGTGACTCACACCTTCCGCTTTGCCGATATGCTGGACGCGTACTCGACCTTTGGAGCTTCGACTGAGCATAAAGCTATCAAAGTGATTATTGATTTCCAGTAATAATTTCCTACGTTGTCCTCGTATTGTGCTTTCAATATTCAATATTTGTCTTTTACCATGCTTCCAACGGGAGTTGTACTGCCTCAAAAGGAACAGGGCGGCCTCGTTTGCAAGTATGCGGCCTGACTCGAACTTCAAACAAGTACCACAGCTTTCCGCTGTCATCCCAGATGCCCACCAGGATAGTAGTCAATTTGTATTTCTTCGCCCTAGTGTTTCAGATTTGACTCTTTATGACATACGAAACTGTCGCCAGGGTTTTTTTTCAAGCAGCTCTTCTATCTGTCTCCGTCATTTAATAACAAGGGTACTACAAACAATTCGTGATTGAGAAACCCCCAATGCCTGGATGATGCTGCCTGAAGCCCCCAATGTGAACGGTCTTGCCACAAAGAACGATTATATAACTGAAAGTCTCGGGACACTGTTCTTGCCCAAATTGAACCCGGTCAAGAAGTATCCAGAATGCATCGAATGGTACCTGTGAATCATCCTTTCTTCCATTCACCAGGCAGACAGGTCGGCGTTGCAACCGGAGGCATCTGTGTGCCTATTAACACCGCCGTTCTTGTGTTACCGGCTCCTCGGGAGTGATTCGTGATCATGTCGTGGGACGCGAGGCTCGAAAACAAAGCTCTCCCGGCTTAAGTCCTAAATTAATGCATTGCGTAAACCCTCAAGTCTTCCGGAATAATGTATGGAGACCAGAAGCGAACTGAACGTTGGTAGCTGGCTTACTTGTCACAACGAAGCTCTAAACGTGGCTGCGTGGACGGCGGAGAATATCAGACGTGGAACTCAATTCTGAATGGGAACTACGCAGCTCAAGCGCGGAGACGTCCATCTTACAGTAGATCATCAGAAACTTGAATTGTCTCAGAAAATTTGACACTTCAATCTTTGAAGATGTCACCAACGTTCGTGATTTGCCGCCTATTTAGCGCTTTTTGACGGGCGGTTCCAAGGCTCCGCGTCCAGTTGGAGTATGAGGTGTGGACAGACACTATTGTGGGTTGAATCTGAATGATTGAGGGTTAGCGCGCCGCAAATCTATACTAGTCAGGCAGAATGGTTCGAAATCCAATTATGTGCTCAGGGCGTTTATTGGAAGCTAACCATGGGCATGCCGCGCGCCATTTGTCAGTGCTTCGAATGAGACAACTCCCTGGACGTCGGCAGTGCAGCATGTCAATGCGATGGCGAAGCCCTGGAGGAACCAACTTATGAGGGCTCAGAAGGCATTCCGCGAAGATCTAGAATGGAGAGTATGACGTTGGTATGATAGTTCGAAGGAGAAACACGTCCCTGCACGCCGGCAGTGCAGTCAGTATCAATGGATGGCGCAGCTTCGGAGGAACAAACCTGTCGCCGTTCACATCCAAGAGGCTGGCGAACATCCAGGTAATCAAGGGCTCTTCGCGTGGCGATCATAACTCTGAATTGCTCAGTATCGTCTCTCGCAATTCATTATGCTTACCCCTTGAGGTAGCTCTCAGCTAACCTAATCCCGCACTCGCCCCCGGGGTGAGCGGACCGAGGTCATCCTAGGCGAGGATGTCGCGGTGCAATGCAGTTGCCGGGAATATGAGAGAGGTGCTTACGCTACTAGTAGGCCTTTCCTAAGCTACATAAGTTGCGAGTCCTAAGCTCGAATGACATCTCCCCCATTCCAACAATGCAGCATATCCCCTCTGTGATCCTTCTCTCAGTCCCTGTTGGTTTGACGGAATATCCCGAGTCTGGTTCGGCTGAATTTATTTAATATGCTTGAAATCGCGAGTCTCTGAGTTGCACAATATAGCTGAACTCCCTTCTTGTTGCTGGCCATTTTCTGTTAGCCAGACCCGTCAGTGTGTAGGTGCTTGATGAGATTTCAAGTTTTCGTTTGCGGACCCAAGCAAATCAAACGGAAACGGTATTTAAACATTTTTTTGTATGACTCTGAGCCGCACCCATGGGCAATGGGTTTAGTAGGGTAGAAAGTGAGGAGGAGATGGACCAGGTTAGTCGGCTGTTTAGGCGAAAGCGAGGCCATAGCGTCTTAAAAACAATGGAAAGGTCGACGCTTTGAGGATTGTTGCCTTCGGTAACTGTGCTTTGTCACTTAGATTTTCCACAATACCCATGTCAATTTTTCAGAGACAGGTGGTCCCGCGGCGAACTCTCTGGCAGATTCCACTTGTTTAGTATTTTAGGACCCAAGAGAGTACCAAGAGCCATGCAGCACCGGAGATACACCCAAGAGATAGAGTCCCAATAGAATCCTGGGTTAGACCTGGACGCCGCCGAGTAAGAAGTGCGGGCGCGGCTGGAAAGACGATGAATGCGAAAGACAGTTGATCCGCCCGCCGATCAACACAGCCACGCAAGCTCTTTGACTTGCTCCGTACTTTTGCGCGACTCATCACCAAACGTGCGGCAGTCCTCAAACTTATGGTTCGCACTGGCGTGAAGTTACAAGTGTAAGCACACTCTTAACAGAATCGGATCTCCAAGAATGTGCTATGCTTGCGCCGAACACCGGCATACACACAGCACATTCCCGGCAAATAGAGAGTTTGCGGTGGAGCCACCCGGCGCCACCAGATGGCTCATCCGGCATGCGGTGCTGGGTGGCTACGTCATTTGGTGGCTGTTCGGTTGCCTGCTCGTTATGGTGTGTATCGAGTGCCTATTACCTTACTGAATACTAACACTTTCTCTACCTATGCAGAAGGCCATTCTCGAGTCTACACTTTGCTGTCTGACTCAATATTGGGGTTGCTCTTGGAGTTTGGCAGCAAAGAAGGGTTGAAGTACTAGTTTCCGGCACTCCACCGGTGCGCACATGTGTATGGGCATGCATCTGAATAGGCATAGTATGTGTGGAAGGTCAACAAAATTTCTCCCCACGCCACCTGATCAGCCACCAAATGACGTAGCCACCCAGCACCGCATGCCGGATGAGCCATCTGGTGGCACCGGGTGGCTCCACCGCAAACTCTCTAATGTACCGGGCTTGTAATGTATATGCCGTTGGAGTTTCGTTGATTCGATCCATTCTTCTGCCGGTCTATTCTGAACCCAATATCCTTGTTACTTCTCCCCATACCGAGTTAACTGAGTGTCTGCGCCAGGAAAAAATGGGTTGACTGCATCGCGCTCGGTAGCCCCACAGCCGTTCAGTGCGGTGCCAATACTCCAGTAGGCTTTTGTCAAAAACAACGCTGACGTGAGTGTGGGACGAGAACGGGAACAGGTTTGAACTTCGATGAAATATTACCTGCGCGTTCCCGTCGCTTATTTTTACATAGACGCCATAGGTTTGCTGTGAGAGCGGCGGGCGAAGATGCTTCTCTCCGGAGCGCCTATTTTGACAGCTAACTTCATAGGCGCTCCAGTCACCATATGGGTTGAAGGATCTTGAACAAGGTACATGAATCCTTTTACTTTCTTTGTGAGATTACTACTCTTGCGCCGGTGACTCAACTAGTTTATCCAGCGCCTAATGGATTTCTTGCTAGTTGGAGAATGAAGGTCGACTCCCCTATTTTCTTATACTGGGTCTCTCATTTCAATATCGCGTCAGCTAGCGGCCATTCCCGAGTCCCCAGTCGTTTCCACCGAACATTGCTCTGTTAAACAACCGGGCTTTGGCTTCCCTCCTCGGCGTCGACGTGGTTATCTGGCACGTGTCATTTAGCTGTCTGGGAATATCACCGCCCAGCCGATGAGCACGGAAGGTGAGAACCGGGAGATCTTGAACTTGTACATCAGGTGCTTGTATTAGCGCTTGCTTCTGTTTATATCTGTCCTCCTCACTGTCGTGCTCACTGCCTTCCTGAAGGCACCAATCATGAAGCTGTCACCAGCGGTGTCCCATATGTGAATTCCGGGACGTGCAGCGCTTCTTCCAAGTGCATTGAAGTCGGATGTTGACCTAACGTACCTTGTACCAATCCGTCATATATAAACGACCCCTTGAACCCACGAGATCCCCACTGGACACCCAGCCCTTCCACCTCCCATATCTTTCGTCTCTCAATGTTGTGGACAGTCATTCTTCTCTTCTGCGTGCGTATAACCCATCTCCCGGTGCTGTCGCCAAATTTTGCTGATGCATTGACCCAAGTCCGTCGCTGCTGCCAGCAATATTACTGCCGAGGCCTTCAATATTACCGCTTTTGCCGCGACGACCAACGGGAGCATCGGCAATATCTGTGCGGTTCAAGCCTCCAATGGCGACACCCGTGTCCTATGGCAGCAGTTCCCCAGCAACGACATAATGCAGCTCATCATCCCTGGGCCCTTCGCGACTTCAGGCTCCAGCAGATCCCTCGTTGTCTCTCTCCCCGGTGTAAATGTACTCGCCGGCACCCCCCTCGCTTGTTTCGTTGTCGGCAATTATGCCTTGGTATGTGGTACGCGCTTCCCTCCTCGTTGTTGAATTAACCCTCTATTCAGCAAGGATACTACTACCTCGCCCCGGACTACACTGTCAGCGAGTTGTACTTTGATGGCAAAGTTCACTGGGGAACAGGCAGTGCATGCCCTGACTGTATCCAGAACGACGGCTTCGTCGCGGCCAGTACTGCAATGTACGCCATGGTCTTGAACGCTAACGGCGGACGGCGCGTTGGATTCCTCAGTTCAGATCAGGGCGCTATCGTCGAGGCGGACAGAGCAGGTGCTGGGCTGCCATATGTCCTGGCACGGCTCCCACCGACGACGCCGTGATTTCCCACTAACTGAGTCGGTAATAATCAGAAATAGTTTCAAGTTTGTTTGGCTTAGTCAAGGCTTAGTCCTGTTTTCTTGTAAATGAATGACTGCGAGTCAATGTTATGCACTTGCATTGCTGGATACTGTACTATTTCGTTCAAATCGACAGTCACGCATCACGCACCCCTGTGTCGATGTCGAATTTTGGTCGAGGTCACACATCACCCGGGTCAATCCCAGGGTAATGGCAAATCGGTCGCAAAACCGATGAAAAATCGGTCATTCCGAGAGTTTTATTTCTCCGGAAATGGCCTCAGATTGCCGAGGGTTTCGCCGGCCGGCATGTTCGATTTTAATCGGTCTCGCGACCAATTTGCCATCACCCTTAGGCCTTGGCATGACAGGGCTGCCAGGTCGTGGTTTCGATTGCCCGTGGGCCACGCCGAGTCATCGAATCCAGGCTCTCGAACCCGGTGGGAATTGCACCCTTGGTCGACTTCCAACCGATATCTGTCGCCAGGAAAGACCCGGCAGTGAAGTTGGCTCGCCCGGCGGGCATCATGTTCACCTACAACGTTCAAGGTATGGGCACCAAATTACGGGAACATCAGGCTATAAGTGACTAACCTCCATGAAAACACGCAAGCCCGCTCTACTGACGGCAGTGTTGGTGACAAGCGCAGCAAGCACGATCTCGCTGGGCGCCGAGACGAAGTTCACAACATAATGCTGCGCAATCGTCCAGTCTGCCCCCGTCCCGATGGTGATGCCGTTGACATACAAGGTGTACGCATTGTCCGTTGAATGATGATGTTCGCAGTCGCGAGGATCTGGCCGGGCGCGGGGGTAAATACACGACGGAATGCACGCGATCCGACCGGCAGGCTCCCGCTCGCGGAGACAATGTTGGTCCACACCCATTGAGCACGGTTGAGGGAGAAGACAGGTGGGTCGGATGGATATAGTGCCCCAGGGCGCGGCTCCGTAGACACCTGCGACGGTCGCCGCAGGCCAGGCAGTATCATCAAATGAAAGCTGCTCGAATCCAAGGGAGAGACCACTTCTGGCGCGCCAAGAACTGTCCGAGACGATGATGTCTTGCGTAAGATCGGGGTATGTGAGAAGAATTGTCGCAATGAAGGCACCATCCCTGGTGGCAGCGATGGAGGCATTAACAGCAAAGACATTATAGCTGGGTAAAAAGTCGACGCAAAACCGTTGAGTCAAAGCGCCGCGACTGGGAGGCATTTCAGATCCCACGTAGTCCCCGTTCACGTAGAGATCAAAGTTAGCAGCGGTAAGGATAACAAGATGCGCCGCCGCTTCGCTCCGGCAACCCGCAAAATAAATCAAAAGGAAATTTAATTACTATGTCAAATTGGGTGAAAAGTACGAGGCAAGTATCCTAAATATATGGCACGGAATGGCCTGACCCTCAAGGCCGCAGTTTGCTGCCGTCCCCCAGAATTCAAGAGATACTACGATAGCTTCGACTGTTTGCTTCGGAAGAGAGTCAAATTTCAACGACCACAGGGAGTTCGACGATTGGGAGCCTCTGCGGCGCGAAAGAAGACCAAGACCAAGGATGGTTGGACAAAGAAGGAAGATGCAAGGATTCCGAGCTGTAGAAACAGAAGACTCTCCTGATGCAGTTGCGGACTGCGAATGAGATCGCGACTGCGAAGTAGGTTTCAAATGAAAACTCACTTTTCCAGGATCCGGAGACAAAACCGTGGGGATTGGCGATGGAAATATTCCCGGTCCGGATGTAAGCAGTCGAAATTCCAGCAGTCCACTGGCAGCCGCGCCGCGAGGAACAAATCGGAATGGCCCGCCGAACTTGCCGTTAAAGAATTTTGCGGGATTTTGACAGTATTTGAGGTGCCCAGGAACCTGATTTCGGCTTGAAACGATCCAGCTGAACCACAGTTTTACGGTCCACCAGCCAGGAAGACAGAAGTCACAGAGCAAGATGATTAATTGAGAGCCAGGATTCAGCCGATAAGAAACCCAAGATTGCAAGTGAGGTGCGGTGCATAAAATTAAAGGGAGAGCAGGCAAAAGGTGCGATTGGCAAGAGGCGAGGAGGCCGGTCTTTTATATGCGCCCACGGTGATACGGCCGCAGTGAGAACTTTGCTGCGAGTCTGATCAGCTGAGGCATCAAAGGCTAGAGAAATTGAGTGGTGTTGTGACGCAATGAGAGAAATTACTGCGGCACAGTGAGAAGAATGCTGCGAGCAAGCTGCGAGCTGAAAAATTGAACAAACACCTGACAGAATAATGTGGAAAGATTGAAGGACGTCAACCACGCGAGGAGAGGCAGGAAAATTGAGAAGAGCCTAGATGGGGAAGATAACACAGCCGAGCGAGGTAAAGAACGGTTAATAAGCGTTCTATGGTGAGTTGAGGGTCCATGAGACTCGCCTCTACTAGTCCATGGTTCCAATTTGGGTTGTAGTTGACAGTTCGCAGTTGCTGTACAATTGAGGAAATTAACTGCGTATGTCGTCATAGTTGAATTATCTTCGGGCAGTACGAGAAATCACGACAAACCAAAGGAGTTGAAAATGGCAGAAAGCCAGAGGAAGAGCGAACGAGCGACGCTATATGGGGCTTTAGCACAGGTTTCGAGGGATTTCGTTAAAGAACGTTTAATTAATTAATCTTCGGCAGGATTGCGTGGGCCCGGCGTGATGCAATATAATCACGCTGCGGTTTCGCTGCGCCGTAGGGAGCAGTAGCTGCAATGAACTGTCTTCTGTTGAGAAATAGCTGCGCGTGGGTCAGCTGTTGGGCCACATGGGATTCTCGAGGGAAAATTAGAAGAACAAAGGGGATGGTCTCCAGAGGATTGCGAGAGGATGACGAAAGGACATTGGATGAATGGAGAAAAGTACAAACATGTCCAAAGAATCGCGAAGCATTTCGTTAAAGAACGGTTAATCTCTCCAGCGATGAGGGATTTTCCGAGGGGCGGTGTGAAGTCCTTCCGGAGAGCTACGAGCCCGTTGACAGTGGTGGTAGAAGCCCAGATCCATTTGGACGCCGCAAAGCTAAGCGCGGACGTTGCATCCGGCGCTATGGTGGTCATAAACGAAATCAATTGCGGTAGATGCATTAGTCGATCAATATTTACCAGCAACGGCCAAAGGAACCGTAAACTTGAAGAAGAGCAATGCGAAAAATGCATACAGTGCTGAAGGACATGATTAGTTATGTTGTGAGCATAAAACTCGTCGGTACTCACAAAGCGACGGCATTGTGATGGTTGGGTAGTCGGGGCTTCCGGTTCCAAGTGCCTGCCTTTCATGGTGGAGTATGCGAGTCGAGCAAGACTTGATGGAGCCTGAGATTAGTGCTGGCCAAAAATACGATATGAAAATATATATTTTGAGTGTGTTCAAATACATACGACTACGATGCAGCCCGAGGACCTCTGACTGAATATGAATACGGCAGAATATGAATACGATATGATATGAATACAATACGATATGGGCCCGACCATACTCAAATATATTTGAATATGGTAAAATATGGGTTTGGCTGCCTGGGGACCTTAGCGGCGCCAGTTGGATCATCAAATCCCACACCTGGCACGGCTGAAAATCGGTTCTGATGGCCATTACTCCGGCTCGGTCCGCAAGCTCCCGAGAATATTGAATCACTCGGCCATCAAAGCCGTGTGATGCGGAAGCTGAAACTTGCCAACCTGTGCCATTCTGCCTCTGGAGGTTGCTGGAGGCAATCTTGAGGTTACAGCCGTTTGCGGAACTTAGGGCGCGGACGATTTTTTTCTGTTTTCAGCCATTTTGGGCAGAACAGCTGCCCCGACTTCAATTTTTGTCAGATTGCCTCGGGACATATCTCATTCTACTCGCACTGAAAATCCGCAGTCAATGGTCTCCTTGATCTTTTGTTTTGGTTTCCAAATAAAATTTTCACCCAAAAGATCCTGATTTCAGGCAGGACAGCTGCGGCATCAGCATTTCACCCCCAATTGCTCTAAATTTTTGATACGGTGGACTTCTATGTATTATCTAGTCAACAGAATACCGGGATAGTGAATGTGATGGCAAGTCCTTATACAAATTGCCGGCCAATTGAGAGCTCAAATCGGCCCAGTATTTCTTGACCGCTACATTATAACTAGATGTTATATTCACTATCCCGGTAGTTTGTTGACTAGATAATACATAAGAGTCCACCATATCAAAAATTTAGAGCAATTGGGGGTGAAATGCTGATGCCGCAGCTGTCCTGCCTGAAATCAGGATCTTTTGGGTGAAAATTTTATTTGGAAACCAAAACAAAAGATCAAGGAGACCATTGACTGCGGATTTTCAGTGCGAGTAGAATGAGATATGTCCCGAGGCAATCTGACAAAAATTGAAGTCGGGGCAGCTGTTCTGCCCAAAATGGCTGAAAACAGAAAAAAATCATCCGCGCCCTAAGTTCCGCAAACGGCTGTAAGTAATTTATTTACAATATCAATTTGATATTGTTGGCTTCAACCAATGTGGAGACCATTTCTCTCTCTTGCTCATATTGATTTAGGGCGTACTACATACAACACTGAGGGAGAGTGAGTGGTTTACAGAAACTGAGTTCGTGCCGAGATCCATGGCTATATTCTCGCTGCGGACTAACGATGCGTGCACTGGGTAAGTTCTCTCTGTCTATGGAGCGGCAATCTGCGGTTTTTGACACCGTTGATATGCTATGTCGGTTACGACCAACATGGATGTTTACAAGACGATCAGATTCTATCCAATCTACAAAATAACGAGCAGTACGTTATTTCCCAAACTATAAAGACAGCGACCATGTGTCAGTCTGAGCTGAACGTGTTCCAACATGCTCACTCTTTCTAACCTCGCTGCTCTCCTCGTCTCTTTCACTCTCGCCGTCAGCGCCGTCCCATTAATGATCAGCCGGCACCCACCGTAGGCACCGTTTTTGCTATCTATCCCGGCTGGGATATGGACAACGGACGAACCACAGCAACCTCGGATGGCTCTGAACTGGCTTGCATGCAGTTATGCAGCGCAGGTGGGTTCCCCTCCATCGGCCTCTAGTTTAAGCACACCGTGATTGACCTATCTCATTCACAGATACAACATGTGTCGCCTATGCCTACGCTCCTTACCAGCCGAGCGGTAGTCTGTCCTGCTTCCTCAAGGACAGTGTTGATCTCAGCACCTTCAAGACTCAAAGTGTCGATGTCAGTGTCGGCCTCGTTGGGGCTTGTGGGACGTCAGTTCTTACACTTGTTTGAGGTCAAGCTTGGGCTGATGATGTCTTTCCGCCTACTGCAGCTTTGTGCCGGGTACGCACGAATCCTGACGCTGATTGTACTAACACGAACTTATCTTTAGTTGGGCCCACCTCCTGCTACAGTGTCACTGTCCCGGCGTAAATATTGCTGAAAGCAAGATCGAGAGGCCTGGGACTCCGTTGAATCATATTGTGCTTGTCGTGTACCCTCAAGGAATGAACATATTGTTTGATGTAAAGCATTAAGTTTAACGTCTGCCCGCGTATATACACTGGCAGCAGAACTCGACACAACAGGCTCCAAGTTGTTCTACTTCACTCAAAACTTTCACACAGCGTCAAGTGAATCTCTCACAAGCGCAATCTCGACGCTCGTGTCCACTTTCGAAGTCTTCGACAGAAGTGGACACCTAAGAGTCTAAGATAACCTGGCCCTCGTACAGTTGTCAATGACTATCCGAGGCCCCTACTCATTATACAAAGTTTTACAGCTTCTGAAATGATATGTGACACGGCGCCACCTTTGGCGCTCTTCGACTTCACCAGGAACGCACCCTCTTGTCTTCAACAGCATCAACGCAACCAAATATACCCTTTTGCAAACGTAACCTCCTCGACGTCCACGAAACATCAGTGAAGTAAACCTGGCAGTGATCCAAGAACTTCGATTCCCTGTTATGTGCCAGATCCACATGGCTATAACAACAGTCCGCGAACATCGAGGATCCTATATCGACACCTGACAGAAGCAATGCGTGATTTAAACGAGAACGTGGACACCGGAGCCTAGTCATTGGATCGGCGCCAGAGCCTGGACAGTTCGTTCACGAAGCGATGGATTTAGTACCGAGTTTTGCCGCTGCAATGATTCATGATTCATGCGGGTTTACCTGGCCTCGTGCCCATGCTGGCGGTTTGAATCCCATTTTTTTATGGATTGATTCGTGCTCAACCGCTGAGTTGGCTTCGATCTCCTTGTTGGAGGGTTATCTGTGCCAGATTTCACGCGTCTCAGATGTGGAGGAGACGCGGGCACGAAGCCACGCGTCCTCAATGTAATGAAGCATTGATATTCACCGTCGGAACACGGGGAATACATATTTGAAAGGAGAGGTAACGAGAATTCACAAAGCTCGAGCTGAACATTCGTGGGAGTGAAGATCTGAAGGAATCAATGCATCCGGCGCAAGAAAGAACGAGACAAGGTCGGACAAGGATCGTACTTGTGTTCATTGAGCCATTTCCAAGTTTAACGACCGTGAAATTATCAGTTCCGCTGTCAAAGGAAATCATGCAATTGAATGGAGGTCTGTACGGATTGGCGCCGTATATCCTTGAACTTCTAGAACCTGCGCCCACAAGCTTAAGAGGAGCAGAGTTCTTGACAGATGCATCAATTCCATTTGCCAGAGTTAACGAGTTGATGTGCCTGAGTTTCTCTTGTCTCGCCACCATTTCGCGCGCGCTTCTGTAATGTAAGATCTGATCTCGTGTTTTCTTTTAGGTTCCACTTCCATTCATTCATCCTGACCTGGCGGCTCTTTCAGGCGTCTATGTGTCCTCAAGAAAAGGAGACTTCATAATCTTCCGTCATCAGCGCAGTCTTGAATCTTTCAAAACCCGTCGAAGGTGACTCGACTCGACCATTGAACTTCCAGTTCGACACCACACCAATGGTCAACTTTCTGCACAACATCACTGCCCTCGCAGGTGCCGCTACAGTATGCAAGATCTTCGACTTTAAGAACTCAGTCCTGACCATCGCCGGCGGTTTGGGGAGGATGAAATCGCAGTCCTCGGTGCCCCGGTAGTTGCTGGTGCTGCAAACCAGGATGTAAGTCGACTTTGGGCGAGACGTTTACCAGTGATGAACTTCTCCTCCCACAGTGGATGATTATTCCCCAAGCGACTGCGAACACTTTTACTCTCCAAAGTGTTGCGCAGCCCGCCGTATTCGTGTCGTATGCGGCTGCCGCGAGAAAAGTGCCTGGTCATTCACAGGCTGTCGTTTCGGATGCTTTTCCCACCATTTTCAAAATGGTGGCTGTGGCTGGCGGGCCAGCGGTCAAGTGGGTCCCAATCTCGGACCATGCCTATGCTTCCGTCTAATTTGGTACATAGCTTGATAGACACCGCTACTAATACGGCTTTGACTACCTGGGCCAATGCCGACCCTGCGACCTTTACTTTTCAAGGCACTCCGGTTCGTTGGGTTGCCTTCCGTCCCGTATATGCTTGCTGACTGGTACCGTGTGTTGGCAGCTCACGATGGAAGGACTCAATGCGCCCAAGTCGATCATGCAGAGCTTCACGATTGCACTGTGTCGGTATTTTTCAGCCCTTAGTCTTTCCTCTAATACTGAGTTGAAGTACAGCGAGCTGAATGCTTGCGTGTCACGTCCAAGCGAAATGCGAACCTGGTTGGTGAATGTTTTGGGGTTGCATTGGGTCATTTATACCGTTATGGCTTGTTCGGAAAGTAGTGAAGAATTTACCTCTTGGATGGACGGTATCAAAGGTTATCGAATGACCAGTGAGAACGCACCAAGATCTAGCCAAATGAAAAGATCAGGAAGATATAGTGAGGTCGAAACTCCATGGAAGAAAGATTCAGAAGGATTATGCAGTCCAGGAAATACAGATATTATATCACCTGCACGCCCCCCAAACAACACTGGCTATTTGGGAAGGAATTCGTATGAATTCCTTCCAAATACGCCAGTGAATTTCGGCTGTCTTAAAGGTTTTCTACAATGTCCCTGGCACCGGGCGCCAGAGCTTGTACAAGCAGCTAGCTGGGTCGGTGCACTTTTGACTTTCCGCCTCAAACGTAAGCACCCGATCTGGCTATTTGATGGCGGCAAAGCGGCACATGTTTGATCTGCCGCCACTGCCGAGAGGACCAAGGCAAATAGACACACATAACGCGACACCTTTCCTTCTTCCCTCATCTCGCCACCGATGAACCCCTCGTATTACGACACACACAAGCTCCAACTGCCAAGTGTCAACGACACAATCTTCTGCTGCCCAAAGCGCGGTTGTCGTCGCCGAATCCAGCTCAGGAGAGCCACCACCGGGGCACATAAAGGGAACTACCTAAAGGTGCGCGATATGACACTCGCTGTGGACAGTTTTCTAGCAATTGCCTGTAGTGCTATAACCCGAACCATGAAGATCTTACCCCAGCATTTTGGTATTTCTTTCCACTTCATGCCGCCGCCAACAATACTGCTCGCTCCGCTCCCGCTCCCGCTCCTGATGATCTTCCTCTGGTGCTACACCAGTCTGAAACTCCAAACAAATGCATGCTCCCCACCATTATCCACACTATTACCTCCCATACACTACACAATTCTAATCTGCAGCCCCCATGCATCCCAAGTCTTCAACATCAGTTCGATGTACCTAATGTCGCGGATAATATTATATTGTTGTTTTTTTTTGTCCAGAATACGTGTCTCAGAAAGATATTAAGAACGCTAAACGAACAGGGCTCGCCTACCGATTCTGACTTGACAAATGAAAGAGAGGTCGGCAACATCGGCAAGTCTCCTAAGTGGCCGATGTGCCGCCATCAAATTGCCAAATTGGGTGCTTACGTTTGAGGCGGAATGTAAACATCTATCCCCTACCCCTTGTTGCGCCCAACCAGGATCCATGGGAGGATGTAATCCACGGAATAATCGATTCTCTCATGTATGACGAGGGGAGGTTGAAAAATAATCTCGAGCTTTCTCTGTCAATTAGGCGCGGGGAATTGGGCATGGCAGGCCTCACAAATTGGATGGAGAAGTGCTTTTTCGAGCTCGGGATTTCACTGGGAATGCTAGAGTCACAAATCGAATGCCTCATTCAAGCAATGGTTTTGCTGTACATCAAAAATCGGGTTTGCCGTTTTGCCTCCTTTCATTTGGTATGCGGCCTAACATTTTACCAGGCTCACCTTTGCTGTGTTGGACTGGATACGACGCCATTTGATTGGTTTTGCGACCACGATTGCTCTGAAAATGCGGGTGGGAGGGTACGGAAAATGCGGAGGACATGACTTTAATATCAAATAATGTCATATCTACGGCAAAAAAAGCCTGAAGTATGCATAGGAACATCAAACTGGCCCAGGTTCGGCGGTTTAGGGGCACATTACCCGATTTGGACGGTGGCTGTGCTCGGCTAAGAGGGAGGGAGGGTCTCGGAGGGTGTTAGTTCACTTTTCCGACCCTGTGTCGGAAATTTTAAGGATGAGTACCCCTTGCTCACATGGCACCAGGCACACTAAGATAGTCCAGCGCAAGCTGATGAAGGACGGGATATTCGCGTCGATGGGCCCACCACCATTTTATGGGGTCATCAGTTTTTACGCGCGGAGTAGCCAGATAGTCAGCGAGTTCATCCCGGGACTCCTCATCAATGGCCCTGAGGTTTTGGAACATGCTGAAGTTCAGCGCAGCAGAAGGGCTTACACTGGGAGCAACATCCTGTGAAGGCTGAATGACGCTCAACTAAAAAGACCAACGAGCAAAGAAATACCCATACCACATTAGATTCGGGTTCATTCTATGCTGTGCGCTCTCGATGGAGGTTGAACTGGGTGCGAAGCTTTGTCTCAAAAATTTTCTGCCTGCTTATGTGTGGCAAAAATAATCTTTTTGGAGCTCAGAAAACCCGCGAGTACACGGGTCGGGTACACGGGTTGAGCACGGGTTTGAATCACGACCTGTACCCGTACCCGCGCACACCCGGTGACCCGCGGGTGTACCAGCGACCCGTGTCCATCCTTATCAAGTTGTGTCCACTCATCCGGTATATATATATATTCACCGGCAATCCAGAGTACGGAGCGAGCGAGCGTGATTATATATGCCAGTCGAAATTAATCCAATCCCATCGAGCGGTGGGTAACCGGGTCCGCCGTAGTTGAATCTCCGTCGTCCGATCAATTGGCAAGTTACATGCTGAATGTGGCTGTGGCTGTAATGAAATTTAATATAATGCTAATTGTTATGTGACTCGTATTCAAGCTGTCGGTATTCGGTAAACCCAAATTGCCTTCAAGACGTCGTCGGCGCCGGCGATTTGATGATAGTAAGTACTTCATTAATTTGGGTGCGCAGTTCTAATTAGCGTTCGGGCTGTACATCTTGTCTTGTTCAGCCTCCACACTAGTACTGAGTACAAGCTCCGAATCCTCGACAAATATTTCCAACGTCCTTCCACACCCTCCAAAATTCCAAAACCACATCGGTACTTAGCGCTTAGCGCTTAAACCAAGCCAGTCTAAAATAGACCTCGCTCAATTTAAACGCCGGACGCCCAGCCTCGGCCATCGAGAGGTCACGTGTCATTGAGGCTGACACTGACAGCGCCGTTTCTTCCGACGTCTCCTTCTTCTCCGTCTCTTCTACCTCCTCCTCCCTCCTCTCTTCGACTCGGACTGGAACACCGACGAGAACGACTGGGACTGGTCTGAAACGACAAAGACGGAGTACACCACAACAGTACAGGAAACCACCAATGCGCTCCGACTCTGCGAGCGATACCTCAGACAGTCCGAGTACAGCACGGAGGACGATGGCAGCGCTGGCAGGGATGAATGTGAATGTGAATGTGGACGGGATGCAGGGGCAGCAGGAGCAGCAGCAGCAAACGCAGAAAGGCGTGCGCCACCGGTTCTCGCGGGTCTTTTCGCGTGTGCGGAATAGCCATAGGTGTGTATTGCTCCTTTTTTATTGGTTCATTGGTGCGGTTTCTGTGCTCGGGGGGAGTGTGCGTGTGGGTTTGGCATGGGATGGGATGGGCGGGGCGGGCGATGGCGGAGGCGTGGAAGGAGACGTCGCCCCTTATTCCCTGCTGGCCACTCCTTCCCTCATCTCCCTCATTCTTTCGGTGCATCTCCGTCCTCTTTGCCCTGCCCACTGGACCCGGGACTCAGACACTGCTCCTCGCTGGCGCTGGCGAGGTCCCCGTCTGTCACCTAACCCTCTTTCCTTGGGCTTGGCTTGTCAATGATGGTGGGCCCAAGAATGACAGATGGATGGGGATGGTGACGGATGCCCCTGGCGATCTCAATTTGCTGGGCAGCTGATATCTGGGTGGGAGCGGGTGCTGTTCCTGTTCTTCGCAATGAGAGAGCAGGACGTCGTCTTTCTTTTTTTCTTTTTCTTGGAGGATTGAAAACAAATTGCTGACTACTTTTTTTTTTGGGAACAGGATCCAGTCAAAGTGAGTATCTCTCCTCCCTCTCCTCGTCTTCCCTCTTTGCTTTTATTTTCGTTACGTTCTCTTTTTTTCGACGGTCATTCCGCTTTCGGCTACGTTTCTGTGATGGGGGCGCCCGCCACGCCACTGCCCCGCCACGCTACGCTAGCGCGTATTTGGTGTTGCCGTGGCCATCGATGTTGCCGTATCGACGCGCTATCGATCGACGTGTGCAGGGTGTTCGAGATCGGGGACTACGAGATGCGACCGCATCGCGTCGCGGGCGGGCGTATCGCGTCGCGGGCAGCCCTCGTGTCGATACGCAGGATTGGCGGTATCCAAGCGCCTCTGGCGCAGCCTGCATGCGCTAGGGGTCGTGCGGGGTTCGCGGGATACGGGTCTATCTACTAGACCGTCGTCGTATTTGTCGCGTCGCGGGTCGATACGCGAGGTGTGCGTCACCATCCCCACGGGTTCTGCGGCCAGGGGCAGGGGGCAGGAGGTCGGGTCTGCCGACATACTCATACCCATATACCCCTACTGCCACCATTTTTACGTGCGGCGTTCTGTACGCTGTACGTGTGGGTACGTGAGGGTGCGTGTGGGCGCGGCCTGCGTGGGGTCTGCGGCAGCTCGGCATCGGTGCCGATATGTGTACGACTGTGGCGGCGTCTGTCGTTCCTGGCGGAGATGGGGATGGGGATGGGGATGGGGAGGGGCGCAGCGTCGTGCGTGGGCGCGTGGGCGGGTGCATCCTGGTACTACTGTACGCCGATCTTGAGAGGGCTTGTCGGCGGCGTCTCGTGTTTCGGCGCGCGCTTGTATTTGTGCTTGCGGGGTGCGCGGTCGTTCCTGGCGGGGTGGGCGTGGGACTCGTCTGCGGGGACAGGCTCGGAGTGCAGCGTCGTGCTTTTACTTTGTGCTTTGTGCTTGTGTTTGTATTTGGAGGGTGCGGCGTCGCTACCGAGAACAAGCCGCGGACGCAGACGCGGGTGGGGTCGGCTTCGCTTTGAGTGCATCGCGCGCGGAGCGAAGGCGTATCCCTTACGTGGGTAGCGCGCCGTCTGCGTCCCTCGATGCAGGACGGCGTTTGGTGCCATGCGCAGGACGTTTAGTGCGCAGTGGTAGATATATTGATCCCCGCGCGGTGCGAGGCCCACTGTTGGTGTTGCGGTTGTGAGAACGGTTGCTGGTGCGCGCCGTGCACGACGTCCGGGCGCTTCTCGGCGCCGCGTCGGTGTTTAGCGCCGCTCTCAGCCTCGGGTCGATGCACGCGGATCTTCAGCTCGGATGGAGGTGTATTGGAGCTCGATGTGACCGCATGTCTTCCTTGTCGTTTACATATCCCTCACTGTCGCTTCCCCTGCCTGTACCTGTATCCTTCGCGATGCTGATACTTATTTCCCAGACACACCTCGTCCTTGCAATCCCCGCAACCCGGCCACCATCTCCCCGAACTACCAGCAGAGCTCTGGATCCTCATCCTTGAATACTCCACCTACCCCTGCTCACCCACAGGCTCCTCCCCCTACCCCTGCGACGCCTCCCTCCCCTCCCTCGAGCTCCCCTCCTCCTTCCTCTCCCCAGCCCTCACCCCCGCCTCCCTCGCCCCGCGCCTCGCCTACTACCGCCACTCCATGCGCCACAAGCGCAACCTCGCGCTCGTCTCCAAAAAATGGCTCGGCTACGCCCAGCCCGTGCTCTACTCCTTCATCTGGATCGCGCGCTCCGCGCAAGCCAAGGCCCTCGCGCTCACCCTCCTCTGCCAGGCGTGCTGCCTCTCCCCGTCCTCCGAGCCCGCTACGCGCAGCAGCGCCGGGCGCTTTATACGGAGACTGCATATCGAGACGCCCGCGCTGGAGCGGTGCAATCCCGCGGATCTGCGCGCGATATTGGACTATGCGCCGGGGCTGGAGGTGTATTCGGACTACCGCTCCGTGAGGAGGGGCGCGCCGGCGGAGAGTCTTTTAGGGGCGTTGGCGGCGGGGGGCGGGCTGAGGAGGCTGAGCTGGACGAATTACGACGACCCCGCGCTCGTGGGCCTCGGCTTGGGACTGGGGCTCGGCGTGGGCGTGGGCGTCGGGCATATGGGGGGAAGGCTGGAGTACCTCGAGCTCAACTTCGTGTCGTCCGCTGTATCGCCCGCGGCGGGCGTCGGTCTCGGGGGGCTAGCAGGCGGCGGGGACGCAGAGTGCCTCGGCATGCCACCGGGTGGCGGGCTTGCGCTCCCCGCGCTGCGCACGCTCAAGGTCGCGCTCGATAATGCGACGTTTGCGGTGCTGAGCACGTGGGATTTGCCCGCCCTGCGCAACCTCAGCGTGCTCTCTGCCGACTTCTCGTACGCCTCTGCGGGGTTCCGCCGGTTCTTCGCCGTGCACGGGGCTCGTTTACGACAATTGGAGCTCGGGCACTCGTCCGCACATATCGAGGAGCACTACCTAACTGCGCCGCCTCTCTTACCCGGTGGCGTGGGCGCGGGGGGTGGGGGGCCGGGATCGGCGGCATGGGCATGAGTCTGGCGGAATGGTGCCCGCACCTGGAGGAGTTCGTGTGCAGCGCGGACGCAGCGTGGGACTGGCAGCACCCGGACTGGATCGCGCCGCACCTGCTCCTCCCCGCGCATCCTACCGTGTCGCTCATCGGCATCCGCGGGATCGACGCAAGGCTGTGGGACGACTATGCGCGGGGGGCGGCGGTTGGCGACTACCTCAGTAACCCCGGTGGGAATCAGGGGCAGGGGCAGGGGCAGGAGGCGGACGACGCGTTCTTTGGGCTGAGGGCGCAGGTGGAGAGTTTGTTGAGGAGGGAGGCGTTCCCGCGCTTAAGATATGTGAGGGATTTGAGCGAGGGGAGCGATGCGATGCGGAGGGGGCGCGTGGGGCTGCGCACATCTCCACCGCCTCCCTCTCCCTCTCCTTCCCTCTCCTCTTCCTCCGTGTCCTCGTCGGCCACCATCGGGCGGGCTGACGCACGGGAGCGGGAAAGGGTGGTGAAGTTTTGGGAGGGCGTGTTGGGAAGGTGTCGGGATGAGGGGGTGTGGTTGGAGGATTGGCGGGGGTGGAATGTGACGAGTGGGAGTTTGAGGAGGACGAGGGGTGCGTTGAGGGCGGCGGCGGATGGGGGGGCGTAGCTCGGACACGCACCCTCGGCACCTCCTGTCTTCAGCCATGCTTCTCAGACACCCATGCTCGCTCGCTCGCTATCGTCACCGGCCTTTTTTTTCTTGGATATTCTCGCATTTCTTGGCAGCTCTCGTCATCTCGTCTCATCTCGCATCGCATCGCATCTCATCTTCTTCCCTCCTCCTCATTACCACCCCGACTCCGCCTGACACATTGTCTCCACTCGGCCTCGCATCACCTCGACACCTCATCATCTTCCGCTCGACACCCAGTACGACACGGCACATTCTCCCCTTTCCCTCTTCCTTTCTGGCGTCACTCCCGGACCCGACATCATCCATTCAATTGACCGCTCCTTATACACACTTTCATCCGACCCGCGTCGCCCGCGTCGCGCTGCGCCCTCTTCCTTTTTCGTTCTTCGTTCACACATACATACCTCCGGATATACCGCCATACCACCCATCCGTCTTGTACATACCCCTCCGACCCGTTTACGACTCCGAGCACGATCTTTTCTCTCTACCCTCATTCTTTCTGTTCGTTCGTCTGGTACACTCTCTTTCCTGCTACACTGTCTTTCTTTCTGTTCGTCCGCTACACGCTACACTCATACATGCATCCCATTTTGTTGGCGCATCCCGTATATACATCACATACATCCAGTCCCAAACCCAGTCGTCGCTTCCGTATGACTTGTGAGCGTACATAAAACCCGGCGGCTTTCTGTGTTATTATAACGCCTCCGCCTGTACTACACCTTGCGCGTGCACCTTGTGGACACTTTGTACATACACCCCAATCCAATCCCATCTGATTTCAATTTCGCGGGCAGGAGACGGACACGGACACTCTCATCGTACATACAATACATCCCTGACGCGTATCCGTTCTTTAGGTTTAGGTAGTGTTACCGCTCGTTATATATATTCCGCTTATCCATCTCGTTTGAGCGCGCAGAGAGACCATGGACGCTGTTATCTTGGTAGCGGAGGGGCGTGGTCGTGGTGAGCTAGCTGGTGGCCTGGACAAGCTGTAAGTCACTGAATCACTTTGCAGACAGCCAGAAAAGGAATTCCTGCATTCGGATTTGCTATTGATGGGATCAAAGGCCCCTATCCGCGAAGTTTTGGAGGAGAACAAGTCATCCGCTGCATTCCGTTCTCGGTTCAAAGAGGATGCAGATGGGTATTTTTTTCTGGGCTAGCACTCTGAATCTCGGGCAGGAATGTACAGACCTATCGTGTTGTCTCGAAAAATCCATAGCCCCTGAAGGACTCGAGGGCTTTGGGTATGAGTTCGGCGCAAAGCAGACTGGAGGCGGACGGCGACGTGAGATGCGTAGTGGGCTTTGGACCGCTGGCGGTTAAATAAGAATCCACCCCTGGATGGCACAACGTGAGATTGTGCGCCACGCCCCATGTGTTTTACCAGCACAGGACAAAATATTGTCGTTGAAGCAACGTTGAGGTTGTGCAAGTCGAGGAAATAAATACTGGAGCTTGTTTGCTGTTGGCATGGAATTTGCAAACGAAGTGCAAGAGCGGCAACTTCCTGGAGACCCTTGAACGGCATCATACCTGAATTAGAACAAAGTCAGAAACGAGCGTCATCGTGGGAGTTCGAGCTGGAGTTTGGATAAAGTGGGTGACTCGACTTCAGCCCGTTTATCGTCCTCCGAGGAATGAAGGGCCTTCAGCCCAATAATTTTTCAGTGAAAAACTGTGAAAAATAAAGGACGTTTATCACTAGCATTGTCATTTGAAATGCTCAAACGGATGCAGGCAAACAAATGAAATTAATTTCTCATTTTGTAATGCCCTGGTATTTACATTGCGCGATGTTGTTGTAATTAAGCCGGACCATCGAGTCCTGTGCAGTTCATCGAAGTTTGCCCCACGCGCTTCCCACTCACTACGGTAAGGATGAGGTCAGGGCTAAACAATGATTCAGTGAACAATGCATCATTTAAAAAATGAAGAAACTTGCTGGGTGCCTAGGCTGTCCTCGTCCAAACCTGCGTCGTTCACATCGGCATTTTCGAGGAGACTATCCATGTCGGTGTTATCCTAGATTGCTATTTAATATTGTTGTCACAAAAAAACCGGAAAGCGCACCCAGACAACGAGAGCAGATTGATTACTGGCTTTGAGGAAAGCATGGATCTTGTCGTGAACACAGTCGTCGTTTGACTCTTCACCAGTTCCGCTGTCGGTGTCGTTGGTGAATGAATCGCTAGACATGAGGCAGCTGCTGCTCAGTGCTTACCAGTAAGTGATGTTCAGTCCAAGTGCTTGAGCAAGAGGCGTTGCGGTCTGGTTGGCAACAGGGCATCCGAGACCTTCCTCGCCGTCTTTATCTACCTTGCAAGACAGGATGAAACCGATGTTGAGTTGCAAGAACACCTGTCAAATCATCAAACACAAGAATACAATAACTAAGGAAACTGACTGCTGGGATGCAATCCTCCGCTCGTTGTTTTCCGACAGGAGTTAGGCCTGGTCGATTCAAAGACGGAGTCTCCGCGTTCGTGATGATATAGTAAGGCGGCAGCGGAGCAGTCGCCGTGATAGCAGATGCCGCAAGGCAAACGAACACAAAGAGGGACCCAAATAGAGAGGCCATGTCGGTAAATATGAAGGAACGAGGCTTCAGATAGTGAAGATGAACCCCATTGACCACGTCTGCGCACCTTTATATCGAGCTTGATTTTTTTAGCGAGTTTCAGTTGGTGATGCGCCGGCAGGATGTTGAATTTGATGGCGGCGTTTGAGGATGATACCATACCCTTCACCCCTCTCCACCGAATTCAACAACTCGGACACCTTTTCCCCATGTTCTTGGCTACTCTGACTCTCGCTTTCCGTGTCACGGTGGTTTTTGAGTGGACATTAGCTATAGCCAAGACGAATCGGTGGATTTAGTCCCCTACGAAGAGAAGCTTTGTTGAAGCGGTTGAATTCGAGATGGAACGGGCTGGCAGTTGTGCACTGCATGGTTGGAGGATGGAGTAGATTGGACGGCTACTAGAAGATATGAAAGGCCAGAAAGAAGGAAGAAGCTTCTGACGGCGGGGAGGGACGGAGATAGAGCCGTACCACAACACAAATCATAGCTCCGCTTCCTCCCCCAGGTCGGAGGGTTTCGGGGATTGAAACCACCTATTTCACGGAACAAGGGGTATGAGATTTAACTGGTCTCGTTCTAACATTGGATTGTTTCCTCACTGCGTAGTCAGTTTCCTCCGCTGTGCTCCTCGAACCTACCCATCAAAATAACACTTCGAAGGGCCGTGGGAGCTCCCCACCCTACAGCCAGCTTCATCAACCGGAAGGTGCTGTTCGAACACAATAAACTAGAAGGGAGAGGAGGGGAATGACTCACTTCCATAGATACTCGGCCAAGGCGGTACCGAGCGACGCGAACGGGACACCGGATGCCCGGCGGTTTCTCTGTCGCAGCTGTGTGTGTAGAGGTCCTTTGTCGCGCTGGGAAGGCAGCTGGAGAAAGATGAAACAAAGTATGTATAGTTCGGCCGCGGAATCGGAATTGTAAGGAATTCACACCAACCTCCTTCACCGCATCGACGAGGTTCTTGCTGCGTAATTCCCTTGATGGTCGGCGAAGACTCCGGGATCCCGAAATTGCTGTTCTGGACGGGTCGTCCATTTAGTCGGTGATATGACACAAGGATCAGATAATTCGACTGCGCACCCCAAGAACCGCCTCATTCCGCGGATCGCATTTTAAAAAAAAGTTCAAAGATTCGTTATCCCAGAGATTCCCCACCACAACCTCGACACCCCGTGCGATGAGCGCCTAATTAAGGAAGATGAAAGCACCATTGAAAATTCAGGTTTTTGTAAGGTCTAGACATCAAATGGAAAAGCACCGTCCGGTGCAACCGAGAACTCATGCGTCCGTCATGCATCTCTTTAGCAGCCAACGTTGGACAGGGTCAGAACAAGTGATATGCAGCCATTCTCCATTCTCGAGCGCCGGTGCAGAAGATCTCTCATCGGAACCAATAACACCCAGAAGGCATCGCGTCCGGGAGCAGCTGCCAGCAGATAAGTTCGCACTGACCACGCAAAACACGCATGCAAGGTCGTCGCGGCCACCTGGTCACCTCTCATCCGAGTGGCAAGATTATAGCCGGTAACAGACGGCGTGATTGGTGCGGCCACACAAGACACAAGGCACTGAAGGAGGACGTGAAAGAGACAGAAGCCCCTGGTGGCTGTGTGATGGCTTTGGCTTTGCTGTGGCGTTCGGATCACCGATCAGCGTCTGTTTCTTTTGACGGTCAAGTTTGGGTCAATGTCGCAAGGTGTCGTAAATATGGCGGGCGGTTGCCGTCCGCTCGTCAGGGTGCAGCCTTTCCTTCTTCCCACGTCATTCGTGTTTGATGCTTTGGCCACTTTGGCCGGTCAGGTGTCCGCAAAGGGTTCTCCTGAATCTTGACAGTGTTTTGCTGTTCTTCTAGCTTCAATCTAAAGTGTTTACCTAGCTACTTTCCAGGTATTATACAACATCTCCCGCCATGAATGAAGTTTGAAGATGACGAAATTCGTTTGATCGCGCACGTCCTTCTGGCCCTTCTCTTTTGGCGTGATGCATCTTTGCCTGTTTGGTTCTCGGCTTTCATGCTCACAGAGCGGACTTTCATCGACATGGGCGGCGATCCCTGCTCTGAATCTTCCCTCCCAGTAGAGATACCCTCTAAACCTTCTCAAGGATCATTTTCGTGGCCTCTGAAAATCAAAATCCCAAACTCTTGGCCGTCTAAATCTACTGAAGTTGAAGCATCTGTCTGCCTAGAGGAAACCGGTCTAAAACAGCGCATGCGGATTTGTGGCATTGATCGGCCTCTCCTCTATGATATCCCAATGCTCAACCACACATGCCCCGTCAAAGCGAAACACGTCTACAATGGCAGTAGGTTCCGCGTACAGCCCATCCATCCTGTAGTGCACCCAGCCGATCGGCGCCGCGAAAGCCTGGTGGAGAACTTCGACTGTGACGGCCGGGTTTTGGAACAGCGCGTTCACAAAGTTGAATGTTGAAACAGCGCCATCAGGTAGGAATGGGTTGTGCTGAATCTCGTTCGCGGCGACGTGGGTAAAGGCTTGGGTGATGTTTCTGTCGGTGAGAAGTAAGCGTGTTAATCATTTGAATTAAATTGCCCGCCGATTAGTGACCTTTCGGTATACCATGATTTTGCGAGGGCCTTGAATATTTCATGCTGCTGGGCGGAAGACACCGGGTGCGGTGTGCAGGTGGTGAGGTTGGTAGAGGAGCGTATGATAGAGTGGCTGAAAGCCGTCCCGACGAGGGCAAGAGCGCTGATCAGTTGGGTCGCAAGCATTGTTGGTTTAATGAATGAAAACAAACAATAATGGGCTGCTCTTATACTTACAGCTGTTCTATAACTGGCACTTGATCGCCGTGCTTGCTAATGACGCTGCGCTGAGTAATCGCCTCGAGTTAGTCAGATATATTAGTATGATATCCGATGATTCCGTCTTCAGTGGGTTCCCTTTCTCCGGAAGTGATGGCTTGACTCGCTGCCTCAATGGCCCGAGGCCCGCGACAATCTACATCGGCTCCATCTTTCAACTTTCAACTTCGCCTCCAATGCAGCAGCCAGGCTTAAGAGAGTTGGTTCATAGAACCGCATCAGAAACGCAGTTCAATGATATTTTATTTTCGCGGACTCGGAAAACTTCCCAATGGGATTAATGATTAATTAGTAAACAAAAATCAGACAACCAGTACCGTATAGAAGTAGAACTATGTTTGATGTGTCTTCTATGAAGACTAATCCAAAACTGGTTATGACTATCGCATCCTCCAGAGGTATCCCCGACATGCAACCGGAGTTAACTGACGGGGGGGACTTTATTTCCGTAAAAACCTGGTTGGATCGTCGTTGTTTACGGAGATCGTCTCTGACAGTACTTGACACGCAGGGATTTAACGATGCAACGCGGCGCGTTGTTTGATGATATGAGATAGTGTGATAGGGACGTATGGTTTGTTAGACAATGCATAGAATTTCTTTGCATTGGGGAGTCGCATTGAGCCTTACTGGAGTAATTTAAATTGTGGCTCAGAGGTCAGTGCCACCCCGTGTTTGGGTGTGACGCCTGAGCAGTTGTCGAATTACGATGCTCTCCGAGGTCAATTGTCGGTGTCGGTCAATTTTGGAGTCATCAAAAGGCAATCCCAAACCGCAAGACTTTCCGTTCGCGGACTTCGCAAAGCGAAAGAAGTTGCGGCGTTATCCGATGGTGCGCTCCTTGTTCGCTTCGTATTGTGCAACCAAATTGAAAAAATCGTGTGGGAAATGTAGTGTTTGAGGTTGGCCGAACTGCATGTGGTAAACTCTGCTCGGCAGCTACATTACACTTCCACGGAGTATAAATATGAGATCATTTCGCAAGTCCGTCAATATGGGGGACGGATATCAATCGATTTCGGCCCCTTATAATTAACATTCCCACTATCTTTACTAGTTGGGTCTTGGGTTGCCCTCTTGGGTGCCCTCCGACAGTGAGTGGTGATGGGTGGCGAAGTAAATTGCCATTATTGGCCCAAATCACTCTCACGATTGCTCGCACATCACTTAATCCCGACCTCTCTTTAAAACCTTTTGTTTTCTCCCATCGTGTCGCTCCTCATCGACGGATTATCTGCAATTGGCCGCTCTACTGGGGACACAACTCTGGTCTCTGCCTCCTTTCTGCGCTCGTCTTTTCCTGGCCGGTCATTCGGACCTTTGGCGCGCGCACTTTGGATGGTCGCAACTCACTGTGGTCTTGCCCTAACAGATTTTTTCACGGATTAACCTGGATATTGTGCTTGCTTTGGATTGGAATGCCTCCCTCTGCGAATGCATGTTAGGCCTCGGCCAGCCTGTGCCGACGTCCTTTGATCCTTGGGCTCTTCTCTCGGTGTCAGGTACATTTAAAGCCCCTCCTAACCGCAAGCTCGACTTAACAATTCAAGTACCCGAAATCGTAGCTCTTTCTCCAACTCACACATACCCTCGTACGTCCACAAACCCCCTAGTTATGGCAACATCAACTTACCAATTCATGTCGGAGCTCTTTCATACCCGCACAAGTATCCTGAAATTATGAGCTTACATTTTTTAAATCTCAAATGTGAGCCATACTCCTGAGATTCATCTTGTTGGGAACGGCAGAGAACTGTTGGGGACTCTGCTGGTGTCTCCGAACCATGTACACAATATTTCTTCTCTCATCTCCAAGTCATGCCATTCCAGCGCCCGATACTGTTTCTTTGCACGAATTCACAAGCTTTCTTGACCCATCTCTTCACCAGTAGCGAATTATCGTGCCCACTCATCTCTTTCTAGGTGCAGCGATATAACTTCGTAGCTGTCACCATAAAATGTGCTTGATCAAACCGAAATATTTTACCCTTACGATAGTAGGCCCTGCCGCGCCAGCGGGCCTACCTTATTTATTGATTATTGTTCCCAACATACTCGGTATTTGCCGCCCGCCTTTGGTCGGATCAGTCCGTGCACTGCAGTTGCACTTCGTTTCACACACTCTCATCATTTCACAGCACCTTTAAATTGGAGTTTTATACGCCTGAGTCTGCCTGAGTACAATAGACCATGAGTGTCATCCCGTTAGATCTAGTATTCCTACGCCTTTTGCATAATTGGTCACGTCAAGGGTCAACTCTTGTCATTCACTACATTTCGATGGCCCCTCGGCCAACTTGACCGAGGTCGGCTGAGGTTGGCCGAGGTTGGCCGAAGGGCCTCGACCGGATTGGTCGAACCCCTCGGCCAACCTCGACCAACCCGGTCGAGCCCCTCGGCCGACCTCGGCCAACCTCAGCTGACCTCGGTCAAGTGGGCCGAGGGGCCATCAAAATGTAGTGAATATTGCTCGACTCTCCAATTCTAGGTAAATTCCAACTAAATTCTCGTTAGGCTTTGGGCTCTCATCTATCCAGAATGGACCTTCGCATATCTCCAAGTTCATCGTGGATTTGGACAAATAACTTGGTGCCGCCACGCTTCAATCGTACTAGTAGAGATACGAACATTACATGGGGTTGGGCATCAGACCTAATTGACGGGGCAGTGTGAGAACTGATGCCTTGCCGCACAAGCGCCGGAGCACGTATAAGAAGCGAGCAGCGTGGAGCTGAAGAGAGCCCATCTCTGTCCAGCGCCAATGGCTCACTTGGATAGTGACAGCCATCGCCCAGATGGCGGGCTTTGCGATTGCTGGAGTAATTCTCGCTGCAGGGCATCACATCTACTATGCGTCCCTGCACCTGGCACCCTCTGACGGAGCCACCAGCATCGGTACGCACACCGTCTCGCACCAAGTGGTGACGAACTTCGTCGGCACGGTCTTTATCTTCCTTGTCAAACTCTGCCTCAGCCAGAGCATATCAAAAGCGTTCGACCAGCGCCTGTGGCACACCGTCCGCCGAAGCGCGCTGAAGCTGGGCGGGCTAGACGCCCTGTTCAGCGTCCTCAATGATCCGATGGCCTTGCTGGATTTCGAGATGGTGTGGCATGCAAAAATCGCCGCGGTGCTCGCGTTCCTTGCGTGGACAGGGCCGTTCGGGGTGATCCCCGTGCCGGGCTCGCTGACGGTTCAGTCCATCGAAACACATTCGATGGAGGATATGACTGTGGCGACCGTAAACCTAGCGCAGGAGCCAGCAAGTGGGGGAGCTATCTATACCTCCAGTCCAATCCGTGCGTATTTATTTCCCCTTCTTGTGTTTATGACGGGATGCTCATTAATATATACCCAAGGGAGTTACGCCTCACCGGCGCCCATCGTTCAGACCGTTGCGAGCAAAACATTACTTGAATCAGCTATCACGGCCTGGCCAAGCACGTGTGGCCCGAACTGTTCTTACAATCTCACGTTCTTCGGCCCGTCATTCAGCTGCTCTGCGCCCTCTAGCACTCCCATTGAGGCTCGCGTACCAATCTGGTTTATGCCACCAGTCTCGACGAGATCGACAACGGACACCCTTAGCGTGCAGTACATTAGTGACTTCCAAGGAAACATCCAATCGGAGACCAATTGCACATCGTTCAACTCGACGTACAATCTCGTGATTCAGTTTCAGGGAAGCCAGCCGACGGTTAAGGTCCTAGATATTGAACTCGGGCCCCCATTTGGCACGAACCTAACCCTGATTATAGACCACCCGACCTGTGCGTCCATATTTTTATTTGTGCTCACCGAGATAATATTGTCCCCGTTTCCTACAGTCCGCCCTGCACTTGCTGCGCTGAAGGATGCGGTCTCGGCCGCGTTGGTCGGCTCGATATTCCAGGACACGGAAACCGGCATCTCAATCACCGGTCGCACCCTCGCGCTCAACAGCGCACTCGCGAACAACACCGTCCCCACCAACCCCGTCTTCCGCACGGACACCCGCAGCTGATCGAGCAGCTCCTCACAAACGCAACGATCAGCATGATGTCGCACAACCTCTGGACCACGATCGCCCTTGCGAGCATCGTGCGCAGCGTGGACGTGTTCGTGTACGCGCCGCGTGTGCTGTGGGCGGGGTACGGCGCGGCGATTGGGGTGACGCTATTTGCGATTGCGGTCGGGCTGCACGCGGTCTGGCAAAATGGCGGCGGCGGAGGGAAGGCGTTCTCGCTGATCATGGCGACGACGCGCAATCCGGCACTCGATGCGATTACGGATCAGGCCCTGCATGAGAAGGGATATCGCGATATCTATACGAATCTCCGATTTCGGTACACGATGATTGCGGGGCGGGAAGTGGACCGGCTTGCTTTCTGCGAGGAGGAGTAGTATGGAATGATCTGGACTGATTTTCTGGAGCTGGGGTAAATTACGAGGACCAATTTGATATGCTCGATGCAAGCACAGCGGCGATATATTCGTAGTGAAGTCCACGGTGGGGCCACTCAAGTTCACACTATTGAAGGCCAAATATTTCTTCAAAATCAAAGTAACCATTCCGTGGATCACATTTGCTTCACGAAGAATAGCTATTCTCACCGGATTCTGGTAGTTTCATCGCTTTTATCAACCTATCCAAGTATCACCGTCCTCAGATGGCCGTCGATGGGTAGAGTGTACCTCAGCTCTTTGCTCTATGGCCGGAGCTCAGTTATTTGAATCACCCGCGCGAATGAAAGGTCTGGCTCAGTGGGAGCACCATATCTCAGTACCAGCACACCACTGGGCTCAGCTGACGCATTCAATTCTCCTTTTCAAACACACCATAGACATAACATAGCAGCGGAGGTGACGCTTGGCACAGAATGAACACTTGGTTGAATGATACAACACAGTAGGTAATGGGACGGCACAAAAGTTTGAAAAAAATAGGATGCGGAGGTACAAGTCTAGGCAGTGCTCTAAGTAACCATACGGCATAAAGAAGTATCCTCTCCGACCGCCCCACGAGTTGCGGACAATGAACACCTTTTCCGCCTCGATGCAACCAACCATCATTACCCCATCGCGATGCTCGCCATTTTCCTTATCCCTAGATGCTGGCATGCCTAAGTGTTGAGAGATCAGGTCAATATCTCTGACGTGAAAGAAAGCAGCTTACTCAAGCCTTTGCCCTTTGAATCAACGTTCTTCAGTAGTCTGTAAGTTTTCATCCCGAAGACTATCGGTTAGCCATCGTCCAGGCATTGTATCAGCTTCTTTCGAAGATTTGGTTCGGTGAAGGTATAATAGCGTGATGCGGTGTGCTTATGAGCATGCCTTGCAGCCGGAGCCGGAGCTTTCCTAGCCGCCCTCTCGTTGTGAGCAATAGAAGAGTTTTCTTGTTGTATTTACATTCTTTGAAGGGGTGGTCATCCTCGGAACAGACACCATGAGCCTTGGAAGTCGAGAGACTTGATAACATCTCTCATCGAACACCCCGACATTCTTCAAGACGGCAGAATCACGGCTGGATTTTTCACGACCATGGTACCAGAGGAATAGTCTGGACGGTGAAAAGCAGGTTAGACCTCGCTTCTCGATACCAAACTCGAATGAAGCAGCAACCGAATCAGCGGTGCAACACTGCATGTGACCCTGGTAAACGACCGGTGGACAGCTATCTCGAAGATCGGCGCTGTGACCTTGGCGCTTGCTGGAATCGAACGGAAACTCTAGTCGCGAGAATCAGGGCGGTCAGGAAGACAGGCCTCTTCATCCGAATCCCCGTCTCCGGACTGAGTAGGGTTAGAGCTGGTCAGGGTCTCAGTTAAGATACTTACCTGAGAAGAGTTGAAACTTTCGTCCGAATCTGTCGGGTTTTGGACGCTCTTGGATTCATATTCCCTGTCGTACTTGTGCAATGCTTCCTTGAAAGTCCTCCAATCGAGGCCGTCCCGACCCACTCGGCAGAATGAAATATCTGGCAGAACTGAGTTCCCCGTTTTTTGCTAGTCCGCAATCCTCACTGTGATAGTCCTGTTTGAGAATCCTCGAATAACAGCTACAGGGTTTGAATGATCATTTGGACATAATAATGTATGAAGTCATGGCCAACAAATTCATCCAAGTCCACATGAGTGTCGCAATCTCTTTGAGGTGCTCGGTCGTGCTGCCTATGTAGATAGTTGTCATCAAGGTATAAACGCCGAGTAGGCTGAATACCTGGTCCGGCAAGGAAGCAGTCCGACTCGAGGAGGCTCTCCAAAGTTTGTGAGCGATCGTTACAGCTATTGGCAGTACCGAAGGCGCGGATCGAAAATTTCCGTTTTCGGCTGTTTTGATCCTCTGCAAAGAATTGTGTCTAGCTCACTCAGTTCTACACTGTTTGCCTTGAAACCAGGCTAGAATTTTTGGAATAATTCAACCGCAATTAGTGATAGAGCCAGATCCGGCATAATATTCTATTTAGGAATACCCTCAAAATCCACCTTCCCGCGCGAGATTTTTATCTACAGGCCTCAAATCATTTCCAATGGGTCTGGAATTTTTGAGAAGCAGGTATAATACATTGGAGTGTTGTCATACAGCCATAACTAATTATATTTGTCACAAAGGATGTCTATTGTAGCAAATATATTTGCTGTTCAAATTGTTCTAAAGCACAATAGACATCCTTTGTGACAAATATAATTAGTTATGGCTGTATACAACACTCCCAATGTATATACCTGCTTCTCAAAAATTCCAGACCCATTGGAAATGATTTGAGGCCTGTAGATAAAATCTCGCGCGGGAAGGTGGATTTTGAGGGTATTCCTAAATAGAATATTATGCCGGATCTGGCTCTATCACTAATTGCGGTTGAATTATTCCAAAAATTCTAGCCTGGTTTCAAGGCAAACAGTGTAGAACTGAGTGAGCTAGACACAATTCTTTGCAGAGGATCAAAAACAGCCGAAAACGGAAATTTTCGATCCGCGCCTTCGGTACTGCCAATAGCTGTAATATTCAAACCGTGTCTGTTTAAAGAGTCTCTGTGCTCTGTGGAATGATCTATTACCAGGCCGCATACGTTCAACCAGACGGATCGCTGACTTAGATTCACGTTCGCCAGTGGAAATCGCGATGTTCAGGTCATTCTCAACGACGTATTCCAGTATCCTTTCAGTGTCTGAATTGAAAGTCGCATCATTGAACTGCAAGCCTAGACTTCCTCTGGACGCGTGTCAGTGGCATTTCAAATCATTGTGGGAGGGAATGGACTGACTCGAGGCGAAACTCACTCAGAGATTTGACGGCACACGGCCACCTAATAAAATATCTTGCTGGTCTCGGTGATTTTTCACAGCCGCTAGTTATGACCGCTTGGGCTGGCATGGCACAAATTTGGAAGATGTTCACACGAAGCGCAATCCTATCTGCTGGTGTCTATGCTTGTCGCCATGATGTGGAAATCGAGGGGCAGGAGTGGGGTAGTGAGCTTGTAGTTGGGGGCTCCTTTATATCGCTGAAGATGGTGCTCGAGTCAGCGGCCCAGGGAAAATTGGGAGGAACGGTGGCATCCCATCTGAGTATTGTACCTGAGTTCTGTGATTGACTGCCCTAAGTATTTCCAACACCGTGGAGAAGTGGGCGTCAAAGTGCCCCGCATGGGGAAGCTAGGTTTTTCAGTTGTCTGGGGCACTCTCACTCTCAGTGCCGTGACGGCGATCGTCCATGTGATTCACAGCACCTAGTTCACAAGCACTAATAATCCGTTAAACCACGGATGAGCCGCATGTACCATTAGCAGTGGGCGCCCGAAAGCCACATAATTGTCCAACCCTTCAATGGTTCCTTTGACGCTCAGCTGGCCGACGATGTGGGAGATTATATTAGCTCGTCCCGGCAATCGCCCGAGATTGAGATCTGGAGCCACCTCAACATTTAAAAGGATTAAATCCATACTTTTCTGAGTTAGGTTAGGAAAGGCGCTGGCCTGTTTCAGATATGAATCTCTCCAACGAAAAGGGCCTTGAATGTCGGACAGGTTTCCAGTTTTAACGCACCAGTCAAATTGGCAGACAGCTGCCTCACTATGGGTCGGAGCGATTCTAGGATGGACTTCCGTATCAGTGGATTGTCCGTGGGGTTTATAAGCCCCATCAGCTTAAATTTTATCCTTTAGTTCCTTCCAGTTATCAAAATTCCTCTGCCATTCAGCGAGGATAGAAACGTCCAAGGTGGTCCAAAGGGCCGTGACAGGAACTTCCAATGGTCTGAGTTCTGGCGCTCAAGTCACACTGTGAAGCGGCAGCTGAATGCGGTTTTTCAGCTCCATGTCCAGTTGGGCTGTCAGCTATATTGGCCTCGGCTAGCTCATGTAAATGATGCCGGCTTTAGCCTTCAACCATGGAAACGTTTGTCGTATCCGTCAAAAGAAAGCCGCAGAGCTTCGCACTAGTTTACGCTACCTGCGAAGCCGCGACACTGGAAACGCGCTGCCAGAGTTTCTCGGTGTCTCTTTTTGTGTTCCTGGTTCAGCGCCCCGCGCGGAAAGGTCCGGGGCTGACAACTGCTCCAGCGAGTGCTCAGGCTAACCCGCCCAACTCTTTGCTGCTTTGCTGCTCTGGGCCCGAGATTGTGGTAATCAGTCTTCCAATGTGGATTTTTATCGCGGACGAGTCGACGAATTTCTTTTCGTCATTCAATTTGCGCGTAGTCTGGGATTAAATTACTGTAGTATTTCGTTCAAATCGACAGTCACGCGTCACACACCCCCCCCCTCAATATCGAAATTTGGCAAGGGTCACGCATCACGCGGCCGTTTGTCGAACCTCCCGGGCATCACACAGGGCTCAAAATTGCCTGTAAGACCCCCAAAAAGCCAAAATTTTCGATTCGATGTCGAACATTTCGCTGGTGTCACGCCAAATTTTGGCTGTCGTCGAAATGTTGAATTGGTTTTTTGGGTCACGCGTCACACCAGGATTTGAACGAAATACTACAGTACCGCCATCCTGTCAGCTACAGGTAGTGTTGTTGGCAGAATCCTGCCATTCTGCCATTTGACCCGGCAGAATGGCAGGCAAAAATGGCTCAATGGGATCAAGGTTGGCAAAATTTGGCAGAACTTCATGCATAAAACACAGTTTTGTGCAAATTGCCACCCAACGCAGGTCCAATTGTGATTTTACCTGCTCATATACCTCCTGGATGATATTCTGGACAATAAAACCCTGGTTCTGGACCCCAAGAGATGATCATTGGAAGTGAACTTGTTGATTTTGTGAAAGTTGAACATCTTGATCGCAAGAGGGCAGGCAAAATTGATGTGGATAAATTCATATCACTGCAAACGAGGTTGCAGGAGGCTGGGATATTGAGGATCCACAGTTCAGCAGGAAATTTTTCAATTTCTGCAGCTATCAGCGATAAAAGTCGAGAAATGATGTGCCAATTCTGCCAGATTCTGCCGCATTCTGCCCTGCCATTTTGCCATTGTGCCTGGTTTAATTACCTCCAAACAATTCTGCCCCCTACACTAGCTACAGGCTTGGTTGGTCTGTGGCTCCGTTTATGCGGCAATTCATCTGTCAATAAGTACTGTGCTTCACATTTAAACGTTATGGTTCAATATGTTGCGGATTGATCCCGCGATGGCCCATCACTGCGGTGATCAAAAAATATTACCGGAGGAAAAGGGGCCTAGAACTATCATGTTCAATTATGGCCCAACTATTACCAGAGATAAGATAGCAGTGACAGCCTGGATATTGCCTGTCAGATCTCTTCAGGTAATAGGCTGGCTGTTTCCCGAGGTAAAAGTCGTACTTTTACATAACAAAGGAAAGAACAAAGGGAAAGTAAAAGTCAGAATTTTACATCGGCAAACAGCCGGACTATTACCGGAGGAGATGCGACAGGTGATATCCAGGCTATCGCCGATATCTGATCTCAGGTATATTTGGGCCGTAAATCGAACATAATAGTTCTAGGCTCTTTTTCCTCTGGTAATATTTTTTGATCGCCGCAGTGCATCAATGCGTGGTGATTCGACCGGCTGACATTGTTCAGCTCGAAGTTTCTTACTTAGCAGCGGAAGGAGGTTTAGTCGAATATTCTAGATACAATACTGATCCATACATAAACTATGTGAGTTGGCTGTAGGCCGATCACGAGTTTTCCCCAGTCCGCAAATGTTAAGCCTATCACCGTTGAGCTAAATCTACAAGAGCCAAAGTTTGTGGTCGGTTAAGAGGATTAGCCCATGGTGCCCAGGAACGCCTTTGGCTCAATTTATGCAGTGAAGCTGTGAAAGTGAGTGCCTGAAAATGGTTCTACATCTATTCAGTTTAAACCAGTGCATTTAATTATTCTAAACATAACGCACTCTGGACCACGAGCTGAAATGACTGGAATGGACTATGCCTTCGGCTGGTTCCGGGAGGCAGAGACTCATATCTTGTCACTGCTGTTGTTGGACGTTGGCATATATTATCTTGCCACGGTGAAGCATGCCAGCATTTCGGCCGCCAATCTAGAGATCCCGCCTTCTTTCAACTCACAACGGGTTCAGTTTCTTACAACAGGCCGCCTTTGAGCAAATGTGATGGGGCCCTGCATTCCAGCTGCCCAGATACACCTCCTCCCCCCTCAAGCGATGGGATCTCCGCGCTGATACCGCCTTTGCTCCAGTCGGATTCCCACTTTTTTATGGTCGAGCGCTTGAGGGGACAGGCGTGTGAATAGGCGCCCAAATGCCAGTGTTTAGCCACCCTTCCTACATTGCCTCATTCTATATCTTTCAAGACCGAAAAAATGCTGCAGCCGGCATATTCTACGGCGTGGACGACGTGAGAAATAAAGGTTTCCGCATACCGGTGGATGAAATCCAATCACCATACGCCGCTGAGATTTATGCTGCTCTGGATGCTGTCAGAAACGCCGACACAGACTCGGTCCTAACCATTGCCAGTAGTCAATGTTACATTCGAAACGCTATGAACAAAAAGTTGCCACCTGGGAGCACGAAGGTTGGGTAAATGTACGCCACAGGGGGGCACTGCGCTGCTTCGCAGCCGAGCTCAAAGCAAGGAAGGGATCCACACTCTTTGAAATTGCCGAACCTGGCTCGGTAACAAAAGAATACTGCCAGACAGCGACGACTCTTGCAAAGAAATCCGTGCGAAGCACGAATGTGACCACATTCGATCTCTCTGTCCCGGATGGGATGGCCCTCCCGGGTATGTCCCCAACTGACAATCGTCAACGGTCATTCTACCGAGGGATAAGAGAGGAAAAAACAAAAAAAGGTACCTACCAGAACGGCAGCCAGGAAGCACCTAGATACAGTACGCAAATTAATGGTTGAGTCCTTCGACAAATATGTCTCGGGCAGGGAGATATGGATGGCAACGCGAGGGAGAGACATCTTGCCACGTACAGCACAGTTCCTATGGAAGAGCCTCCACAATGCGCACAAGGTCGGACATTATTGGACACATATCCCTGAATGCGAGGAAAGAGCAATCTGTCAAACTTGTGGGATAGAAGAAGACCTGGAACACATATTGACCAAATGCGAGAGCCCGGGCCAGGAGCTCGTCTGGCGGGAGGTCCGGAATATCTGGGCCAAAAAGAGCGAAAATTGGCCAACCCCGTCACTAGGAGTGATCTTAGGCTGTGGACTTGCTGAATTCCGCGACGGCGACGGCAAGAGACACGAAGGGACAGAGAGACTGTATCGGATTCTGGTCTCAGAAGCGGCTTACCTGATATGAAAATCAGGAACGAACGTGTCATAAATCGGGACGGAGCTCCGGCGACGGAGCAAGAAATAATTAACAAGTGGCACTACCACATAAATCACAGACTCCAAGTGATAAAATCCTGGCAAACCGTCCACCAGAAAGGAAAGAAATCGGCATTGGGCGCCGAAGAAAGTCCTGGAGACTGGTCGGGAATACTGCCGAAGAGGGTACAATGCCCGAAACTGGTTGAGGGAACCCAGAGTTTTAGTGAGTGGTCGAGCAACGCAACCCCGGCCGGACAGCGGCAGGGTGACTCGGTAGCCCACACTGCCCGAAAAGGGCGTGCGTGTGCGCATTTCTCTGGGAGGTGAAGCACACCCCCTAATTTCTTTACACACAACCTTTATGGGTCACTGGGCTAACACTGCGGCGATCAAAAAATATTACCGGAGGAAAAAGAGCCTAGAACTATTATGTTCGATTTACGGCCCAAATATTACCTGAGATAAGATCTCGGTGATAGCCTGGATATTACCCGTCGCATCTCCTCCGGTAATAGTCCGGCTGTTTGCCGAGGTAAAATTCTGACTTTTACTTTCCTTTGTTATGTAAAAGTCCGACTTTTACCTCGGGAAACAGCCAGCCTATTACCTGAAGAGATCTGACAGGTAATATCCAGGCTGTCACTACTATCTTATCTCTGGTAATAGTTGGGCCGTAAATTGAACATGATAGTTCTAGGCCCTTTTTCCTCCGGTAATATTTTTTGATCGCCGCAGTGTAACCCATTGTTAGTTGTGGTTGACCATTTATCGTACCACAAAAAAAAAAAAAAAAAAAAAAAACCGGAGGAAGAATGGAACCCTAACACTACGCTTCGACAGCATATGATGGAACTTCGCCCCGACCCTCTACATCCTTAACCGGGTTAACCCACTGGCATCAAGTATGGACTGTAAATATAGAGTTCCATTCGGTGCAGGTTCTCCTCCGATTCACGACCAACTGAATGTTGTGACATTTGAATGCCAGGAAGCATTTATACTGGCTCGTTGCAAAGATGACTACCCAATTAACCCAGCACACCTACTTCAATGCACCCAGCTCTTGTGGCATTCGACACAAAGTTTGTGTTTACAGTAGTGATGACGAAGACGACGATTGAGTATATAATATCCCCTACACTCTGGATATATCTTTGTTCCCAAGTTCACCGTTTTTTCAATACGATGTAAAGTATTCGTATTTAACATTCTCCTGCGACGTGGTTCCACGGGGCGCACTCGGGGAGCTAATTGGCAATTGGCAGGCGCAGAATTTGTGGAATTTAGATGAATTCAACCAGAAGAGCAGACTCGGCGACAAAAGAACCATCCGAGCACAAACCCAGCGCCTCGCATAAACACGGACGCAAGCACAAGCGCAAGCATACGCTGAATGGCAGGCACAAGCAGATCACGCAATATATCACACGTATATTGTAGGCTCTGACCGTAAGCAAAATGCAAACAAAGATAGAGTAAGGTTAAGCCGTTGCATCAAAACGCACCTCGCATTGAGGTGCACCGTTTGGCATGTTTCCGCATCCAGCTTGATATCCAAACGACAACGAGCGCACCCCATCTGCCTCGGAGCGCAATGCACGCGTTCTGTACTGTATGAAGCGCATCCTCGCCCACCTCCCACATCCAAATCCACAGGGCGGCGCGCGCAGCACAACCCTCCTTGTCGGCGCCCGCCCAGCATACTGTGTTGGTATTGCACACCCACATCCCCATCATCCCCATCCAGCACGGGCTCGGGCCCGAAAACGTCAAAGCCCCGCCTCACGCGAGTCGAGGAGGAGAGCGGGAAAGAGAGCAGAGCGGGAGGGCAAAGACGCGCACCCTCGGTCGTGTTTCCGCATCCAGAGCGGTGGCGAGTGGGCAGCACCTCATCGGCAACGCACCGGCGGGTATCCCACCTGTCGCTGGCACCCTCCGCAGCGCACACCGCTTCTCGCCCGCTTGCCTTATCCACACCCACACCCACACTGCCCACCACCTCCTTGCTATACACACCGCGCAGCCCTCCTCGTGCCCATCCGCGCAATCTTTCACATTCACATCCACATACCGAGCACCCGCTCGGGATTGGCGAAAACGTCAAAGCCAGCAGCGAGGAAGAGAGCAGAGAGGGAAGATCGGCGCGTCCACACGCACATCTCCCCTCGCATCACCAGGTACCCCTTATCGCACGTCTGCTGCCGCCAAAAGGGGGGAAAAGCACTGCTCCTCCCCTCTGAAAGTATCTCCCCGCAGCGCACTCTTTACCTCCTCTGACCTCCCGGGCATGCTCCGCCGCAAGTCGCATGCGAGGAAAACGCAGGAAGTGCGCGCCTGCTTCCACTTATTGCACCCTCTCTATACGCACTAGGGCGACCGCGGTTGTCCTCCCAAGCACCGGTGGGGGCGGAGAGGCAGGATGGCATAGTAGCTGCAGAAGCAGCACTGCGTGCGATTACCCCACGAATCAGCCTCTGTGCACGCGGGGCCACGCGCTCGACACAGCGCCCAGCCCAAAAGCGCACGCCCACGGTGATTCCCCGCCACCTACTCTCAGCGGAAGCACCCGTGCATGGACACGCCGTTCGTGTTCTGCCCCCAAACACAAAGACACCGACACAAAGAAAAAGGAGGGCACCGCGCCGAGCCTACGCTCTGTGGCTCCCGCTCCGCGCAGATACCGTAGGGCCAAAGAAGAAGAAACAGACTCGAGGAGGAGCAGGCCTCGGGGCGAGGTTCGAAACAACAGGTAATCGGGGGAACGGAATGCAAGCAAGCAGACGGAACAGCGAAACCTGTGAGCGCGTCGTACGTTGTGGAGGCGGCAACGTTGCCGCACCATTCGCTACAGACGTAAATCGTTAACATCGAAAGGGAGGGGGAGGAGGAAGAAGGGTGGCAAGGAGGGAAGACAAAAGCGCCCCGCGAGCTCGAGCGCAACCCTCTCGACAGATCCGAGGATGAAAGCCCCAGGAGCAGAGCGAAAGCGAAAGCGAAAGCGCCGCGAGCGCCTATTGTACTGGCAAACGGGGATCGCTCCAGTGGAGTAGCTTGAGAGTCGAGGACGGGCACGGGAACCCCAAGCTCGACTTCGAAATGCAGATCGCCTACGCGCTCCCGCCTCGAGTCTCCTTCCCAATGAGGCGAAATTGAGAACAAAAAGGCCGTCACTGCAGACACAACATCTCTGTGGACGACTGGTCACTGTAGTCGCGTTCTCCGAAATCATTGCGCGAGGAGTATTAGAGGCACTTCGAGTCCATGCATTCGGGCACAATCTAGTCGTTTGCGATAAGTATAACGTCCCTCGCAGATCCGTACACTCCCTCGTCGATGCGGAGGAGTGAAGAGTGTAAACACAAGCGCCGCATAAGATAACGCAGGGAAGTCGTACCGAGCGCTTCATCTGGTGGGGTCGAATTCAAGCAGGGGTAGGGCTGGAGGAGTCTTTTGAAAAGAAATTAGCTGAGCTGAGAAAACGGAATGAGCAAGTGACACGCATGCTACACAGCCTCTTTAAAATTTCTTGACAGCTGATTGGCTCGGCGACTGATGAGCCGAGCCGAGCCGAGTTGAAGTTGCTGTTTGCCTTGTGTTCGCCTGCCATTGGACGTTGGAGCGCGCTGGCCGCGGCTAGATATTGTCCTGCTCTTCCATTAGGCGCCTGGGTGCCGCGCCGAACTTTGACTGAACCCAATGGTCTCTTCGCCCCTGGCCGCTGGACCGTCCTCTGTTCCATTCCTACTGTACTTCTGACTAGCTTTTTCACAGGTCTTCGTATCACAAACATTTATAGGTTGATACAGCGGCTCTCCGTTGCCCTCTGTAATATGTACTAAATAGCGGTTGACTCCATTTGGGCAGTCGTCCTCCCAGGATATCAGCATTAGGGGTGCTCAATTCTTAGGTCGACCTGGTCAGGTCGCCGTTTAATTCGAAAAACATTTGATCCTTTGATCGCCGAAGGTCCGATCACTCTGCCAGTACTCTGTGATTGCTCGTTGTGTACATTCGCTCTTCCCCATCTCCTTGTACACGCGTTGTACACGCGCACGACTTTGTACATTCATACTGTCAACCAATTTCGGTCCAATTTAGTGCAGAAATCTCGAGGACCTCCGACGTATCATCCACAAAGAGTTCGGTGTCAATTGCCTCTTGATCTTCAAATAAAAGCAATTGATCTGTATCTGGGTATCCTCAAACACCATTGAGGCCACACCATAAGCTTTTCTGCTGTGTAGATTTGGGTTTGGATCTTGGGATACGCACAGCCGAGACAGCCGATCAAAGGATCAAATGTTTTTCGAATTAAACGGCGACCTGACCAGGTCGACCTAAGAATTGAGCACCCCTATTCCAATCGGATTGACAGTAGAATTTTGGAATCGAAACGCTTTCAATTGGAGTTCTGAGGACGATATCTGCATGGAGCTCATGTGAGTAGGGCTTCCACCCGTTGCCGTGACGGCAACGGCCGTTTTTTGTATTTCCAAACCTCTGACGGGACGGCACGGTCAACGGGACGGCCGTCGACGGTACCACGGGTTATCACGGGTACACCGCGCAGAATTGGCGCAGAATCTGAATTCTTGGGTCGGTTTCAACGATACAATCTACATATAATGAACACAGAACACACCCTGGCACGAATGTGGAGGAACGTACCGAATAGAGACAAAATAGACAGTGGCGCTGTAGTATGTAAGCATGATGGAGGCATGATGGCTGGGCGCTTAGCCCGGGTGCTAAGCTAGATCTCCCTCTCACAGGCGAAAAAAAATGGGTCAGTTTGCCGAGTGGTGATGGCCTACGATGACGCGGTCGGTTGCATGAAGTCAGGTGCGGTTTTCCGGCCCAAGGTTACGCGGAGGTTAGCGAGGCGAGCCGTGGACCCGTCGCGACACCCGTGACGGCCGTTTTTCAACGGCCGTCGGCGAGGGCAAAAATATGGCTGACGGAACGGGCACGGCACCCGTTCAACGGGTGCCGTCGACCCGTGGCGACGGCAACGGGCGGAAGCCCTACATGTGAGCAAGTCATCTCACCGAGACTGTGGGTACCTTCCCGGGGATTCCACACGGATTAGCAGTCACCTTGTCCAGCTTTCTCCAGCGCCAAACTACGATGACGTCCATAACTCACTGCGTTCAGTGGGGTCGTCTGCACAAGCCGCAAGCGATGTGCAACCCCCATCCGCAGAGGTCTGCAGACTTGGACATCGGCACACCATGCCGACCCACCCCCAAAGTCTGTAGAAGTAATTAGGCCATCCCGGCCCATCCGTTCCTCGTCTCAACGCCTATCTGGGGGCCCTGGGGCATGCGGAAGGCATCATTAATTGACAGGGTGATCTCGTTGCGGACCCACAAATCAAAAGACACAGGATTTCTTTCCAAATCAGGAGAAAACTCCGAAATGCACAGCGCAAAAAATGAGTTGCAACATTGAGAAATAATGTGGCTTAGTTCTAGAAGAGCTAATACACACATTCTATTATTTTCTGAGGTATCCTGGGTGAAGTTGACTGTGCGAATCACAGAGACAACTCGGAGACGTGCCCAAATCTGGACCAACATCACCACGTTCCAGGCCGTGTACGACACTGTACGTTACCATTGTCAGGGAGCCCTCAGGGACGGTATGTGGTAAATAGAAAAGAAACGGGAGCGGCGTACGACGGGTCTGACGACCTGTGCGGACGGGGGTCGGCACGCCTCTGCGGACGGGGGTCGGCACGCCTCTGCAGACGTACGTCGGCAGGGCGTCGACCCATGTCTGGCAGATTCTGCCGATCAGGCGTCGGTAGGCCGTGTTTCCCAGGGTCTGCACGGGTCAGCCCATGTCTCGCAGGCTGTGTAGACGAGGTCCCTGAACGCAGTGAATTAAATTACGAGCTGGCGAAGAGAACACGGGAAATAATAGACAATCGTTGAGTTGTACCTCGCTAGATATCGTCTTCGTTGTTCAGAATGGAGGTAAAATGGTGTAACCTGCGACTTGAACGGCCTGGTTGAATAATCGCGAGGCCTTGCACGTCTTGTCACGTCGCGATGGGTCGTTGCTCCGAAGCCTGAGACGTCTTGCTATCTGGCTCTGTCTTAAGAGCTATCCCAAGCATTGATGCGGTGAGAACCTTGACGCGGAGTTGTGTGGCTTTGCAATCTGACTCTTGATAGTCGGCGCATTCACGGAGGTTGACGCGAAAACAGCCGTTCGGCCTGCATGCAGAAGAGTGGAGTGATGCCGAGTCTTGATTGTGGTCACAGTGAGCACAGTTGAAGTATTGATTTGCTTCGTGCAATATCTTGTTCAGAGCTTGACTCCTTTGAGGACGGCTATTAAGCTTGTATTGAATGCCTTGTTGAGTCAGAGAGGACGGCGAGCGGGCTTGATGCTTCTGAAGGCTTCGGGCGTGCTTGATTTGTCTGAGGACCGCCGTTCAGCACCGTGCGGATAGGAGAGAACAGCGTCTAAATGGGCGGATGATGATAGGGGAAGGACGGCGCAGCAAGGATAGATGTTCCTTTTGAGCGGCCTTGAGCGCGGGATAGTTGGCCACATGTTCGCTCGGAATGGGCGGCACGTAGAGTTTGGAGCTAAATGGTGATCGCCGTCGTTGTCTGAGAATAAACGTGAGAAAAAGGGCCGAATTTGGTGGGCTCAGCGCCAAGGCTGAAACGGATGAGAAAGAAAAGGCGAATCGAGGCAAGGCCAAACATGAGCATACTGATTCGAGGCATCTGCTTAATAGATGAGGTATGTGCTTTGCTAGACTCGAACCAGTCGTTATTCTGAGTATTGATGATAGTCGATCAATAGGGCATCTGAATAACTCAAACAACTGTCTTTGAGACCTCACGCCCTTGGGACTGGTTCAATTCTAGTGCTTTGCTATCTGTTGCTATACCTCCGCATTATTTTATTCAGTTCTCTACTTACATGTGATACTGTTCTTATGTATTGGATATTCGCCTACATATAAAAAGCTAGAGTACTTGTGGTACTTACCTCACTGGTTTGCCTCGCAATTACCTCTTGCTTGCAAACACCCTTCCTGAGCAAATTCTATAGTGACAAGGCGTGTCCCACAGTTTTTATGGCATTTTATACGGCAATAACGCTGGATTATTACAGTCTATTTCCGCTGTTGGGAGTGAATTTGGTGGACTTTCGTGGTCTCGCAATCTTTCAAATGTTTTTTCCTTGTTACAAATTTATTTAATCCGCTATCTATACCATGCTGTTCAAGTTGCACTGGTATTCCCCGAGAGATGTTTACTTCGGGGGAATCGTTTCTATCCTGAAGTTTTATGACCTTCCGAGTTCTTTTTGGTTTGCTCTTCGGGCATCTCGGGGACGAACCGCTACCATGCCTCCAACCTACATGGGGAGGCGGGAACTCCGCATTTTTTGCGCCTCATACGCTTTAGGTTTGTGGTTTCTTACACTCATCACTGCCAGCATTGTCCGCATTGATCCTCACCTCTTGACTTTGTTTATCTGCTCTCCTGCAAGCATGTAGACATGGGTTACCGTTGCTGGACGACAAGTGTGTTAATTGTTCAGGGTCCAAATTTTTATTTATTTTTTATTAGGACCTTGAAGGATTCCTGGCGGAGAGATTTAGACCAAGTAGAGAACTTCTGGCTTTGCATCCAGAGGTTGGCCCGCGCAGACAATCCACCATGCTAAAAACGAAGATCATGGAAATGTATCTCGCGGGGCCCGGAGAAAATGCCGCGACTGCTGCGGCACTGCGGGGAGTTGACGCGGCAGTGACGCGGCGGTGGCTGTGCTATTGCCGCGGCAGGGATGAAGTGCCGCACAGCCTTTAGCTCTTTCCACAATACCTCAAATTAGGTGAGGGCAGTGTTTCTACACTCAAATACATTGTTTGGAACAAAAAAAACCTTCGGCAAAATAGTGACTGTAAGTCCCACCAATTGCCTGAGGGATTTCAACCACTTCCACTGGTTGTTATTAGCAATAAAACTACTGCGAGCATGTATATAGCCCACCAGGGCTTCAATTTTAATAATTCCCAGCGTTTCCAAAGGCCCGAAGCTCATGGCTTTCCTCAGAAAAGGAGTTCAGACATGCATGGTGGAAGCACAATGTTCACCTCGCATTTTATCCGCATTTTAGAACCTAAGGTACCCTCAATGTACATCGGTCGCCACAGCACTTGTCTCCTGACTTCTCCGCAACGCCGCGTCACTTCCCCGCAGTGCCGCGTCAACGCCTCGGCAGTGCCGCGTCAGTTCCCCGCACTGCCACGGCGGGTAGTAGTCACCTTCGTCACTTCGTTACTTCGCTTAAACTCGCGAAGTTCGTCACTTTGATGGCAACCTCTGAAACTTCGTCACTTTGGTGAATTCCCAGGAAAGTTCGTGAGGTGAACAAACCACACAAATCAGACGCATCAATCTGGCCATCATTTCCTTCTCCCCCGTTTTTTTATATTGATACCCTGGCCTAACACTAACCTCTAACACTAACCGCTAACCTCTAACCTTTAACCACTAACCACTAACCTCTAACCTCTAACTGTAACCACCTAACCCAAACCTCTATAGTGTAGGGGGCAGAATTGTTTGGAGGTAATTAAACCAGGCACAATGGCAAAATGGCAGGGCAGAATGCGGCAGAATCTGGCAGAATTGGCACATCATTTCTCGACTTTTATCGCTGATAGCTGCAGAAATTGAAAAATTTCCTGCTGAACTGTGGGATCCTCAATATCCCAGCCTCCTGCAACCTCGTTTGCAGTGATATGAATTTATCCACATCAATTTTGCCTGCCCTCTTGCGATCAAGATGTTCAACTTTCACAAAATCAACAAGTTCACTTCCAATGATTCATCTCTTGGGGTCCAGAACCAGGGTTTTATTGTCCAGAATATCATCCAGGAGGTATATGAGCAGGTAAAATCACAAATTGGACCTGCGTTGGGTGGCAATTTGCACAAAACTGTGTTTTATGCATGAAGTTCTGCCAAATTTTGCCAACCTTGATCCCATTGAGCCATTTTGCCTGCCATTCTGCCGGGTCAAATGGCAGAATGGCAGGATTCTGCCAACAACACTAAACCTCTAACCTCCAACCCCTAACCAGCTAACCAGAACCTAACTGGCCAACCTCAGCAAGCTGTTGATGTGGAGGGGGGGGGGGGATTTATTATACTCGCATGGTCCAAATGTCTGAACAACGAGTTTACCGAAGACAAACAAGTAGTAATGTACGGGTGGTTATCCTTATATATAACTACAGGATGTCAACGGAGCACACACCATTCCAGGGGGTCGTACTACTCAAGTGTACTGTGGTCTGGCCAGCCGCTTGTATGGCAGGATGGGCAGATGTAACCCAGTGGGACCTGGGTTGAGTTCTCTCTCTCCAGGTATAATTCCCCGCCCTCCACCAGTCCACAGCAAACCATTGTAATAGTGTCCCTTTGCAGAATGCAGGCACAAGAAACCACAAATTGGTGTGTTCAACTTCCTAGGAAGGCCCACTGCCGACTTTCAATGTCTGGGATGGAATCAAGAGCCAGTCTGAGAACGATCAGGCCAGCCAAGAATATTTGAGCGAGTCAGAACGAGAAATAGGTCGAGCACAGAAGAATGTTCCGAAATATCACATTGCGCAAGATACACGTACTCATTCAACACATATTTAGCATCAACTACTGGGCACGCGAGTGTTAAACACTGCGCTGGCCGGTGAGGGGCCCTCGCAGACGTGGTGCAGACACAGACTCTTGACCATGTCCAGCCGATGGCATCTCTCGCATCCCTATTGCCCGAGCGCCGGTTTCCCACATAGCAATTAGAGCCCTCACATCGCTGGATGAATCCATGGTCAGGCGCAAGTGATACTCATACACCTGGTCGAGAATGACGTCGTAGCGGGAGAGGACGAATGTGGGAAGTGCTTCATCGATCAGGGACTTAAAAAAGTCGCGGGGTGCCAAGCGTGAAGACGGGAGCGGTCCCATGGTTAAGAAACCTTCGGTTTTGAGGCATTTAGCCGAGGGGCCAGCCACAGGTGAACGAGAACGAACAGGGTATGTGGAAAGATTTTTAGTAGGTGCAGACGAAACACGGGGCACCTCCGTATTGCGACGAGCCGGGGAATGGTCACGAATGCGAAGTGGCGGGGCAGGAGTACCGAGTTCCAGTCGCGCAATGGTAAGCCGCAAATCAGATAGAGCATCCTGGAGCTCGGTATGTTTGAGCTGAAGTTTGGCGACAATTTTCGCCTGTTTTTCGGCCTGGAAATGGATCTCGGCGTTCAGCTTGTCACGATCACTTGTAATGTCCTGGAAGCGAGAAGCGAGCGCTGTGCTGAGCGCAGCCACAGTCAGGCCTCCAGAGGAAGGAACCCGGACTTCGAGAGCGGAAACTCGTTCCACCGCGTCATCAATGTCTGAGTTGATGGCTCTCTCAAACTGTTCCAGAGAGCGAACACGGTCGAACAACTCCTGGAGGTCCTCCTCCACGGATGGTTCCGACGGGGCATGAGCAGAGGCATCCGACAATGCACGACTGGCCGAGTGTGCAACAGGGCTGGGGGAGTGCACGACGGGACTAGGGGAATGTGATGCACGATGGCCGGGGCCTGATGTAGGGCCCAGACGAACCTCGACGGTGAGTTTCCCCAGATCAAGGGCAAGCTTGCTGACGGTGGTCTGGGTTCCGCGCGTGGCGTCAGCGATAATCATCAGATTTTTTGTTGCACGCTTCGCCATCGCACCGACAGTCTCGGAAGGAGGAGCAGAGATCATGCCGAAGTGCTCGGTGGTCGTGATGGGGGAAGGGGGCGGGCTATCCGAGGACACCGGAGTCGCAGTCACGGGAGCAGCAGCAACGGAGTTGCGTATCACGTCAGTCAATGTCGTGGAATGCGTGATGGGGCGTCCAGTTGTGAGAGGGCCGAGAGTTGGACCATTGGCACTCCCGAAGATGGATGTGCTCGGTTCAAGGAGGGTTGATTGGTTTCCAGAAGCAATGCCCCCATCATTGTTCAAGAGCAGACCCTGTACACTCTCCAGACCAGCTGACTGAGCTGCAGACAAGCCCTTTTGTTCACGTATGGGGCGGAGTTTATCGAGACTTTTGTGGGCGAAATGGGATGTTGTAGAAGCCTTGAGGGATTTGACATTTTTTATTTAAGTGATGTTTTGGCAACATCTGGCAAACGTTGGGGCAACTATTTACAAACATTTGGACCCAAACCTCTCTTAAAGATTCCTCCCGAACGGTGGTGTACGGGACCTCTGACGGAAATACAGATTTTCCTCCTCCTCTTCTTACTTTCCACAGCTCAGTGGGACGGTCCCATTCTCGAGATCTCCTTATACCAACTTCGTAACTGCTCTCTGTCGATCATTTCAGGCATGAATTCCTTATGCATCAGAATCTAGCAACACTTGTATCGGGTCTGTAAAGAGAACGTGCCACCTACCTTAGCTGTTAAATCCAAGGTGGATTTCAACAAATGCTCTTCCCGGTGTTGATCTGTACAGTTCAACTTCTCCGAACTACGATCGGGCACAAAAATGATGTTCCTACTGCAAAACGAATGAGTACAATTTGAATAGAATGTCAATAACTGCGGTATCAGACTGAGCAAAGCTGAAATATACTAATATCAGACTCCAATGTGGATGAATGGCACCCATCGTTCGTAAGGGACCTTTCTACTCTTCAACTTTTTAACTGCAAGCTGTAACGCCTCGGCTGCATCAGTATGTTTGGGCTGTTGACCTTCACGAAAAAGATGGGAGTATACACTCTCTGCAACGGTCGGGCCATCGCTGTCATGCATAGACCACATTGTTCCAATTGCACTTTGGAAACCTGCAGTGATAAATCCACCACCGAGATGAAACGATTCATTGACCAGTTTTGCATCTCCCATGGCTGTCTGACAAGCAGCAAGGAAAACAAACTGTGCATTGGGCAAAGGCATGCGAAGAATTGTGTCCAATTCCAGAGTGCCTCCATAAAGCTGGAGATGGCTTTGTGTGGGATACTCGAGATTTTGATATCCATGGCAAGCCAGATGAACCCAGGAGCAATCCTGCAGCTGAAGTTTCACAGCATCTACTGTTGCCTGCTCTCCGACAAGGCCCTGAACATAAGAGTCTTTGGTGATGGAGAGAATTTTATTGACTTCCAGCTCTACCCCTTTGAGTGAGTTACTTCTGTTGGAATCCGTGTGTGTAACTCCAACAACCGCCAATGTAGGTGGAGTGCTGGATGATTTTCTAGCATACACATCAAGGAGAGATCCCAGGGTAGCTGTGTATGAATGGATGAATTCATCTGTGGGTGGGCTTGCATGTAATGGCAGTCCTGCAAATGCACCTGTTGGCAGCCACCAGAGCCTGCCATTTGAAATGCCCTGCTAAAGAACAAATTAGTTGCAAAAGAATTATCCATATATTTTCACTGACTGATTTCAAAACCACATAGACCGGGCCTGTGACATGAATCCAGAGCCAGTTCAACAGATCTTGAAATATTCCTGAGTTGATTTGTGTGCAAATTGTTCACACCAGGCAAAGAGTCTGGAGGATGAGGATTGGCCACGGTTTCGAACATTGCAGGAACGAAGCAAGTCTGTCAGCATATCTCGTTGTGATTTGAGCAGGTCTAGTGTGACAGTTGGGAGTGGAACATGGACTGGGTCTGAGGTTGGATTGGGAAGGATTATCGCATCACAATGAGCTTTGTGACTCGTGAGGATTATGACAGGACCTCGTTGTGTAACATGACAAAGAATATCATAGGATTTTGGATGAAGAAAATGTTCAAAGCCTGGCTGTTTGTGAATGTTGTCCAGCAATTTCTTTCTGTTTTCAACAATGCTGATTGGAGAGTCAGTGAATGTTCCTTGGTAAAGCCTTGAGGATAGCTCTGAGAACTCCCTAGCCTGATCAGGTGGGAGTGCATGAACATCTGTCTTCAGTTGGAGCATTTGCTGAAAAATAGTGGCAAGTCCTTGCTCGAGAAATTCTATAGCAACATGAAATTGCATGAGATCAATGCAAGTTTGTACAGCAGTTGAGGTTGCACCCGAAATATCAAGCCTGTGAACAGCATCATGGCGCACAGGGATGGAATTGCCAATCCACAGTACTTCAGGGAGTAAATTAAAGGCTGCTTTGAATGCACGGATACAATCATTTGGCTGAAATTCTTCGGCAAAATTTGCCCAAGAGAGAGCCTGATGCCATGATATTTCAGGGTCAGAACTAACAAGCTTGAAGGACTTATTATAGTGCCTCTGGATGGCTGTAAGGTCTTCTAGGCCTCCCAGCCTCTGATGTCGATCTTTGAATGATATGGCAAGACTTTGCAGTCGACGTGCTTGTTCAGGATGTCCAAGTGGAGTCAGGTCTACTGCCTCCTGGCTGTTTTGAAGTGCAGCTTCCAGGTCCCTCAGCTCACCCAGCCTCCGATATCGATCTGTGAATGATACAGCAAGACTTTGCAGTTGTTCTGCTCGATCAGGATGTCCAGGTGGAGTCAGGTCTACTGCCTTCTGCTTGTTTTGCAGTGCAGCTTCCAGGTCTTTCAGGTCACCCAACCTCTGATATCGATCTGTGAAAGATACAGCAATACCTTGCAATCGGCTTGCCTGATCAGGATGTCCAGGTGGTGTCAGGTCTACTGCCTCCTGTTTTTTTTGCAGTGCAGCTTCCAGGTCCTTTAGCTCACCCAGCCTCCGGTATCGATCTTCAACTGATGCACCAAGACTTTGCAGTTGATCTGCTCGATCAGGATGTCCAGGTGGGGTCAGGTCTACTGCCTCCTGGTTGTTTTGCAGTGCAGTGTTAAGGTCTTTCAGGTCACCCAACCTGTGATATCGATCTCTGAGGGATACGGCAAGATTTTGCAACCGGCCTGCCCGATCAATATGTCCAGGTGGAGTAAGGTCAACTGCCTCCTGGCTGTTTTGCAGTGCAGCCTCAAGGTCTTTCAGGTCACCCAACCTCTGATATCGGTCCCAGAAGGAGCCAGCAAGACATTGCAATTGGCCTGCCTGATCAGAATGTCCAGGTGGTGTCAGGTCTACTGACTCCTGGTTGTTTTGCAGTGAAGCTTCCAGGTCCTTCAGCTCACCCAGCCTCTGATATTGATTTCTGAAGGATATAGCAAGATTTCGCAACCAGCCTGCCCGATCAGTATGTCCAGGTGGAGTAAGGTCCACTGCCTCCTGGTTGATTTGCAGTGCAGCCTTGAGGTCTTTCAGGTCACCCAGCCTCTGATATCGGTCCCTGAAGGATAGAGCAAGACCTTGCAATCGGCCTGCCTGATCAGGATGTCCAGGTGGTGTCAGGTCTACTGCCTCCTGGCTGTTTTGCAGTGCAGCCTCAAGGTCTTTCAGGTCGCCCAACCTCTGATATCGACCTCTGAAGGATACAGCAAGATTTTGCAAATAGTGGGCTCTCATAGGATGTCCAGGTGGAGTCAGGTCTACTACCTTCTGTTCTGTTTCCAGCGCAGCCTCAAGATCTCTCAGGACACCCAGCCTTCTATATCGATATGTGAATAATAGAGCAAGACCTTGCAATTGGTGTGCTCGATTAGGATGTCCAGGTGGAGTTAGATCTACTGCCTCCTGGCTGGTTTGCAGTGCAGCCTCAAGGTCTTTCAGGTCACCCAGCCTCTGATATTGGTCGCCAAAGGATATAGCAAGACCTTGCAATCGGCCTGCCTGATCAGGATGTCCAGGTGGTGTCAGGTCTACTGCCTCCTGGCTGTTTTGCAGTGCAGCCTCAAGGTCTTTCAGGTTACCCAACCTCTGATATCGATCTCTGAAGGATACAGCAAGATTTTGCAACCGCCTGCCTGATGAATATGTCCAGGTGGAGTAAGGTCCACTGCCTCCTGATTTGTTGCAGTGCAGCATCCAGGTCTTTCAGGTCACCCAGCCTCTGATATCGATCTGTGAATGATATAGCAAGATTTTGCAAAAAGTGGGCTCTCTTAGGATGTCCAGGGGGAGTCAGGTCCACTGCTTCCTGGCCATTTTGCAGTCCAGCTTCCAGGTCCTTCAAGTCACCCAGCCTTCGATATCGATCTGTGAATGATGCAGAAAGACCTTGCAATCGGCCTGCTCGATCAGGATGTCCAGGTGGAGTCAGGTCTACTACTTCCTGATCTGTTTGCAGTGCAGCATCCAGGTCCTTCAGGTCACCTAGCCTCTGATATCGATCTGTGAAGGATACAGCAAGATTTCGCAACCGGCCTGCCTGATCAGTATGTCCAGGTGGAGTAAGGTCCACTGCCTCCTGGTTGATTTGCACTGCAGCCTCGAGGTCTTTCAGGTCACCCAGCCTTTGAAAGCGATCTCTATGTGCCACACCCAGGTATTGTAATGCATTCATTCGCTCAGAGTGTCCTTCTGGAGTTAGATCCAGTGCCACCTGAAAGTGCTTCACAGCAGCTTCAAGGTCATTCAGGTTGCCTGACTCCCTATATCTCCATCTAAAATATAACCCCAGTAGTTGTTGATATGAGGGCATATGTGGATCCTCTTGAGGAGTCTGTTCTATGAGTTCTTGCACTGCTGCGATGAATCCTTGATTTCTCCAATCCTGCAAAAGTAATTCCAGCTTTCCAGCGCCAAATTCTTGTTGTGCACTCACCAAATTTTTGAAATTCCACTGTTGATTACTGTTAGAGTCAGAGTCCTATACCGGTCTTTAGCTTCTTAATATGAATGGAATTCCTTTATTATTCACCAAATCTTCGGAATTTTGGGCTTCGGAATGCATTGTAATGGGGTCCGAAAGTGAAACATCTTGAGAGTTGGGTTGAGACATGCCCAAATTTGGGTCCTGTTTTAATTCAATATCTTTGTTCTATATTCTTCACTTCAGAAACTAACCGTATTTCTAGCCACATTCTGACGAGAGACTGATTTCCCTTCGGGGTCCTCGGAAGGAGTGTCCTGCCTCCAGTAAATCAGGTTGGAATAGAATTGTAAGGCATTTCCTCACAGTTTCTGTGTTTGCCATTTATCAGCTGCTGGACCGTAAGATGGGGGTATGATAGAACAAATGCTGATGATAGACCTCAAGTTATACAAAACTCTTAGCGCCGGACTGTCACATGTCAGATGCCGTGAATTGATAAATGAATTGATCTTTTTTTGGGGCCCGTACATGCCCCAACCTCTTCCAAACCTCTTCAACTGTCTTCCACCCATGAGTTGTCCAGTTTTGATTAGTAAACATTTGTTTGGTAGTTGGTTCCCGATCTCCCACCGCTACCAAGATTGCTCCCCCTCCTGCACTGAGTCCGACATGCCGCCACGACTCTCACGGATCTCATCACACCATGTCCGATCATCGGCGGTGTCTTTCCGCCGCGCCCAGCCGCGGCTGGAGGCTGTTCCCGTGCCATGAGACTTCTGTTGATGTACACTTGCCTCGCACGCCAAGAGACGTTTAAATAAAGTGAATGTTTAAATTATTGCACAGTGCACTGCATACTGTAAAACAGCATTTGACCGATTTGCATTGCAACAAAAGGCGTTGCGGTCTGGCCTAATTGCAATCGCGACATTCAACCCAAGGATAATTTCTGGCAGCGCATTCGCGAATTAAGTAAAGTAAGGCTTGAGCTGAAGGTATACATGATGGGGCGAGGCCGGCAAGCCGCTAGCGGCGGGCCACAAACAGATGGGAGGAATTTTTGGTCGTTTTTTTGTTGTTGTAAAAGTCTAACACAAAGCTCACATTGAGGGATATTAACTAGATTAAGCGCCCTGAACAGGCGCCATCAGATGACAGCTTATATAAACTGATGCAGACATTTTGGTACCCATTAGCACAAAACAGATAAATCTGTTTTTGAACTAAGGGCCGAATTAAGCTAGGGAGTCATCTAAGGCTGAGAACTGCGCATATAAAAGGAAATGAATGTTGAACTGCACAGAACGTTCGCAGCGTATCCAACACAGCAACCGACAACCCCGATTTCCAAGTCATAGATGGATCTAGCTAGATTCTCGCACGGCGTAAATATAATAATTCCGTACTACCATCTCAATGGGATTCTTCTCGTGCTCACCGAAACATGACCGCCGAGAGGTGTAGTCGCATAGCCAAGGCCATCAGGATCACCGTAGGGACTTTCGTAATTGCCTGACCATGCCCAGCCCATGACCGGAGTCCGGATATCTATGAGACTTCTCATGCACCTTGAAGTGTTCATGGTCTCGAACGGTTTTCCCTGCCAACTTCTTCGAGACTTCCTAATATTTCGATGGAGTTCGAGAATTGTTGGATTGCTGGATAGTAGTTGCAAATTCAAAGTATTCATGCCTCCTTGCCCTGGCTTGCCGGACGTGAAGTTGAGCGCGTGAATTTTCAACGGTTCGATGGTCTACTATGGAGTAAGCGTGGGGCTTCTCAGCATGAATTATGAATCGAGCATGATTTTGTTCAACCTTGAGCTGTGTTCCGGAATGAATACCCAGATAATTCCAACTCACCTGGAAATACCACCACTCGCCTCATATTAGAGGGAACCTTTGTATCAAAGGTTCCCTCTAACTAGGGGGCGATTTCAGTCTCCATGGAAGGATTTTGCTGGGCTGTTCCACGCTCTCCACCAAGCACAGTCCTGGAGCCAAAACCGTTTTTTTCCATTGTTTCCATTGGTTTTGGTGGCCCTGTAAAAATATCAGTAAAATTTGTGACCCGGTAAAATTCCATTGCTTCCACCAACTGGGGTCAGTAAAATTTGTGACCCGATAAAATTCCATCGCTTCCACCAACCAGGGTCAGTAAAATTTGTGACCCGGTAAAATTCCACTGCCTCCACCAACTGGGGTCAGTAAAATTTGTGACCCGGTAAAATTCCACTGCCTCCACCAACTGGGGTCAGTAAAATTTGTGACCCAGTAAAATTCCACGCCTTCCACCAACTGGGGTCAGTAAAATTTGTGACCCGCTAAAATTCCACGGCCTCCACCAACTGGGGTCAGTAAATTTTGTGGCCCGCTAAAATTCCATTGCTTCCACCAACTGGGGTTACTACAATTTGTGACCCAATAAAATTCCACGCTTTCCACCGACCGGGGTTACTACAATTTGTGACCCTCCTGTTATTTCCATGGCTTCCATGAACTGTTTCAACTTGAAGAAACCTACGCAGCACTTCCACCACTTCCATACCAGCCTCGGAACACTTGATTTCCACAGCTTCCACATAAATGAACAGAGTAAATTCAGGATTCATACGTCCTTGTCAGTTGCAAGCACCATTACAGTCTCTATCGCCTCTGCTAGCTCCTCCACCTCCACATCTTCTCCTTCATCTCCATCACTCTCATCAGTCTCCCACCCTTCATCATCCTCCTCTCCCCTCTCTTGTGCAAGTCTTCCGCGTTCCAATTCAGCAGCAACAGCAGCGGCCTCGCCCTCCTCCTCCTCAGTGTCCATCTGATCTCTCTGCGTGGCTGGTTCTGGAAGACGAACACCTGGCACCAACGTCCCACTAAAGCGTGGACCCAATTTCCTTGCCATTGTCCTGAGACGCTTCATGTGGTCGTCATCAAAGCGGCCCCGTTGCATCCGGTACTTCCCAATGAAGATGGCCAGGTGGGAGTCCGTCTCCCTCACCTCACCTCTACCTCTTTTGCGAGCAGAAACACCCTCTCATCCCTGATGTATGTCACCAGCCTGCGTATCTCGATATTGAGGCGATGGATCTCCTCCTTCGCACGCTCAATCTTGAAGTGGGTGTCCATTAGCTCTCGGGCTCCAGGTGTCGCCCATGGCCGAAGCGCAGCATTCCCCTCTGGATCACGGAGAATGTCGAAATCCGCCAGGAAGGTAAAGTCGATCACCTCACTCCAGGATAAGGTACGTCGTGGCGGATCCAGGGCAGCCGCTGCTGCATTATACCGATCCAAGGCTGCCCGGATAGTGCGTGACCGGGTTTGAAGAGCTTTTGCAATGTGTTTACGCAGCTTATATCCTATATGAATCTGTAATGTCTCATTTACGAAGTTCAGTTTTGATCCTTACCCGTCCCAGACATGTTCATTTTTGTCAACTCGAAGAGCCGCTTCACTACAAGCTCCTCCAGCTTGTTTACTGCCCCCCGGTATCGTCTTGTGGCGACTAGTTCTGCTGCCTCTTTATATTCCGGACTCTCCCGCGTCCACCGATCCTCAATCCCCATCTTTGCCTCCATTTCCTGAACCGAATGCACTGCCTTGTCATAGTTCTCCCGAGTATGTCTCTTCACAGTCCCATTTGCCTTTGACTGCTCACCGAAGACAACATCAAATCGTTCTCTGGTTGGTGGAGACGGTGGAATGGCCAAGGATTCGTGTAGGTGGAAGCGATGGAAGAGGCAAAATCAGTTAAAGGATTGGTGGAAACGGTGGAAAGGCAGAATGTTTAGACCTTCGCAACTGTTGTCAAAGTGGAGACTTACTTCCGATCTGCCAGGTTTACGAGCCGCTGGTAGTACTCCATCTGGTCAGTCTCCTCCGGATCCTCCTTGGAGAGATTCTTCAGGTATTCCGTCTCCTGCCTCAGCCGTTCCTCAAAGACCTCAGTGCCAGATATTCCAGCCTGGCGCATTGCAAAGTGGAGCGAGTCCTCCTGGTCGAGGATCTCAAGTGCCTGGCGATAGTTATTGACTAGAAACTTGCCTTGATAGGTGATCAGCATCTGATTCTCCAATGAAATGACGACTTACTCAAGTTTGCATAAGTCTCAAAGTTATCCACATGGGCCATGTAGGTTGCAATAGACTGCTGACGATGGGAGACACTTGCATACCTTGTAGAGCGTGACAATGCATTGGACTTGGAAAAGAATCTTTCGCAGCCTTCCAGGTCTTCCAGGCCCAAGCCACGAACATAGGTTGTTAGGAACCTCAGCTGGCACATACGGTTATGGGCATGGCCATGGAATGCACCAACCAGCGCTCGAAGGTTCAGCCGCCTCGCCTTATCTCCGATCGGGGAGTTCTTGATGGTGGTTTCAAACTCGCAGCCTATGTCATACCCTTCGCCCAAGTCAGGGCCAAAAGCGTCAAGCAGGGCATCAGTTATGGCCAACCCATATTTGGCACTGTGTGAACCAATCAGCCAGGTACCGCATTCAGTGGGTTTGGGGGACATACAGCTCTCCGCTTCTCACCATATCTGCCACAAGCAGAACAAAGCCATGCCGACACAGGCAGAGAAAGATCCCTGTCTCGTCGAAGATTCCCCACATACGTGAGGTGAGCTCCTCTGACATGTTCTTCCACCGCTCCTGGCACCCCGAATCCTCTTCCAGATTGTCGCTCCTCTAGTGTGTGTGTGAGCGTCTTCCATGGAAGCCGTGGAAGCAGAAGCAAATGCGTACCGGAGCCTTGGCGAACTGGGCTAGCATCTCCTTTGTGAACCAGTCGACCTTCTCGCGACTGAGGAAGTATGTCCCTCCAGCATCCGCCGTTCTTGGATCCGGCCGCTCGGATCCTCCTCTTTTTCCTGTCCCATTCTCGCCCACCACCCCCTTCTCCTTCGTCAAGACACACTTCAAGGAGTTGTTCCCATCCATTGTCACCAGCATTTCAAAGATAAGCTTCATCTCCCCCTCGAGCTTGTAGGTGCACGCTGGGCAGCCATTTTTGAGACGCCAGTCAGGAGCATCACGCCCAAGTGCCTTCTTCACGCGGTCATCAACGTTCTTGAGGATTTCGAGGTAGACGTCAAAGCAGGTGGAGAACTGTTGGGTGCTGTAGGGCCTGAATGCCATGCCATGGAGATCTGCCAGAGTCTTGAGCCAGGGCTGGATACTGAGGGTGGGGCATCTCAAGCGCGCAATGCGGTACATCTCGAGCAGGCGGATTGTGATAGCGACCTTGGGCGTCCATGGAGAGCATGGAATGAGGCCTTGCCCCACAAGACCCGATGCAATATAAACATCATTGCCCGTCAGCGGTGCCTCTACAATGTAGCTACCTAATACAAGTTAGAGCCAGTGATAGACGTATCAGTGATAGAAAATCACTGACTGAAACTTTGTAATATGTCTCGACCGTCTTAGGCTCTGGAGGTGGTGCAGTCGAATCGAGTCCAAACTCCGCTTGAGTCGCACCCCAGTTGATATATGCATCAGTCATTGCCTTCATTTGACCGCGGAAACCCAGCACCCGCCGCTGCGTGACGTCCCAGCGAGTTCTGCGGTCATGGCGTTTCCTGTGCAGTGGTCAGTACAAACATTGAGAAGAGTTTAGGAAGGACGTACTTCTTCCCATTAAGCTCCTCGTTTAAATCATCCTGAAGATCACCCATTTCTCCACCAGCATGGCTGATGTCGATACAGATGTTCCCTTCGGCGACGTCGTCATAATTGAAGGCAGCAGGACTTTCATCATCAGAGCGGTCCATTGGATCGTCAGGCATGTCTCTCAGACGTTCAAATGCCTCGCGTTTCTTTTTTGGCAGGGCTAGGGGTTTCAAATCAGACCTTTCTCCTGCACCCCCCATATTGACATACCAGCAATACGTTCAAGCATTTCGGTATTTGTTATGTCGTTCAGGTGTGTGCGCTCTTTCAGACCCAGGGTACGTAGCTCTGGTCTTGGCTTTCCATTGGGGCCTGGAATGTCAACTGCCATTCGCACTTTGGTTAAGCGGTTACGAGGCCGTGCCCTCTTGGTTTTGTCCTTGGGCATGGTGAGTCGGTGAAGAGAAGTTTTGACAGTTGATACGCGGCACGTGACCTGTGTTGGTTTCCGCACGCGCTGGTGGAAGTGGTGGAACAGGGACTTGCGATAACTAAAGTCAGCGCCATGTGGAAGCGGTGGAGGCTATTCAACAAAATGAATGAAACAATATGCGTGGAAGCGGTGGAGGCTATTCAATAAAATGAATGAAACAATATGCGTGGAAGCGGTGGAATGTGTTCACTAGAATGAATATCTGGTACCTGGTGGAAGCGATGGAATGGGTGATGTGTACACATAATAACAAAGGAACAAAGGAAACTAAGGAAACACCCGCTCCTTTGTCTCGGCAATACCCTGAGGAAATGGCGCCACTCCACCCTCCCTCTCTCCTCTCCCACCACCATCTCGACGTCGGGGCCAGCAATGTACAACACTTCCAGTGAGTTGCACTTTCCTTTTTAGGCCATCAACCATCTTCTCCTGCCACCATCATCCTCAGCGTGCTGTGGTACCCCTGCCGGGGAACCTGGCGACGTTGTGGAGTTTGGTGGTGGCCTCAACTCCCTGCTTCTGATATCCGTGCCCGGAACTCGTTGCAGGGAGTTTTTCCCTTTCTTTGCCACCACTCTTTGTGCTCCCTTTCCTTTGCCACCGTTCTCGTACTGATATTCTCCAGGCATTGCTGACCCTGGCGTCGACGCTCTTGAATTCCGCACCACCCGTTCCGGCCGTGTCTTCTCCGAATGGGCCGAGATCTCTGCACGGACGTTCGACATCGCAATGGCTGTTGCTCACAGCATCCAGCTCAACCACGGCCATGATGAGAACCTTGCAGAGCTCGACAGTGGCCCGCCCACCCTCGCTCTCGCCGCTATCCAGCCTGCCACCGCCTCCACCTCCGCTATCTCCATGCCGCCCAAGACCCGCCGCGACCGTGACAAAGCACGCTCGAAGCTCAAGCGCCAGGCTGAGCGCACGGCGGCTAAAGCAAAGACCGACATCCTGCTTGATGCTCGCCCACGTCACCCACGCCATCTCTCCAAACTCGTTCCCCCATCAAGGCCACATTTGAGATGAGAAAGGTTCGCATCGCCTCTACTGGCTGGATTGGGTTGCGTGACGATGGTGTCGCACCGGAGGAGGATGAAGACGATGCAGAGAGTGGCCATCACCCACCAGGACCTTACCAGATTTCTTTGGCCCCAGCGCCACTCTGCACGGCTTCACCTATGTTCCCTATGATAGCCCGTGAGTCCTGTTTCCCCTCTTTCTTTCTTTCTTTCTTCCTTCTCATCTTGCTCAGGGAGGCACGCCCCATCGTGACGCCAAACAAAAGGTCTGTGGCGTCTTTGGTGGGATGCCGGACGACCCCAACTTCATGAGGGATGTCCACGACCCCGCGTGGAGGCCATGGAAGACGCCCGCACCCGCGCTTCCATCGCTGAGGAGCGGACGTTCCACCGTCGGGGAAACTACGCCCAGCTCACAGGCGGCAACTCCCATGGCAGTGGACAGTTTGAGCCTGGCGAATTGGTCAACGGGGCAATCAATGCGGCAATCTTTGCCTCCCTAATCAGCAACATCGCCTTCATCCGACTCGCTGGCTTTGCTACAGGTGCGTCTTCTCTTGGTCGCCTGGCTTCTTGGCTTACCTTTGTTTAGGGCTCTTTGCTAACTGGGCACCAAATCTCTTCGACTTTTACTGGACTACATGCGGCTGTTTTACAAGCGGTACAAGCACCTTAAACGGCCCTTCCTCAATGGGATCTTCTCCGCCTGTACCTTTAATCTCGGACCCCGCACATGCGCACCGGCCATCGCGACTTCGGCAATCTCGCATTTGGCTGGTGCGCAATCACTGCATTCGGGGACTCGACTACAGGAAGGGCGGGCATCTCATTCTCTGGACTGCAGCTTATCTGGAGTTTCCCCCCGGGTGTACGATCCTCTCCCAGCGCCGCCATATTCCATTCCAACATCCCCATCGCGAGCCACGAACGGCGCTTCTCCTTCACTCAGTACACGGCAGGGGGGCTCTTCCGTTGGGTAGAGCACGACTTCCAGACCGAGGAGTCCTATTTCGAGGGGCTCAGCCGTGAGGAACGACTTGAGGAGAAGGAGCTCGGTTTGGCAGCGCGCATGCGAAGGGGCGGCCATGTTTTCTACCCCGAGAGCTGAAGCAGGCATCTAATGCATTATCCACGTCACACTGTACTGCGTTGTCCTAAATATGAATATTGGTTTGTTATTCGTTGATTATTTTGAGACATAAGTAAATTTGAAGTGTAATTTCCATCGGTTCCATCGGAAAGGCGTCTGAGTCAATAGAAATGTGATGAAATTCCACCGCTTCCATTGTCGACTTAGGCCGACGCTATCCGAAGGAGTGATCACACACTCGTATCATGGTGATCACACACTCGGGCATTGATGGGGGTTTTGGACTGTCTACCAGCTTCATCCCTTGACTTGGCTGGAATTCTGAGTCGGCAGTTCTTTTCATTTGACCTCTGGGTATATCCAGAATAAATTTTACATTTACGTGACATTGTAGGCTGGGACGAAAAGGTGCCCAAATTGGCCGTATTTGGCTAGACCTACCCTTTCCTTCGACCACCACCACAACTCAAAGTCAAAGCCTCAAGCCAAACATGAAAGAAAAGGATAGGTATAGACCTTAGCTACCCTCTACTACTCAGTTAGACTCCTAAAGCCCACATTAGTGCAGAAAAGGGTAAAAAGTCGGATTTGATCCCTCCCCCGCCTAGTCGTACACCAGCAGCTAGACGCCTAGCTATGGCCAAGTACCGTGAGAGGTGAGTTCTATAGACCCTAAACTATATCCTTGGAGCTTACCTGCCCAGAAATCGTGCAGAAGAGGCCGAGAAAAACCGAATTCGTATGCAATGGTATTTGCAATCACATTTCTCCTTGCAACTCAGTTTATTTCATTTCTATACTGTTTTTAGGTACCGTGCAATGATGAAGGCCAATCCAGAGGCCTACAGTGAGCAGCAGAAGCAAGCCAAGAAAGCCAGGGCCAAATACGAGGAGAGGTGCGTCATCCACCTCAATCCAGTCTTCGTCTCACATTCTCCCCAAGGCATAGGCATGCTCGTAAGGCCAAACAGATACTTAAGCGCGATGAGGCATCATACAAAGCACTGGGGAAGGAAAGATACTACGCAGTGGCAGCAAAAAAGAAGGAGGGTGCACGCGATTATGACATGGAGTGGCTCGTGTATCAGGACGAGCGAAGGGAAAAGGACATCAGACAGCAGGGGGGCACTAGGGGAATGTACACCCTCTGCATAGACTGCATTCACCCATAGCCTGTGCAATGTGATATTGTTTGAAAATTTTCTGGTGGAAGCGGTGGAACCTCCCTAGTTTTTGGCCTTATGTCAGTCGTGAGCCATGGAAGCAGTGGAAGCCACCTTCATGTAAGGTGATTGATGCATCACATGACCAGCAAGTTGATGTCTTCCCCCACGTCGTCCTCGCAGTACTACTGTCTCCCCCCATTCCACGACGAACCCCAGGGCCCCAAA
>JARJLF010000635.1:0-156561 GCA_029378395.1 Mycena leptocephala
CTGGGCCATTTCATGCACACATGCAAGCATACCCTCGAGAATTGAGCTGGAGAAAGGCTTGTGACAAATGTGACAGATAAGCGCGGTCGCATTGTTACCGCATGGTTGCTCTACCAGATGCTCTTGATCGAAACCCGGCCTCGCTGTAGTTCTCCAGACATCTCGAGAAACCACGATAGACAGTTTCATTCCGGATATATTATGTACGAGACATCCGCCTGAGTGTAGGGCAGTCCTGCATGACTTTATTAATGGTGCCAGATAGTTGGGTCCGAGTTGATGAAATCCATTTGCTCTATTTCATGGGGTAAGTTCGAACCCCTGATTATGATTCCGTTGAATTCGCTTACCTTTGCGGAAGTCATCCGGGATGACCGTCGTGTTAGCGCCGTTCAACTGGATTACAACCTAACAAGAGGCTCTGTTAAATTATCCGCTTCAAGTAAAGGTTAGAACTCGCTTTATTGTTTGGCGTAGATTGCGGCCACTCGGGACCTGCGTGGACGCCGTCAATACTTGTTCAATTTTCTCAAGGAATCTTACGTGGAAGTCCCAGACCGTCGTTCGGTGTAAGACTTGTGGCGAAGGAAATCCAGTAATTCGGCAGCAGTTGGCTCATGAGTAGGGAGGATGACGAAGCATCGAGTGGGACCCCGTAAACATATGGCAGCTCGGAGCCATGGGAAACTACGTGCAGATCAGGTTCAGTGACCCCACGAATGCAAAGTGGACGGACCACCAAGTTGAGGCGACCCGCCGACGGTCGGCTGGGTGAATAAGTACGCAAATGTAGGCACTCCTGCGTGGGCAGCTGTTTCCATCCAAAGCCGTCGTTGCGAGTGGAACCATAAATCTCCGGCTATTCAGAGTCAGCAGTCTTCCCAGTTTCCAGTACATGAAGTGGAGGGTGCTCACTGATCGCTGCGGCGCGCTTGTATTGGCTGCTTAGCCCAAAAGTCTCGTTTCCAGTGTTGAAAGGCGAGCCTTGAAATCAGCAAAAGAGCAGTAGTCGTCAGATGCTTAATATTACTACTAGTAGGCACCAACCCAGACTTGGAATATCGGGATACAGCTTCAGCAAAGTTAGAATAGACCTGTCGAGTGCTCGCGGCGACGTGGAGGGAGAATATTGCGCCACAAGTGATTCGGAGATCCCCACGCTGGAATTCACAGTGGGATCCGTGAAAGATGTGCCTAGGATAGAATTAAAATCTCGAAAGCCTGAAATAAGACTCAACATATCACCGTCATCCAGGTTTGTACCCGCGATAAATGGCAATCGAGCGAATTGCCCGCGTTTGAATAACACTGAAGGTAGGTCAGGAATGAGTCCCTCAGGCCCATCGATGACCGGCTGCCATGGGAATTGCTCAACCGCCGCTGTCATAGCGGACGAAATGCCTTGGAATATTTCGGTCGTATTTGCCGAACGCAAACATGTAAATGTTGAACCAGATTTTGCTAGGGATGCACAAGACGGAACACCAGCGACAAATATCTCCCATCCGGCTTCACGACGCTCGGGGGTGAACAGAGGCAGGGTCGCTTGAGACCCAGACTCAAAGATCTGAAACTTCGTGTGAGAAGGAGAAGAAAAAAATCGAGTAACGAGATATTTTCAGCGTACAGCGGCTCTGGCCAATGAGGTGATTGGAGAATTCAAAAACAAGATGGAGGTCATTATTGAGCCTGCGCTCTCTCCGAACACAGTGACCTACTGGTGTTAATTCTGGTAAATATAGATGAGACGGCGCACCTTGTCTTTGTCGCCGCCGAAAGTTCCGATGTGGAGCTGAACCCATTTGAGGGCAGCAAGCTGATCCTTGAGGCCCAAGTTAAGAGCGCCTTGATTGCGGGCTTCCCTTCCCTGTGGGAATCCTAACGGTCCCAGACGGTAGTTGAAATTGACGTAAATCACCGGTGTTCCCTGGTACACTATAAGCTCGAAGTTTCGGGCGAATGAGTTAGCGTACTCGGGCCACGTTTTGGGTGACGAGTGAACTTGCGTTGAATACCTCTGAAAATCCGGAGTCAAATCCGCCGCCATAGCTAGACATTCAGTCAGTACATTGTACCACGAGGTATAAGAGTCAGAAGGACACTCACGTCCAAAACATCTTGTGCGCGTCGATGAATGAGCGGTCTCTCCACGGTCAAATCAGGACTTGCCACTGGGAGTTTTGCATTGGTCGGGGTCCCTGCAGGACGCAAAAAATTTATAGTCAAACAGTCTTCCGACATCGAGTCTGGCGTAATAAACTAAGACGGCCGACTCTATGAGGGAGGGGCTGATGAGATGCCAAATGGCGCACCGTTGCTATTTGCAGACAGGCAGGTCCAAAGGTGCTCGCATTGAATGTACCCGCCCCGAGAGATGTCTTCAGCACAGGTGGCCCGAGGCGGAAATTTCCAAGAGGTGGCTCCGCGAAAGGAATACCTGGAGCAAGTCATGAGCTGGAATCGAGCCAAGCTTACTCCCCACCACAAACCGGCAAAGAGATCCTGCTGAAACGTAGGCAGATCAAGGCCAACGAGGGTTGTTTTCCCAAGCCGGATCGTGGGTGATGCAGCAGCGAACTGGACCAGGGACGCTAAAAGGCTGAGAAGCAGCATCACGAGGGATCAGGACGGTTCACGTCTGGACTTGGTCCTTAAATGACATGCCACGCACCCGATTCGTAAGGAGCGTTCTCGCAGCTGCCTAGAAATTCGGCAAGAGGAACTGAGTGGAGCGGCTGTCGCTTGGGTAACAGCATATCGCACTTGGGGATTCTTTTGGGTCACCAGAAGGTCATTTTGTGCCTGCCGCGACACTTTCCATTCATTCGTGCCTGATTCACTGCCGATCAATCCACAGTGAGTTGCTGCGGAGGTGTTAGTCATAGCCAGTCCAGGGAGATCAATATCACGGAGAATAGGCGCTTGAAAACGCTGTTCGCTAAACCCTCGGCCTGGAAATCCCTCCACTGTCTCGAGCTTTCGTGATTTCGAGATGAATTCAAGACCCTGCCGCAGACGGCATATCCCGGCGGACTGATCCGGAGGGAGATTGCCGAATGCTTACCTAGAGGTGGGTTAAGTAGTATCTGTCAACCATTTTGCCCTTCGGGCTTGTCAAGAGACTTGGTACTCACCACCCTGAGGCCGCATTTTAATTTGCTCATTAAGTTGAAGAACGGATTAGTGTGGGACAAGTTTCGAAGCTGCAAGCCCATGACAACTGTCAAGTTTGCTCAACAAATCCAGGTGGCTTGTGTTAGCTTCAACTCGTAGTTGGTGGTAAATTTCTGTCATTACGTGGGGGAATCGGGGCATTGGACGACAGTGACCATCATATCAGACAACAACATTCCTGGTTCAAAGTGAAGTATAAAATTCAAACCAAAATCGAACAAGAGACAGTTCAAAGCAAGGTGGGTGCGCCAACAGGCCCGGAAAAAATAATGGGTTTTATAAATTTGCTCGGATGAGGTCCCAGAGCGATTTGGTGTTGAAATATAAAGACTCCGCTGCAGCTTGCAGGCTCCTTTGGCTCCTCGCGACCTTGGTGGTTTACCCATCTGCACAGGACACCTGATGCCTCGCCTTGGATTCTGGAGTTCAAAGAACCAATACTTATGGGATGACCCAAGGAAATTTCAACCGTGGCTTCATGAAACAATGAGAGAGTGCAAGATCGTGGCACACTGGCACTAGCAGGGAGGTGGGTACTTTGTACACTTGACTTCATGTGCTCCCCACTTGACATTAATTATTCGGGGGTGAGGTCGCAACTGTCGCATAAGACCCAATGACTCGGAAGACACTTAAAACCTAAATTCCGAGTCCGTACAAGATTCAATTTGACGGATTCGGGGCTGAAATGACAAAAGCCCGAATTTTTCACAACCCTGGTCCTTTGGCAAAACTTCACGGGACCTCAGATGTTCCCACTGGCATTACTAAGTGCGAACTCATTTAATTCAGCACCCTAGAATGCCTCTACTTATGCACCCCTCGTCACATCAGGTCCACTCATAGTTGTTTTCAGACAAATCACTGCGTTCAAGGCCCCCCTAGCCTCAGTCTGTAAAGGTGTGTATAGGTCTGTAAAGGAATGCCTATGAGGCTAAACAGACTCTGTGTAGGTCTACTAGACCGACCTGATCACAATTGTGGCAAAGTGTGCGTAGTGCCTGACCAGTTGTGTATAGGTCACCTAAGCTGACCCTGTGTAGGCCAGTGCAGGTACCTAAACTCATCTCTACCCAACTACACTGGGGTCAGTCCCGTGTTTATTCAACCAAAAATTAAATTTTCAAACACTTCCGACTGTATTCCGAGAAGGTGAGTCCAGGAAGCTAGGCAGACCTAGCCTGAAATATACATACCTATGCACATCTACACACAGCTACACAGAACTAGACAGAGCTACACAGAGATTGTGTAGGCCCCTAGACAGATGTGGTCTGCCCAGCTAAGCATAGGGACCTTGCCAGATGGTAAGTCTAGGGGGACCTTGAACGCAGTGAATATTATCCCTCCCCATGGATTCCTAGTTTCCCTGGTCAAACCATTAACAGGTTTTTTTTTTTGAGAACTTGGAGAGGACAAAAAAAAACTGGTATATGATGGATTCCATGCATTTGGGGATGCTCGGACGGGTACTTCAATATTGATCATGATGGGTTTAATGACTGCTGCTGTTCTTGCAGGGCCCAGTCATCACATTGTATGGATCTCGAAATTCGCTGAAATGGTTGAACGGTTGAACGGTGTGCATATTAATTTTATATAATTAACTTGGAGTGATGATCTTGAATATTGAATATTAATGAGTTTCCTTGCTTCCCAGTGGTAGACAGCAAAATTCAAATGTCAAATTCTCCTTCTGCTTCTGCTTCACGCGACACCCCCTCACTCTCCACCGGTTCGTTCTCGGCATCCCATTTGTCTTACGACCTGGGTGTCGGCGGTGACGGATTAACCGCTGTCCCCGACACGCCCAAAAATACAGCTGTCTCATTCTCGTCAGGAAGAAGGAGCACGGAACAACATGAACAAGGTTGGTCAACATTCTGTGGTGCAATTTGAAGCACCTTCTTTGGACACACCATGGTGTGGAATGCCGGCGGAGTTTCGGATCTTCTGCCTTCACGAGTACAAATATATCAAGTGCTGGCTATTTTGGATATGTATCGATTGATGCCGGAACTCCGGCTAGTCTGATTCCGTGGCCACCTTGCCTCCGCCTCGTCGCCCACGTTTCGCTGTCATCTCCGCCCATCTCTCAAGTCGCGTCGCACAGCTCGCAGAAGTTTGTGGCAGTAACTACATGCATTTCGTTGGTGGTCCTGACTAGTGACAGTAAAGATAATGCAGCCAACGCAGCAATCCCCTCCGAGTCGGCAGCTCATCCCCGACCTTGACCCGTATTTTCAACGGGTTTTTGAGTCACTCAGAAATCCTTTGGAAACCCCGTTTTGCCACATGACCTACTATTTCGCAATCTGCACATTCTATCCGCACATGTCGAGGGCCAACGAAACGACCAATTTGACTGTCCAAGAGGTCGCAAAATCCCTCATTCTATTCTATGCCCAACCGATAGATAACGTTCACCATACGAAGTTGGAAGGCAGACTATTTCATCAGCCCTGCCGATGTCTGGCCTTATCCCCTCCGAGTCTACTCCCTCAGCTCGCACAGTTCCATAGCGGCTTGATTGGCGCGTTTCAAATGCGAACTGGAAGCCTTGAAGTTACCAGTTTGGATGCCTTGGTCATTCTGATCGCTGAATTGACCGACCGCCTCATCTCGATCACCCAAGTATCGGCCAGCGGAGACGTTCGCGCCTGGCGGCGTCGTATGGCACATCTTGTCCAGAAACTAGCAACGGACCTCGCCACATCATTTTCGTATTGGCTTTGTCGCGACTTGGAGGACGCCCAGGTCTTCGCATTATTCGGCACCCTGCTCGATCTCCACCCCGACTGGTTGAATGCTGTGGATATGCATCCGGCATGCCTACGTTCGGCGGTGGAGTGTATGCACAAACTTGTGGATAGCGAGCACAAAGCAAAACCCCAGCTTCACTCCCCTCGAATTGATCTCATTTTTCACGGTGCGGGATGCTTTGCCGAAGCCAACTGCTTTTTCGGAGACCTCCGCGCCCCAGCCAAATCTTCACGGTTTCGTACCCGTTTTGCACAAACACAGATCTACGAGGACATATGTCTTTTGTTGTCTATGATATCGACAGCCAATGATGATATTAAAACTGGAAAACTTATGGACGTTGTTCGACTTGGCGGTTTTGGTGCCGACCTTCATGACTTTCTGAACCTGAAAGGGCCGATATCACCGTTGATAAAACAAGCCAAGGCCCGTATCCCAGACATGCCTAACGGATGGGGCATGTTCGACACATATTTCCACATTATGGACCGATGTAGCAATCACCTTCGCCACAGCACTCTGAAGGAGGCAGGTTTCCCCAAGCTCCCCACCTTCGAATTGGCATACAAGGAGAGAGTCAAACACGGGGAACGAATGATGGCATGCTCTGGCTGCAAGGCCAGTCATTACTGCTCCAAGGAATGCCAACTTGAGAGCTGGAAAGCCCAACCCATGCCACACCGCAAGTTTTGCCCGGTATTGAAGAAGATATTTCAAGTGCACGAGAGCATTCAACATACTGCGATGTCGGGACGAACGGACTTTAGCGGCCTGTATCAATCGTCAGGGATATCTACCAAGGACATCGGTGAAACTATTGAGTACGTTATAACACTGATGGAGCATTTCTCAGAGTACAAGGATTGAACGATTCATAATTTTTTTTGTACTCTCCGTTGGAACAATAAAATAAAAAAACTGCCTGATATTCTTCATTACCGTCACGGGTCTTGCGAAGATCGAAGGGATATAAATTTCCTCCTTTTCTAGTTGGTTAAGCCCTCCAATTTAAACAAACTCCGATGCTCCCTGAGGCAACCCTGGGGCCCTGCTAAAGGAAGAGAATGGGCCTGCGATGCACCAAAACATGAGAGGTTCTGGGCAGGGAGTCTCTGCTCACCTCCATCCATCCACCGCGTAATACAACCTCAGATCTGACGATTCATGTCCGGATTTCAGCTCCCTTTTTCGTCCCTTTTTTCACTCCTTTTTAATACCGAATCCTCTGTGTTGTCTCCAGAGACAATCATGATGTCTGCGAGCATGCCAAACACCCCGACTGGGAGTCATAGCGGTTAAATAAATGTTTGCTCAGATGCACAACAGCAGTGGGAACGGGACACGGCAGCAAGAATATCAATCTTGACCGGAGTGCCCGCCGGGTTCATTGTCAGATTGGGCACAGATTTGATGCCAGACATGAATACTGTTTGTCCCACTGTGGCATACTTGAACTTCTCTGGTTCCTTCAAGGCTTGCGAGACGAGAAACCGGCGGTTGCAGATATTGCTCTGTACAGATGCAGACGTTGCTCTGTGTATGCCTCTCAAAAGTCAGGGCTGGTGTTGCTGCTAGACTGTAATAATATACTTACTGTACGTTATAAGTCTTGGACCTGGTTGATTATTCCCTTTCCCCCGCTGTCTCAGTTCAACGTTCAACGTTCGACCGCCGGCGCCGCCGCACAAGTAAATAAACTGATTCATTACTTTGGCATTGACCCATTTTCTTTCTTTCTTTCTTTTTATTCGTCCTGATCATGGGTCACAGCCACTGCTGCGAGTGTCCTTTAAACGCCCAAAATCAGCCGTGCGACTCCTCTCTGAATCTGACGATGATGATGATCTACCGTTCAAGTTGCCAGTGCTGGGCTGCGGCATCCAAAACCGAAACAGAATCGCCGTTCCGATTAATTGACATAGTCCCTATGAAAGACAGCCGTCCGCGGTCAAAACTTTAAAAGGGACAGTGCTTCAAGGGGGCGGGAGAGTACATAACATGTGCTTCACGAGAAACGAGTGAAGCGGCCGGAGTGAGGTTGAAGCGGCATGGTCATGATACGTACGCCGAATTGTGCGAAGTGAGTGAAGCCTGAGATCTGAGAGGCCGGAGTGAATTGAAGAGGCTCTCGACTTTTGAGGTGAAATAGGCGCGCTCCCAATGGGAGAGATTTATTTGGGGTAACGTCAAAGCTCCAATAAGCCGTCGCAAAAATGAAGGATCCGCACGCAAACTTATGAACTAATCAGCTCCGAGTCTACAGCCTCAACAGCCTTCACATTGACTTTGTTATTGTCATTATCATCGACCCGAGCGCTGGATTCCAGAATTGTAGAGAACAGACTAGTAGTACTCAAAAGCGGAGGTACATATCGGTTGGATATTGAATATTCCAACATGTCCGAGATTCCTGAGCCACATCGTCATTTCGGACCTAATTATGCCAGTGATCAAACGGACATTGTAAGTAGCTCCCGAGGCTGGACAAACTTCGAAGTGGACGAAAACGATAAACTACTGAACATTCGCGATTCGACGTCGGAGGATATCATAATATGCTGCGCGGTGGCCGATGCGCTAAAAGTCGCACTCAGGAGTCAACATAGCAGAGCTAAACCATTTTTCATTCCGTTTATGAGGCTGCGAGGAGTCAATCGAAGGTTGACGACAAGCAGCGTCTTCAGAATTCTTCACATAGATGATTGCCATTGTGATTCTGTGGCGAAGACACGGGTAACTGCTGGTAACTGTACGTGGGTGAGTGTTCCCTCCGAGTCCGGCCCCGGGCCCGCTCTCCCGGTTCAACTCGGACCGCACAAGTAAGTAAGGAAACTGATGCATTTTTTTTTGGCATTGACCAATTTTTTTTGGTTTATGCGTGGAGCGTTTCATCCGCGGCCCAGGCCGCAAGTGTCCTTAAAACGCCCGGAATCAGATGTCTTGTGCGTCTTGCGCATGCGACTCCCGTCTGAATCTGATGGTGATCTGCTGTCTGTTCAAGTGGCCAGTGATGGACATCCAAAATCGAACCCGAATTTCGAAACCGAAGGACCGTTCCGATTAATTGCCATTGTCATGATGGTGAAAGGCAACCACGGCCCGCGGCCAAAATTTCAAAGTGACGCTTCGATATATTACAACCGGAACTCAGTCTAAGAGCTTACACGGAGCGATATCGATCAAGTGCATTGGTACCTATAATTAAAGCAACGTCGCCGAGGCGTTTACATAACTTATGTAGTTTGTTGTGCGAAACGAACTCGAATTCGAGTTCGAAGTGAATTCAAGAGGTTTTGGGACAAGGACACATATCTAATTTTCTTTGTGATAAAACTTTTCAGGGTGAAATAGGCGTCCTTGTGGGAGAGATTTTATTTATTGCTCGCGGGAGTAACTTCAAAGCTCCAACAAGCGGGAGCAAAAATGAAGATCCGCGGCGCAAATCATTAATCAGCTCTACAGCTTTAACAGCGCCTTGACTTTGTCATTGACCCCAGCGCCGCTGATGAAGTATCGTTTCATTTACTTGCCTTCTTATTTTGCTTCTTATCACAAGTCGAACAGTTTCAGCTCAGGAACAGATATCCCAAACAGGCAACTTGCCACAAGGAACGCCCTGATTAGCGCCGACTCCCGAGCCGCCGCCCATCAGAAGCACCGCCACACGGGAGGCGGTGCATCCATTTTTGCTTCCTCTTCATTTATCTTGTCCCCGAGTGCTCCTTGTTCTCTTTCTGCTAGGTTCTGCTTCTGCTTCATGCGACACCCCCCTCCTCTCCTCTGACTCTGACAATGAAAATCGGGCGCTACAACTACACGGGCATCGGTTACTCGCGGCGCACGCCCATTCCCGAGAAGAAACCAGTACCTGCAGCGCAGGCGCAGGAATACGTCCCGAAACGCAAGGCGCTGCTCATCGGCATCACCTACGCCGGTGCGGGCCCAGAGGCGGGTGCGGGGCCGGCGCCGGGGTACGCGGAGCTGAAGGGCCCGCACGCGGACGTCGCGGATATGCGGCGGTTGCTGGTGGAGCGGTATGAATACAAGGAGAGCGATATCGTTGTGCTGCTCGATTCGGGGACGGGCGTGCAGCCGACGCGGGCGAATATCGTACGTCTTTCCGTTTGAAAGGGCTTTTGTGGGTGCTGATGGGTTGGTTGGGTGTAGTTGCGTGCGATCGATGATTTAGTGCGCGGGGCCCGCAAGGGGGATCGCTTTTTCTTTCATTGTAAGTTTCTGCCTTTATTTCGTTCGTGGGGTCGGCGTCGGCGTCGGCAGAGGTCTACTTGCCAGCCTCAGCTTTTTCAATTTTTTAATCCACCCATACATTCCAACACAGCTAATTCATTTCGCAGACTGCGGACACACCACACAAATTGAGAACCGCTCGAACAGCGAGGAGGACGGCATGGACGAGTGTGCGCCGTTTTCCTTTTCCGTTTTCTTTTCCTCCCGCTCTTTCCTCTCTCCCGTTTCTCATGTCTTGTGATCTCCCATATTTTCCAAACTCACACAATCCAATACACACAGGCCTTGTCCCCCTCGACGGCGAGTCGAACAAGATCCTCGATAATGTGCGTCTCCCCCCTTCCCTTCTTTCCCTTCTCCCCGCGGAAGAGACACGAGCTAACCCTTTTTTTTGTTTGGTTTTGGCACAGGAACTCCGCCGCCACCTCGTCGCCGCGCTCCCCGTCGGCTCCACGCTCGTCGCCGTCTTTGACTCGTGCCACAGCGCGAGTTTGTTGGGTGCGTCATTTTTCGTTTTGGGTTTTGGGGTTTTTTTGGGGGGCGGTCGTTTACGGGTGGAGGGCGCTTTCGTTTTTTTTTTGGCGGTTGGAGCGTGTAGTGGGGAGTGGAGAGTGGGGAGTGTTCGTTTCGAGTGGGGAGGGCACCGGCGCCGGCGCGTTCTGCTGCGTTTATTCAGTTTTTCGTTTGTTTGCACTCGGGATTCCACCCGGCGGTTCGTTGTGGTTGCGATTTGCGATCGCTGGATGCGATGAGGATTTCGAACTCGATTTCGGCGGAGCGAGCGATGGGTGTTCTTCATCCTTCGTTCTGCGTCGTTGTTCTGCATCTCCTCGTCGCGCCTCCCTCCTTAGAGCCTTCTCCTTCTCCTTCGCCTTCTCCTTTTCTTTTCGTCCTACAGTAATACCAATCGCTGATCACACCCCCCAGACCTCGCCCACTTCCGCTGCAACCGCGTCTACGTGCCCTGGGTCTCAAAGGGCCGCAGGAAGAGCGACGAACGGTGGAATGCGGTTGGTAAGTCGTGTTCCTTTGTTCCCTCGTTATTGTTCTCTTTTTCTGTTCTCTTTCGCTTTTTTGGGGGGCCCCTTTTGTGGTCCGGGAAGAGATGGGGAGACTCGCATGCACGAGGATGTGGACTGTGGACGGGTCCGGGAGTGTCTCTCTCTCTTGGTTTCGTCTCGCTGCTTCTCGTGCGTATTGTATTGTTGGATGTCGGGTTGGTGTGCGGGGTGTGCGGGGTGCGGGCTCCCGCCGCGTCACGTCGCTTTTTTTCGTTTTTTTTTTGGGGGGGGCGGGGCGCGTTCTGTGTGGGGTGCGGGAAGGGAATGGAGGAGGCAGAAGGGAGACTCGTCGTTGCGCCCGCACGAGGCGGGGCTACTTGCGGCGTTGCTGGAGATGGATGTATCTACATCTATGCATCCCCGGCGGAGAAGACCTTGTCTGTGCGCGTCCTTCGCGTAGGCTCCTCTCAAGGAGGTGTGAATACGGGAATACGGGCGGTTGCGATGGTGGTGCGCGCTGCTCCCCGGCTCCCCTGCCCTGTCCGCTGCCCTGTTCCTTGCTCTCCTGCTACCGGCACGCAGCTCAGGACCTTGCACGGACTATGACGCCCGGGGCCGGGTGCGTCTTGGTGATGGGCCGGCCCTTAGTCTGGATGTGGGGGCGACCAGCGAGAGGCGGTGTGCGTTTGGAAAGCGGACGGCGCACGAAAGACGACAGTGGCGACAATCTGGGGAGCTTTCGGAGGCGTGAGTGCGTGTGCCGAGGATACGTGGAGAGACTGCGCAGCGAGCTTTTTATACCCCACAGCGATCACACCCCCGCGGGTGTCCGCGCTCTTTTGTATTCCCTTTTATATTTCTTCTCGTTGCGTCGCCTGGACCAAGGGCTGGAGTCTGGACCAGGGGCTGGTGCGTGCGGCGCGAGGGCTCGAGGAATGAATGGCTCCGCCCCGTCGCATCGCACACGCATCCCAGAGGAGGGGCGTTATTCGCGACGCGCGGTCGGTGGCCGGTGTGCATGGGGGATGAGGATGAGATTGTGTGTCGGGCGGAGAACACTCGACGGAGGGGGCTTGTGCTTGCGTGTCGAGGAGCTGCTTCCATGAACGATTGACGGCGCCCAGGGCCGGCGTCTCGAGGAGAGCTCCTCCTAGAAGCAGCGTACCACACTGGCGCGAGCATTATAACGTGCTCGCCACCGCACGAGATGCCTCCTCCGTCCCCGCTAACGTCCGCTGTCCTTCTGTTGCTCGATCCCTTTTGTTATTCCCTTTGCTTCCTCTTCCCCACGCCTCACCACCCGTCCATTTGCTCACCCGTCCCTCCAGTTCGCCGGCACGCCCTCCCCATGCTCCCGCTCAGCAAGGCAAAGAACCAGACGCCCGTGCACTCCCCGCCCCGTTCCCGCGCCAACACCCACATTCTCTCCCCGGCCCTCTCGCGCTCCAACACCCTCAACACGCGCGCCCCCGGCCCCACCCCCGCCTCCGTCGCCTCGCCCCTGCAGCCCCTCCCCGAGGCGCCGCCGACCGTCCCGCGCAAAATGTCCGCAAGTACAAGCGAGAAGCTCCTGCGCAAACCGTCAGCAACCGCAACCGACAAACCCCCGCGCAAGACGCCCGCCCGCACGGTCACCCGCCGCGCGACGCGCGAAATGCGCGAGCTGATGCAGCTGCTCGAGAGCGCGCCGCCGCCGGTGCCGCTTGGGACGCAGGTCCCCATACCAGTAGAGCGGGACGAAGACGAAGGAGAACTCGAACCCACGCGCCCTAATACGCCGCTGCTCCCCTCGCCCACGACGTACATGACGCACGCGCACATCGCGCCGCTCGTAACGACGCGCCGCATCTACGAGGCCAAGCGCACGTCGCCGCGGCGCGTGCGCGCGTGGCGCACGGAGGTCGACGCGCTGGAGGTGGATGGGGAGTTCGATGTGGGCGTGGTGGTGAGGGATGGGGACGAGGATGAGCAGATGGTGGGAGTTACGCGCGCGGGGACGGAGAACGATGTGAGGGTGCGTGGAGGGAGGGGAAAGCGGGCGAAGGGGGCGAAAGACAGGGACGCAAGCGTGGCGCCCGCGCCCCGCAAGCGCGCGTCGCTGCCGTTGATGCCGATACGGCTCGCGTCGCTCAGGGCGGGGAAGCGGGTCGAGCAGCCGCAGCAGGAGGAGGCGGTGGCAGATGCGAAGGCGAAGGCGAAAGGGAAGGGGAAGCAGCGCCGCACGACCGTGACGCACGCGCACCCTGTGTCGGTCGCCGTGCGCGAGGGTGCTGGAAGTGGGGGCGGAGTGGGGCAAGGAGTGGGGAAGGAGAACGTTGCGGGTGCGAAGCCCACGCTGAGGGTTGCAGTGCCGCGAGCGCCGCAGGCGCAGGAGCCGGAACCCCAAACCCAGGAGCAGGAGCGAGCAAGCGCGCGGCCGGTGGGATGGTTGGAGGACGCGGACCGCGCTTGCGAGAGCCCTGCGCCGGTGTGGCCGTGTACAGGGTGGGCGTGCCGAGACCCTGCGCACCAGCACGAGGAGGAAGACAAAGCGGAGGTGGTGAGTCGTTTTTTCTCCTGGTATTCCTTTTGACCTGCGATCTTTCTCTCACTGTGGTCCCTCTTCCCTTGCTTTGCTCCGTACTTTTTCTCTCCTTTTTCAATTGGTTTCTGGTTCCCGAGCTCTGGCTGATGATACACGGCGCAGATCTCCCTAGCGTCTTGCAAAGATTACCAGCTCAGCTGGGAGGACGCGAATGGGGGGAGCATGACGCGGGAGCTCGTGCGCATCCTCGAGCGCGACCCGCACCCGACCCTGCGTTCGCTGGTCACGAGCGTTAGGTACGTCTACCTGCTGGCATTCACTCCCGCGCTGACATACGACCCACTGCAGCCACGCGCTGCACCGTATGTCTGTCCACCGGCACCTCGAGACGCTGCAATATAAGCGCGATATGAAGAAGTACGCCGCGTTCCTGGAGCGCCAGCGCCTCAATGACGCACTACTCGGCCCCGGCACCCCGAGAGGCGCGGACACCGAGACGACGGCGGACTCCATCTCCGTCTCGGGCGCGTCGACATTGGCACCCGCCACGCCCGGCGCTACCGCCCCCGTCTCGCGCTCATCCTCGCGGGTCGCCGCCCCTGGCGAGGAGGACAACACGGCCATGGGTGTGCCGATGCAGAGGCCTAGGGCGCCGATGGCGAAGCCCAAGGCCAGGTCGGAAGGCTTCGTCGACGCACCCGTGTACGACATGGACAACTTCCAGGACCCGCAGGTCGCGAGCCACCGCCCGCTGAATATGGAGCAGCCGTGGACCATCTGAGGGGCGCCATTGGAGGATGTTTTTATTATTATTGCGATCTATTTCTCTTTTTCCTGCTCGGATCTTGCTTTGCGCTTTGCTTGCTGCTCCTTGCTGTCTGTCTTGCACTTATTCGCGCTGCTTTAGAATTGGAATCTTGTCGTCGTCTACATACATTACTCGTACTTACACCTCCGCCACCTACATACGCATTTCGGGGATTGTTTATACATACGTATCTTATAATTTGTATGGTTAGATGTTGCATATGCCTTTTTTAGTCCAGGCTCCAAAGAGCCTCGGTCGGGGTCTGGACCAAGCCTGGACGCTCCCGCATTTTAGCGGCGGCTATCTGCGACGGCATTCTTTTCTCTTTGACATTACTTTGACATTTACTTCAGCCCCCTCCGTTCGCATATCCATCCAGTTGACCTTTTTTTTTGCTGTAGAAGATCAAGTCATTCCAAGTGGCTTTGACACCTACTTCAGCCCCCTCCATTCGCATATCCATCCAGTTGACCTTTTTTTCGCTGTAGCCGGAAGATCAAGTCATTCCAAGTGGCTATTGACCCTTGGTGAATCGACCCTTGGTGAATCCTGTACGCACAAAGACGACTATGACAAATTCTATCGGGATCCTGAGGCTTTTGTTGTCTGGATTTCCTCCTCCAATGCGTACTTTCCCAAGACTACACCACTCGATTTGCCAGGATTTGGATTATTTTCTACCTCACATGTACAGCGTGGCGTCGAGTTCTCAAGCAGGTGATACCTCACTCTTAGTCTTCTGAAGGACGCCTTACTCCACTCTCGGCTCTCGGTCCTCTGACGGCACCTACCTGGCTCCGCAAGATGTCCAGACCAATAAATAAATTAACGCAATTTCTTTCTTATGACCGACTCGGAGATACCACCTTCACAGGCCTAGGTATGGAGTACCAACACGAACTAATTTCAGAGTTCCATCGGTATTCTAAGCAGGCATATACTTGGGTATCCCTCTCTACTCGCCCTGTCTAGAATACACTCGGACCGGAGGGTGCGGTTCAAACCACTCATTTTCCGCCCCATTTTTTCACGGAACCGTCGGAAAGTGTCCAAATCAAATCTCTAAATAAAAAACTCACAATCATCCTCATCGTCGTCCGAATCCCAGCCCACCGCCACCAATTGGTCCTTGAAGGGCGACTCGACATGTGCAGGGATCGGCGGCGGTGGTCCTGAAGAATGGGATAACATGAATTTGTGGAAGAGAGCGTTTATCCTTCATCATATCAATCAATGTGACGAGCGCGGAGCGTAGGAAGGCACGTACTCTTTAGCATGCGTGGTCGTTCCAAAATGCGGTGCGTCCCGGATCTGTATCACCTCAACTGACACGCCGGCGGTACGCAGGTGATCTGCGACCTGGTTCGTCGTCGATATATCGTAGGCGATGTCGGCCGAACAGTGAACCATGCAGACCGGACACGCAATATTCCGCATCGCGTCCACCGTATACGCCTCACGGAGAGTGAAGAATTCGACGCTCACAGCGTGGAAGTCGTCGAGCTGGTCGAGTCCCCACTGCCGCATCATGAATGATGTAGAGACACGCAGAATTCTAGCATGACGATCGCGATGAGCAGGATCATATCGGTCGCAAAACCTCACGACGCACGCGTTGAATGTTTCTGTCGGATGGCCATTCACCGACAGTTGGAGACACCCGGTGATGGCATCGCCCATCGCGGACCCGCCCTCAATGGTTTCTCCGCATTTCACCCCTTCGGCCCAGTAGTCGTATATTTCTTGGCGGCCTTCTCCAACGTCTGGCGGCTAGAAATACAAACATCAGAATACGACCAAGAAAGTCTCGAAACGACGCACCTCCGTGAGGGGGAGAGAAGATACGATGAAGATTGAAAGCACGGACGACGGAAATAATATCCCTGTCTGAAGTGCGATGCATCCGCCCATCGACATACCAAATACATGGTATTGTGGGATCTGGAGGGTCGACTGCAGAAGCGAATGCGTCAGTGATGCAACGAGTGGTTGGTGAGGTTCACGCGCCATAAACTGCGCGACATCCCGCGCCGCTACTTCACGTCCATATCCCTTTCCCGCCTTCCCTATCGTCCGTGCGTGGCATCGCAAGTCCAGCGCGACCAGATTAAACCGTCGTAACTCGCGGTCTGCAAATTGAACTGAGGCCATTATTAGGATGGGATGCCAGTGCGGACGGGGAACAGTACAATGATAGATAATCTTCCCCAGGTACACCGGGTGTAGGAACAGTACTGTCGGAAGGGCTGGGTCGACGCACGGCGCGGATGTCTGCGTCGGAGTCGAAATAATGTAGTTGAAGACTACAGTCCCGGTCGGTGTGTCCAGTGCAACGTCTGGCATGATGGGGGGTATGTACAGTCGAGACTGCAAGAAGAAAACGGTAGATATGTGATTTGAAACTTAAAATTCGAGTTACAACTAGACATTGACCAGGCACGGCTCGGCTCGCACTCATTGGCCCGAAATGGTCGCATAACGAGGATCCGAAGCCAGTATCGAGCCGACATGTGATCTTTGTAAGTGTCGGCGAGATCGACAAGACGCCACCATCCCATCTGCGATGGAAGCTACGAGGAAGTCTCCAGTTGGTCACCCGCCGACCAGTCGCAAGTTTGGGAAGAGGCTTCTGGCTTCTCAACCGAACTCACCGTAAAATTGGAACTCCTGTACTTATTCTTTAGAAGCCACTGCGGTCAGCTTAGGAAGGTTTCATACCTCGAGCTCCGTTTGAACAAGGTTGAACCTGTCCTATGCTTCCTAAGTAGGACTACGGCGGGGCGGCATCAGCAAACCCTGATTTTTCCTGTAGTGCTCTGTAGTACTCTGTAGCCCTCCATAGTGGAGTATACGCTATGTAGTGCTATGCAGTGCTAAAGAGCTATGGACCTTCACTACAGGGGCCTCAGGGTTTGCTGACGTATTCACTTGCGATAAATCCGAGGATTTATTTTCTACATTTGCCAGCCGACCCTGAACCCTTGCGTGTTTTTAATTTCGGCCTTGCCGACCGTTCAAAAGACAGATCAAATACACCATCGCCACCACCATCGCACACTCGCCGTCTCCTCCGGAGTCCTCCCTCATCCTGCAACCTCAGTTTGTCCAGTCTTTCGCGCTTCTTCCATACTCGGCCCTACTCGACTCGGTTTATTCTTGAGACTTACGATTTCAATGACAGTCGAACTTTCAATTTGGGGTCCATAATTTCATTCAGATTTTGTCGCTGAGAGCTGTCGCCTTGTTTCGATATATCCTGGAATTTATCAGTCTGTCAGTTCGACCGCCGAAGAACACGGACCTAAATATCCAGGTAGTGGGGTTCGCGCCTTAGTCACACCGGAGATTCCCGAATTTAGGGGCCCGGTGTGCGATTCGAGAGACAAAGTATCGAAATGAAAGAACAGTGGTCCTAAAATTGCCGTTTCATCTCTACTAGACAGATGCTTCAATACCTCGGCTTGTTGAAGTGTGTTAGTATATATATAGCTCTTCTCGAATCCAATTAGATTACGTGAATTTCTTTTTGTCGGTTCAACTCGATGTTCCACGGTGCGGCTCGCACCCTCTCTCCCACCCTGCGTTCCTAAGAAGAAAGAAAGGAATAAAATAAGTGCTAACTGCACATTCAACGATTTGAAGATCGTTCAAATCGGAGGCATGTCGTTATGAAGACTGGTCCAATAGTTCGTCAATGGGACTGCCGCAGTAAATAATTCCCCCCTGCTCTTGCTCCTCTTCAGGTTGATCACTTGTTCTTCGGACTCGGAATCATCGGTGCCGACTATTCATTTATGAGGAACAGGCAGTGGCAGAGATTATGGATTTACCGTGGGCAAACATAGGATTTATCTCAGTGGACAGCTGATAAAGTGCGTACCCTAGATGGTGTGCGATGGCCTGACTGTCTGGATCAAAACCCTTTCCCTGATGGAATTGACGGAGACCAGTGTAGACACTAGCATCCCAGGAAGATCCATGGACGTTGATAGCCAACTGGATAGGGGGGAATCCGAGCGCAGTCGCCTCCACTGGACTGAGATGCTGGACACCCGCTGGATCATGGGACCAATATCCTGGACATTCGGGCCATCTGAATGATGAGGGTCCGGTTTGAAGGGATTTTTCTGGGCAAAGAAATAGATAGCCAGAGGGACCGTCTTCTGGAGCTGCGGGAATTTGAATACGAAAGTCAATTTTCCGCATAGCCACTGTTTAAAAAGGTTACTGTGAAAGTGGGACCAATAATGAGTGAAACGTACGATAATTCTCGAAGTTGGATGTGATTCGGAGGCGGATGAAAATGTGATTCGCCTGGCTGAGCCAAGACTGGGCCCAATTCAAGGCATGGCACCACATGTGTGTCGAGAGAGTGTTGTTCAATACATCATCGGAGTTGAAACTTTGGAGAGTAATTTAATCAGGCTAGATCATGTTCCACACAAAGTACGTACCGGGTCCAGCCATTGTCCATGATTTTTCCTTCTGCTCCATTCCAATCAGTCCAGCCAACCTCTACATCCGGCAAGGACACAATCTGCACCCAGTTGTCGAGTTGATTATCTGACGAACAGGCAAATACCCCGGCCAGATCCAGCGTGACATTTGTGAGAACGCTGATGGTTCGATTCTGCGATAGATTGTAATAACATATTGTGTGATACTGTTTCAGGGTCAAAGATTCGATCACCATTGTCTCGTCTGTTGCACCCAAATGCATGATTCCCTGGGGCGAGATATCTCGCCCAGACCGAGATCCCACAGTGGACCGTTCCCGGGTGCGAGGTCCACACAGAGCCGGCCAGTTGAACGATGTATGCAAAATGTGCAGTCACCTTTGTACTGGAGTGCAGTCATTGTTAAAGAAGTTGGGTACCCAGTTAATTGGAATTACCAGGAACTGGTAGAAAGCCGAGTAGAAATAATCATGTGCCAGCTGTGACGGTATCAGCGAGCTGGCCAAGATTGGTCCGCTTGGCATACCCAAAATTCGGTGTTCTGGAGACAAAGCTCAGATCTCACGAAGTGGGAAATGAGGGATGGACATACGCAGTACCCGTAGATATATATCGTCAAGAGCGGTGAGTAACTATAAAGTTCCACGAAATGTTTGAATGGCATTAAATCTAAATTAACGGTAAAATACAGTCATCATCTAAATCAAACAGCGTGCCTCCATAAAAAACTGCACCGCGCGTCGTCGACGAAGTTGTTATACGGCACAGCTGTAAAAAATAGGGATGACTGACAATTCATGAGCATTGAAGAACAACCGTGATGCTCGCTCACCGAAGCCATGAGTACCGCATAATATCCTCCCGCCATTCCTGCCAAAATTTTGTTCAAATCATACATCGGGGCAGCGGAGTGAGACACACTTTCTCCGCGTCATCGCCCTGGTACATTGCCACCATCATATTTCCCTCCAGACCGAAGACTCTGGCGGAGTATACACGACGAACAGAACCTCGATCCTGTAGATGGCCGACGGTGCGTGACCCTCTGTCCGATGCAAGCTCATCTTTGAGATATATGTCTCCCAGGGGGATTGTACGAAAGTCTATTTAATATTTATCCGATCTTCATCAGAAAGGTGGGGAATATACCAGGAGGTACAGCCGGTGCAGTAATGTAGTTGTTTGTGATGTTGTGGAAGGTGCCACCAGTCACCACGAGGTGCTGCGAGCGCGAAAACATGGCGCCGCCATAGCTAGATTGGGCGCCGATGAAAATGTGGTTCTTGTGAATCAAGGGTGCTCACGAGGCGGATGCAGGATGCTCGGTGGTCGAATCGGAGGCAAATTCACCGTCCGTGTTGGGCTCGCCGTCCATGTCGGGTCGTGGTGGGTGGAAGAAAGCGCTGCAATGTCAGTTTTCAAACCACTTTAAGAAAGTGAGTAAAAATAAACACAACAGCTGTCCAACGCCTCACTGCCAGCCTCAGCCTGACAATGACATTAGTGCCGGGTTTAAAAGGCTGTATAAAACATTCCCGACCTCGTGGGTGCTGGAGGTCCATGTATTTAATGTGTAGTATTAAATGGCCCACTAATGTCGTCACGCCACACCGAGTCTCACCTGGCCTTGAGGTTTTAATCAGGAAAAGGCTTCGGCAAACCTCAAACGACCCTTCCCGAACTCCCACGTCCTCGAGCCGAGTACGACATGGATGACGGAAGATCCTGGATGGCACTGGAGGTGTCTTAAGTACCTAAAATATGTTTTAAACAGCATTAAATACGTCAAAAGAATTCGCCTGCGGCGCCTATATTTAATATATTGAACAAACCATACCTTTCGGACATGGAAGCCGCTGCGCGGCCGCGTATTATATACGGCCGAAATCATTTTAAACCCAGCCCAACTGGAATTCCAAAGGCACCCTGCTGTGAAGCACACCACGAATCCTTGGTTTGGCGAGTTGGACCTGTCAAGATGGTGGTGGTATACAGTCAAGAAGGGACTGGACTCGACACATAGAGGTCGAGTACATATCTCTCTCTTTATAAAATTACGGATGTCTGTCTGAAGCCTTTTAAAATCCGCTTTTGGACTTTCCAACCCGCAAGTTTGGAGGCGTCCGTCAAGCGCCCACCGCCTTCGGATTTGCCCTACTTCATTACGTTTTGGTGCCATCCATGCTGTCTTCTTATCAGAGGTCCTTAAAAGGACTTTAACTTTCTTAACCGAAGTGCTGGGGCTCGGGCGTGAAGTGGCTTAGCGCGTTCTTGTATAGTAGCGATGTAAGGGATAGATATGTTCGCTAGCTAATTCAAACTTCGTTCCAATAAGCATCATTCCCTTATGCAGAATGAGTCCACCACAGCGTGCCCAAATTTTGGCTGACGTACTTCTGATGTTTCGCTCAGTGTGAGGTCCTAGTAGTTTGAGCGGATAATCCCACACAAGTCTTCAAGAACCAGAGAAGTGAGTGGGGGAAGTGTCCGATTCAATAACACTAAAGAAACTAAACTACTAAACTTGAGTTTGGTCAAGTTACGACTCGAGTTTGATCGAATTGACGTCCCACGGCTCCAAAGATTCATGCTCGAGTATATGTGGCTTGTGAATTTTTTCCATCCCTTTTCCCTCAAACGAGTGAGCCACGTTTGATTTTCATCTTAAAATCAGGAGACGTTTGCTATAACAGCTTGGAAAAGGCAGGAAAAGTTTGGATAAAGGTGCGAAACAATTACATGTGGCTAGTAAATGATCCCCCTATTTTTCTCTCGAATTATCAGGACAATATATGATAGTAATGATAATTCGAGGCTGGGCCGACCCAATTTTCCGAAGGTCCTCACACTCCACGACAATTTGGCTGGTGGGAATTTCTTTCGTCAACTCGAGCTCTCAGCTCGATCGAGTTGAAACTCGATGTAAATGACGTCGGTTGCGTCCCTCGATCCTCGAGTCGATTGCAGACTCGAGTCCAACTGGACTAGACGGCAACACTACGAGTCGACGTGCTATAATAGAGCAATCATACTAATAGACGGTAAATGTCGCACACCTAAGGAATGATATCTAAGGAATGATATCTAGGAGTGGTCTGCTATTGTATGAAGAATCACTGCTGGATGATTGGATTTACACAAAGGGGGTTTTAGTGGGTATACAGCCATGTAATAATACTGTTAAAGGCATAGGCTAAATTTGAGGCTGGAGTCCCACACGCGGTTTTATAGTGCGTAATGGCATTTCCTCCAGGACAACTTCCCCGGCAACATCTGGCCTACAACCAGAACAAATAGCGGACGACCTCGGAATGCTTCTGCTGCCTGAGTATCGTTAGGTTAGACCCAACGCTCCAGAAAAAAAAAAAAAAAAAAGGAATGATATCTAATCTGATCAGCAACGTGCCGGATCACCAGAGCCTCTAAGCATGCGGAAGGTCCCGGGAAGGTCCCATCTGCATCTCTCCGCATCCATCCGTTACATTGGGCGGAGCATCAATGACAGCTGTCACCCAGGTATACTTCCGTGGACCTGCATTGATTTTTATCCGAGATAACTATTGCCTTCATCAAGCCTTCACAGAGGTCCTGAATTCTGGATTACGGGCCCACATTGACTTGTGTCAGTGGGCCTCTGGCTGTATCTTTCCTCGACGACTACGGACCGTGACTTGGACTTATATGAACTTTTTTATAGCCTCAGAGCGCGGGAATCAATCAATTTGCTCCATAGTACACCTGCGGATGAGGTCATCGATGTCCTCATTCTCTTCCCTTCTGTATGGCCGACATCTGCCGGTCTTTTTTGGGGCGTTGGTTAAATCACCTGGATCCAACTTGGGTCACACCAATACCCACTCAATCCCATGGCCACCGCACATCTACCATCGTATGCCGAGCCTTTCGACTCCTTCAGTCGCACCCCTTCCTACTCTGCCGAACCTGGGCTCTATGAACAGCGTCTCGCACTAAATGCACGCTCACTTCCGCAACCAACGGGGAGCTTTCTCAAATCCTCAAAACACGGGGACGTCAAATTGCGACTGGCAGCCCAGGAGGATAAACTCGATCTTCCGGTCTACGGGGCCGGCAGTGTGGTGGAGGGTATTGTCGAACTCACCAAGATAGATAGCATCTCTTCTGTCGAGATTAAGGTATGTAACACCATATTTGACTCGGCTCGGGTTCCGCGTCCTAACTTGATGTATTATAGGTGGAAGGACATCTTCAGTTGAAAGAAAATGGCGAAGGCGGACATACCCACCACACATTATGTCTGGACACGGTGTCACTCTGGGATAAAGACGCCAACGATACTGTCTGCCCATCGTCTCTACCTTTCTCCCTCACGCTTCCCACTGAGTTTCCTTATGGAGACCGAAAATATGTGGGTGGATTTAACCCTGCATCCTCCTCCGCTCATCGTTTTAGCCCCTTCCTCCCTCACATTCCACCAAACTTGAAGGATTGCCTGGATTTAGTGCCACCATCGATGTAAGCGCTCCGTACTCCTGAGATGGCCCGCATTTTGAATGGCGTCCCAGTATTCAGTTAGCGCCATAATCAATAAACCCCGTTTCGTTCCCAGTTCCATCGCCAAGTCAAAGACACTTGGTAAACATATCGGCAACACGTTCGTATTTATTTATTTCGTGTTGGCCAAGCTCAGAGCTCTCATGAAGAACTGTGTCTACACCATTCAACTACTATCCACGTACCCGTCCCCCTGTCCCAATTCATTCTCCATTGCTCCCCGCAGGAGGAGGAAGATTTATCGAACGGCCTGAGTGGATGACGTATACCTCTGTTATAAAGATGAACGAAAAGGCTGGCGTTCAAGATATTGATGTGAAATTCTACCTGCCAGGCATGTGTCTGAAATATCCCACAATTCCCTTTCAAAGTTTGAGTAATAATCCACTACAGCCTCCCGAATATTCTGCGCCTCAGAAGGCATTCCATTCCATATTACCTTCGAGTCGGACGCGCATTCTCTGGCTGCGTTTTTGCCATATGGACCCACTACGGATACCTCGAAGAAGTTGCCTCCGACACGCATTCAGCTGATGAGGCAGTCTACGGTGGACGTCGAGTTCGTTTTGCGCCGCTCAAATTTTGTCATTGCACTCATTACGGACTCGACTTGCAGGCACGGTAACACGCGTGAAGGCGTAAGCACGGCCATATGGCGGGTCGACTATCTCGGAGGGGCTACATTCAGGCACGCGGTGAGCAGACTCCCTGAGAACCTCGGAACCTATTGCCTACTAACCAACCACCTTGTATTCAGGGCGATGGCGCGACGTGCACATCCTTCTCCGGCGAGATTAATATCGAGCCTACAAAAGTCATGGGCTTCACCGTCCCTGGGCTCTCTGTGCAGGTAAGCTAAGCTAAACCTCTCATTTAATTCATCGGAGTCGGAGCTCGCTGCTCATTTTTGCGTGCACGTAGGATTGCATCCTCCTAACCGTAACCCCGCCCGAAGGCACCAAAGCGCCTTTTGTCGGAATTCGGGAGGTTATACCCGTGCGGCTGACTACCGACGCGTGGACTGAGGACGGCCGCGGTATATCGGTGGCCCGAAGGTCGGGGTCGGGGTCGCCTGAGCGCAAGGAGGTTGAGCAGTGATGCACGGGGATGGGCGTATTGTTATGTACTGCACGAGATTTTGGATTTTGGATACACGGACTCACGGATGGGCATTGGATTAATTGTTGTCTGTACTATGATCTATCTGTACACGTTGCGACTAGACGACGCAGACTGCTGTCCTGGGTGTGTGTCGTGATTTCAACCGAGGCTCGACAGACGCGTCAACGAATCTGACCTCGTGTCAGGGCTGCTTCGACGACCTCAGCTGGTAGGATGAATCCTACCCTTCGCCTGGTAGGTCCATAGGATGGATTCTGTCCTACAGACCTAGGACACTCTATTTACTCTATCCCACTCTATCCTAATGTACTTACTAAATAGACGTAATTCTATCATGTCCGAATCTTAACCGATAGGATGAGAGGCATCAGATAGGATGGAATAGGATGGGATAATCCTGCCAGCCCACAGTCATCCGTAAATCACCTGTTGTCGTTCCTCTGAGTGAAAGGGTTGGCATTGTCGCGAGGAAGTGATTGATGCATCGAAGGAGAGTGGAGTGGGATGGGATAGGATGGGATACGATAGAATAGGATAAAGTCAGAGTCACGGGAGATGGGATAGGTTAAGAAAATCCTATCCTATCTGAGATGAGAAAGGATATGGGGTGGGAGAAGACGAGATTAAGATAGAAGATTTTTTGGTATCGTACCTCGAGTATTCCATCTCTCGGCTTCTGAATATGCCACCTGGACGCGATATTGCCTGACATCCTCGTGTAAGCGACTGCTCACTGGGAAGAGCCTCGAAAAATTAGTGCGATGCAATTCCAACAGAATTTATGGCCTCACGTCGCGCAGAGCCTGAGTGGCGAGTTGCCACTACCACAAGACGAATCAAAATTGAGCGAGCCAGTGAGCGACACTGACTCTGGAGTGAACCCGAGGAAAGAGTGAGGCAAGATTCGACAGAGGAGGATGGATTCTCGAACGACGCTGGTCAAGATGGTGGGGTTCTGAAGTGAGTTTGGTTTGATGGACATGATGCGAATGATCATAATCACAAACTGCTCGGCGATCGCCGTACGCTTTGACCTGTCTTTTGTCTTGAGTTACTGCTGCTGGTTCCAATGTGGCCCTGCGCAACAAATAAGGTCTGATGAGACCGAAAATACAGGAGACAATCAACCCTGACGACTCTCTTCAGCCTACCTCGAAGTTTTGCCTTTCCCTACTTCTTCCAACTTCCAACTTTGCTTTTCTTGAGTCCCTTCATCCTCGTCTTGGCTTGTTACACTGGCTGTCTCACCATCCAGCTATGTTCTTAATTTGGTTTGCATACAAGCTGGACACACTTGTGCACAAAAATCACCATAGTGAGTTAGTATTCTCTTGGACCTTCGGAACCGACTCAACCAAAACCTTGCCTCAGGATTGTGAAACCTGTACATGTTGACCAGGCTCATCAATTCATTTAAAGGGCGGTGAACATGTAACTTGAAAGAGCAAGTGGAAAGTCTTGCTTACGGCGCTTTTTCCCCAACACGTCAAGTGGCGTACAAGGTCACTATGAATCCCAAAATAAATCTTTATTATCGACGCAGCCGAAATAAGTCAGATAGGTAGGATTGAATAGGATAGGATAGGATAGGATCAGGTAGAATATAGGTAGAATAGGATTGGATGGAATGGGGTCGGACAAATAAGATGGGATTGTTGGAGCAAATGGTCACCGAAATTCATTGAGAGGTAAATAGGATACTTAGCATTGAATGCGTAGTGGTGAAATATTATTATGTGGGAGGCCTGCAATGGTAGGCTAGGATCGATCCTAACTCCCTACCGAAGGTAGGGTAGGATTTATCCTACTGCCGTCAGGCATTGGCTGCTTGCCATAAGCTCGCCACCCATTAACAGGGATGGCCTTCAGTTCTTACGTCCAGGACAGTGGGCTCAATTCCAGCCTGTCTTTCGAAGCTTAGATGTGTCGATAGTCTAGCATGAATGCTGTCAATAAACAGATGGTCACCGGTCTAAGGACAGGTACAGACCGCCCTAAAAGCGACCGGCTTCTTCGTATTCCGGACCCGTGAAAATGGTACGGGATGACAGAAAAACGGCATTGAACAGTAACTTAAGTAACGGGAGTGCGAATATTTGAAAGGTTTCTGTCGGGAGGACTTGGAGTAAATTAAAAGATCATGCGAAGGATCTTACCAAGAGTTCAGCTGGACGTACTACATGGGTGATTGGGGTCAAGGCCAGTATATCGAGTAAAAACATCCCCATTCCTTCTCCAAGGCCACCACCACCTGACCACTTCGCCGTAATCTAGATGTCGGCTGTTCAACCCCAAAACTCTCACTTCGAACTTGTACCTCGATTCACCACTGAATCTCTATCGTTTAGTTAACCAAGCCAAAAAAAAGTCAGTAAAACGTTTTGCGGAACCAGCAGGTGTCCTTCTCCTCGGGTTTCACGCAATAAAATCAAATCATCTCATTGAAGGTTCGTCGCATTTACATATCAACTACAAGTTCTGGATCTTGAAGCGGCAATTGATATCCTCAAGGTCCTTCACCGCAAGGGATCCGTTGTAGGAGGCATTGCCGGCCTCGTTGGACAGGAATGCCGTACGCCCGTCCTGGCCTTGATATCCCTGGATGGTGAAGTTGATCATGCCATTGGTCAAGTACAGGATTCCCATCGACAGGCCGCCTGCAATTGATTTAGAATCCTAAACGGTAGGCAAGCAAGTTTCGGACTGACCACTAGGGCCTTCGCACTTGACGTCTTGGGAAAATGTTCAGTAAGCATAATCTTTCTTTTCCGTTAAACTGACCATTGATGTAGTACCTGTCGTGAGGAGTTAGTCTCTCCAAAGAAATATTCGGCGAAGAGTCTCACATGTTAACGTATTTCTTAGTGCTCTGGGCTGTGATAGAGTTAGCGCTCGGAAATCAGCATATTAATGCAAAACTGTCATACCGACGAGCTGGATTTTACTGTTGGAGCCTGGCACGACCGAGAACTTCGCCCTGTCGTCCAAGGTCTGATCCCCGAACGCAAGTCCGTTGCTGGCCGTGACCTTCATGTACCGGCCGTCCAAACTGAGGATGGCAATATTGCCAGTCACGTTAGCGTTCGCGGACATTCCTGGCGCGCCTGGCTCAGTCAAGAAGAAAGGAACTGCGGGTAGTACACACTGCGGAAGATAGGTCTGTCATGGGCTAAAACTCAGTAAGAATTCTCGTTGAGGATGGCGCGCTGACCTGAGAGGGTGAAAGTGGTGGTTTGAACACTGTGGGTCTGAGAGCAACTAGCGGCCAACTTTATACCCTCTGGTCTTCCGTAACTGACGGAAATATCTAGTTTGCGGTGGCGCACCCAGCAAAGCCCTGGCAGGCACGATCGTCAACCACAGAAAAGGCTCAATGAGCTTGTTCCATTTCGGTGGTCCTGCAGTGCTTCCCGTCGGCGAAAATACTCCCCGGAGCATACGTTTGGCGTCGTGTATGTACAGTAGCCGTTCTATGTGCGCGGGCTGCGGCTACAATCCAAGTCCACCTCGACCTCCACCTGCGATGATACGGGTGACACGACCGACTATGCTAACAATCAGGAAACTAATACCTCATACAAAACGAGCATAATAGATTAAAGAGAGCCCAGAAAAATGAAAAATGAAAAATGAAAATGAATGCTCAGGATCTGACAGCTTGATTGTGACAATTCGCATAGGGTGAATCGAAGTACAAGTTCGAAGTGAGAGTTTCGGGTTGAACAGCCGACATGTAGATGGGAATTACGGCGCGAAGCGGTCAGGTGGTGGCGGCCTTGGAGAAGGAACGAGAGTGTTTTTACTCGATGTACTGGCCTTGACCCCAATCACCCATGTAGTACGTCCAGCTGAACTCTTGGCAAGATCCTCCGCATGATATCTTAATTTTGCTCCGAGTCCTCCCGACAGAAACCTCTCAAATATTCACACTTCCGTTAAGTTACTGTCCAATGCCGTTTTTCTGTCATCCCGTACCATTTTCAACAGGTCCGGAATACGAAAAAGCCGGTCGCTTTTAGGACGGTCTGTACCTGTCCTTAGACCGGTGACCATCTGTTTATTGACAGCATTCATGCTAGACTATCGACACATCTAAGCTTCGAAAGACAGGCTGGAATTGAGCCCACTGTCCTGGACGTAAGAACTGAAGGCCATCCCTGTTAATGGGGTGGCGAGCTTGTGGCAAGCAGCCCTGGCACGAGGTCATATTCGTTGGCGCGTCTGTCGAGCCTCAGTTGAAATCATGACATACACCCAGGACAGCAGTCTTATCCCTACTCAGTACCAATGAGTTTGTAAATAAAAGCAAAGTAGAACTACGGAGCAAAATCAGGTTTTGCTGATGCAAACTCCTGTCAAATTAACTCTAATCCGGTCCAGGACACCTAACAAGAGAAACATAAAGTTCCTTTCACAGTTGCCACTGCGGGACTGGCACTAGCAGCCTCCAGTTTCATTCCAACCACTTTCACGGCACAAGTCAGGCGATCACGCAACAATTGTTCGAATCACTCGCTTAAAAGCGTGGTGCTCCGGCTTTCCATAGTTATCGAACTTACCGATCTCTTCATTATTCCCTCGCTGCCTGTCCGCGCACATTCCATCTCTCAGGAGTAGAACTAGAGTCTCTCGAGTCCCAAGTCCCAGAACGCTGAAGCAGGGAGGAGGGCCATGCACTGCCACCTGACCATTATTTATAATTAACGCCGTTTACAACATGCGAGGCACGAACACCAAAATTGTTGTAGCGTCTGTCTATGAGAGACTAAATGCCGTTGCGATGCCGGCAAGTCCAATGAGATTCAAAGATTCCATCAATGCCCCGGGATATGCCGCCCCAGGGGGGGGGGTTATATTATACTCGCGAGGTCCACAACATGAACAGCGAGTTTACCGCAGTGTTCAACCTTCAACCTCGAACAAGCCAGCCGAATCAATTACCTGCTGAAGCTTGGGTGGCGGGTCGTGGAGAGGCTTGAGAGTGAATTTATTATGCGACAAGAATGTCATGGTCAGTCATGTGAGGTAAGAGTACAGTCGGTATAGCATATATCGTGTACAGCCGCTGCCGCCTCGTCTCGTACATTAAGTCTGGTATAGGTTTAGGGGTATATTCGCGATTCGTAGTTTCCGAGTCGGGGTCACGGAATTATCGGACTAGTAAAACAAGCACCAGACAAAGCCCAACGAGGTGGAAGTCTGGAACGGATAATGTCGATGGTGCGGCGTCTACGAGGGGCACTGCGAGCCCGATAGTTGCATTCAGACAGTTGAGGAGACTGTTGTCGATGCCCACAGGAAGAGATGTGTCGGTCGTCGAATTTTCAGGCGTGAATACGGCAGTATTGTTGTAACCGTCGAGGGTCAGGGCGACGCTGCTGGCGCGATAGTATTGCACTACCTGCTCAGGCTCCGCGCTGCTCGCGTTGAATGGTATCGGTGCGGTGGCGTTGACGCTCGCGGACGTGAGGTATTGCGAGCAGTTCGTTGCAACGTCCGTCATGAGGTCTGCGACGGTGTTGTTGTCTGCAACGAGCCGGAATGTCGTGCCGGTGTCAGTGGTATTAGATTGGAACACAGCCTCGGCCATAGCACCGCCAGGGCGAGAGCTGTTGTCGGGTTGCCCATACTACGCACCATTTGTGTTAAAGCTGAGAATCGGGAGAAGAATAACGAATACCTCGTCCGTGTGCAAGTAGGCAGCATTCGCACCGTACCCAACCCCAGTCCCCCAAGCTATCGGCCAAAAGTAGAACGGGAATCCACGGCTGCCGACGCCACGGCTGTAATATCCAGGATACCCACTCCCATAAGCCCTAGATTCAACAATCAGCGAACCGAAGCAAATTCCGCCTCAACGCGTCCGCTCACCTGCTACCATAGACTTGATTGCGGGTCGCGCCACCTATCGCCAATAAATCGTGAGCCATGTATGTCCTGAACAGCAATTACGATGTCTACCTGCGGTTCTACCGCCAAAAATCTGCCCGGTCGGGATTGTAATCGTCTTTCCCCCTCCACTGCCGTACGTGGAAACCGATTTCGTTGTCCCTCCAGACGATATCGGCGAACTCTTGCTTGATGTTGACGAGCCTCCTTTACTTGAAGACGAAGAGCTCGTCCCAGATTTTCCTGTGCCGCTGCTGTTGGAACCTCCCTTAGCGCCGGAGGTTGAGCCACTCGAGCTCGAGCTCGAGCTGCTGCCGCTCTTCCCCCCGCTTGAGGAAGCTCCCCCACCCCTCCTCCGCACCAAAGGCTTTCCACGACGTGCGCTGAGGAACGGGAGGAGCATTCTGAAGTCGATGAGGTGTTAGAGGGATGGGAAGATGAATGGTGTAATGCCCACATTCTTATAGTCACCAAATAGGGGTATGCACAGCCTTTGCCACTAGAAGCTGTGCGTGTGCCACATCGAATGGGGCAGGTCCGGCAGGCTTGATGCTTGCTAACGGGAACTCAGTATCAGAGATTCATTATAAAGAGAAAGCCACCCCACTGGCGGCTCTTGACGCCTGGTTCTGCAAAGTTGGGAACACTAAGCAAGCGGTTGGTGCCGAAGCAGACCGGATCACGTCCTCGAATTGGCCTCGAATGGGACTACCCTCATGTCACGCAGTCAGAGTTGGGCATTTAACATTGGCGCTAGTATTCCTATCCTTCAACCCCTCAGTACTCAGAAGTGCTTGAACATTGTACAGAGATGACGTCGAAAGACAGCCAGTCGGAGATCTCCGAAAGCCAGCGGATGTCATTGGCACAGCCGAGACGGCAACACTAACAAGTCACCAGATGGTTCGAGATCGCGAATTGAAAGGAGCAAAGCTGTTGCATAGCATCTTGTCTGCTCTTTGAATTCAGCTTACAGTTCCTAACCGCACACAAGCGAATCTAAGTATATATCCACTGAATTTTCCATTTGGGGAGATCCTCGTCGCCGGATAGACGTCATCACAGTTCAACTCAACATTAATTTTTTGTTGGCCGTGAAGACCGTGCGTGGCCTTTTGTGAAGCAACTTATTTGCCGACGCACTCGAAGCTCATTAGTTCTGCTTCTCGCATTATTGCGCGAACAGCGAATCACCAAAAAATGTGGACTGTATGACACGTCGACACTCTGCCAAGATACCAAGGCCTGGTGCTTACACTGGCGAAACTTTATTTGATTTCATGCGAAGTAGAGCAACTCGAATACACATGCAGTTCTTCCGGTGACGGCCAGGCTATAGATATTCAAACTCAGCGGCAAGTCGCAGACATTCACGACGAGAAGAACCGTAATCCTATTCACATGCCTTGAATCAAAGGACGATCAGTCATTCAACTGGCTGCCAGTAGTTGCTGCTTTGAATTACCTACAGAGCAACGTTTACCGTGTACAGCCTTTAAAACAGACGAACACGCGGGCTTCTTTTTGATCAAACCGTGTCTACACTGCTATACTATTTGTTGAATGTTCACTTCGTTGTGAACTGTGATAGCCGTTTTGTCGTCTCTTTCCTTCCTTATCAAACATTTGGGACCCTGAAACATCTCGCTAATTCTAGGAAATTAGCGCCTTCATGCACAAAATTACCTAGTCAAGGCGGTGGTTCATCATTAGCAGCCGGGAACGGTGATGCTATCAGTTATCCCATCGGAATTTCCCGCGTTTGATAGGCTCACGGACAGGAAGACAATGACTAACTCAGTAACTGACGGTCCAAATTGTTTCTAATTACAGGATGTTATACGATCGGAGAGGTATAGATACACTGCGTTGAGGCCCCCCGTAGTCAGAGGGTGTGACTACGGAGGTAGTCACATGAACATTGGCCTGCATGCGACTACGTTGGCCTACCTGCGACTACGTCTGACTACCTGTGACTGCGTCCGTAGTCACAGGTTGGCTTCGACTAGTTGGCGTTATTGTGCTTAAATTTTATGCGAATAATAGTTGTTGAGTTATTGCAAGTCACTAATAACGTTGGGGTCAGTGGGACTTGGCATCGGAGCAACGGTCCGCATCAAGATGTCATTCATCTAAATTAGGGACCAGGGTCGTAGACGAGGACTGCAGATGGCGAAGAGGTTTGAACAGTGGATTAACGAAGAAATGGCCGGAAAAGGGTGAGGAAAGGTTGGACAAGCTGTGCCTACGCAGGGTAGGAAGAGGTAGGACAAGGTAGGCCAACTGAAATCAGACGTAGGCACAGCCTGACTACGTTCCGTAATCCGAGCTACGACAACGTCAATCAAACCTTCGACTACTATGTCTGACTAAAGTCGCAGGTAGTCCGAGCTACGACAACGGCGTCAGAGTCTGACTACGGAGGGTCTCAACACAGTGATAGAGGTCCTTAGGGATATCCATACAAATCACAGAGCGATTGAACGCAAAGTTGAAGTCCGATATAGAGGAGATTGAATGGAAAGAAGAAAGAATGGAGGCATGCTCATTAAGCATTTAAATTAGCACCGCAGTAGCACGGTCCGGGCGGGCAAATGCACTGGCTAGAAATGGCGCATCAGTATCCTGTTTGAAATCGAAAAAGGAGCACAAAACTTACATCGCTTGAGGCCAACCACCTGGTTGAGCCTGTGGCACGTAGCTTTGCCCATAGTTCTGACCATGGAAGGGACCACCACCATGCCCAGCATTCGGGCCGAGTATATACGGCGTGCCGGAATAATACTGAGGTTTCGCTGCTCCTGGGTGCTGCTGCATTGGTGCGTACCCTGCTTGTGGATAGGTGGACGAGTATTGTTGTGGAGGGGGCTGCTGCGCCCATGAGGCGTTAGACGTTGAAGCAACTGGCGCTGCAGCTGTTGGCGCAGCCACCGGCTGCGGGTGGGACCGTACCAGAGCGCATACCCATCGAAGAGGAGGAATTGCCCCCTAGATAATCATTTATCCACGCCGATGGGGGAGTTATCGGCTGTGGGATCCACCCAGAGTCGGATTGACACGGAGGCTGATTTTCTGGCGCTGGAGTGTCGGGTTGGGTGGAGTAATCTTCCGGACGGCGAAGTATTCACATTGGAGTCCCTTCTTCACAGATCGTGTGCACCGAACACTGTTACACACTGGTACTTGGGCTTGCGGGCCATTGCTGGCTCATGGCAAAACTCGTCTGGCCTTTTTATTTCAATTGAACATGAATAACTTGAATTTCATTTACCTAGTTGACACCAAAAACAATATCCTCAATCCCTCGGAGTGCTGCGCCTGCTTGACAAATTTCACGCCCTTGTTCAATCCAAAATATATACTGGACCCTCGGAGTGCTGCACCTCCTTGAAAAATTTCACACCCTCGTTCAATCCAAAAATATATCCTCGACCCTCGGAGTGCTGCGGCTGCTTGCAAATTTCAGGCCTTTGTCCAATCCAAAGATATATACTCGACCCTCGGAGTGCTGCGCCTGCTTGAAAAGTTTTACCCCTCGTTCAATCCAAAAATATATGCTGTGCCTGCTTCAAAATTCCAGGCCCTCGTTCAATCCAAAACTATGTACTGGATCCTCGGAGGTGCTGTGCCTGCTTGAAAATTTGTACGCCCTCGTTCAATCCCAAACAACATGTACTCGATCCTCAGAGTGCTCCGCCTGCTTGAATATTTCATGCCTTCGTCGTTCAATCCAAAACATACTCAACTCTCGGAGCACTGTGCTTGCGTGAATATTTGTGTTTCAGTTAAAGAGATATGTTGGATTATGGCGCCCGCTTGAACATTTCATGCTTTTGTTTGCACGTGTGTATGCCTTCTCTAAATCAACCATAAAGAACACCGAGATAATCTTTGTGGTTGCCGTGCATGACCAGGTATTCCATCAGGATCCTGAGTTCGGGACAATTTTGTATTCAGTTCCAATCTTTCAGAGTGCTGCGCCTGCTTAAACATTTCGAGGCAGGTTTTTTAACTGAATTTGAATGAAGTCAAAATATAGGCTTGTGTCGGATTTGTATATTCCAAATTACGAGACTTCTGATCCCCAATACTTATGGCCGTATCTCACTCTATCTCCGAACCCAAATGGACATGACATGACCAATTACAAAGTTCAATAAGTCAAAAAAAAAAAACTACCAAGTTATGGGCATGCTTGTACCAATTACGCGGTTCAGACAAAAGTGATCAATGCGGAGTAATTCACGCATCTCACAGCCTTGAAACACGGGTAAGCTCCTCTCCCTGTGGCTCCCAACAGAGAGCTCCGTATGACCACTTTCGAACATTACCTGCAAACGCACCCCTGCAAAAAACAGTGCACGTGCACTTTCCCACCAGCAGCTAACTCGTCAACGCACATTTCTATGGTATCTAGGTACTTTCGGGGGATATACGGCTGGGAAATAATGTCCGAGGGGTCAATCATGTACGAGAATATGTGTGCTTGAATTTGATCCAAGTCAGAGAGTAAAACAACGACATAAGCTAGCCTACTAGGGTACTTTACGCATGCGGACGAGGTGAATAACGTGTATTCGCGCGCGCAGACACGCTAACACGGATTCTCGCGCGTAGACCTGCGGATAGATAATGTGCTGCGTGGCCGGGCCGCCCTCCATGCCGATGCGGCGATGCCACCCATGCGCGGGATGCCAATGTGATGCCACCGACTTCCAATTGCGCGCGGTGTGCTTAAAAGTTGGGCTGTTAGCAGGGCGACCTCCAGATGTCATGAGCCATGGGATCGCACCGCGGGCAGTGTCGGGACGAGTGAGTCCGGGTTGACGATCAGACGATGCCACCTCGAGGGGAAAGGTTGCATTGGCAAAATGCCCTGCGGGGAGCGAAGGATCGCGGGGCGGGCTTGAATTGCACAGGTGTCGTAGTTGCAGCGAGTCGTGATGGTGAAAGAGAGAGCAGCGCTTGGCAATGGACGCTTGTTTGGACGGCACATGATACCACGTGCTCTGTTTTTTGCAGGGGTGCGATTGCCCGAGACCTTTCGAACGCGCCTAGTTTCGGCAACATCCGATGAGAACTCAGCGACAAAGAAGGATACCAGTCCAAAATTTGCTTTTATTTACAAACTCATTGGTACTGAGTAGGGATAAGACTGCTGTCCTGGGTGTATGTCATGATTTCAACTGAGGCTCGACAGACGCGCCAACGAATATGACCTCGTGCCAGGGCTGCTTGCCACAAGCTCGCCACCCCATTAACAGGGATGGCCTTCAGTTCTTACGTCCAGGACAGTGGGCTCAATTCCAGCCTGTCTTTCGAAGCTTAGATGTGTCGATAGTCTAGCATGAATGCTGTCAATAAACAGATGGTCACCGGTCTAAGGACAGGTACAGACCGTCCTAAAAGCGACCGGCTTTTTCGTATTCCGGACCTGTTGAAAATGGTACGGGATGACAGAAAAACGGCATTGGACAGTAACTTAACGGAAGTGTGAATATTTGAGAGGTTTCTGTCGGGAGGACTCGGAGCAAAATTAAGATATCATGCGGAGGATCTTGCCAAGAGTTCAGCTGGACGTACTACATGGGTGATTGGGGTCAAGGCCAGTACATCGAGTAAAAACACTCTCGTTCCTTCTCCAAGGCCGCCACCACCTGACCGCTTCGCGCCGTAATTCCCATCTACATGTCGGCTGTTCAACCCGAAACTCTCACTTCGAACTTGTACTTCGATTCACCCTATGCGAATTGTCACAATCAAGCTGTCAGATCCTGAGCATTCATTTTCATTTTTCATTTTTCATTTTTCTGGGCTCTCTTTAATCTATTATGCTCGTTTTGTATGAGGTATTAGTTTCCTGATTGTTAGCATAGTCGGTCGTGTCACCCGTATCATCGCAGGTGGAGGTCGAGGTGGACTTGGATTGTAGCCGCAGCCCGCGCACATAGAACGGCTACTGTACATACACGACGCCAAACGTATGCTCCGGGGAGTATTTTCGCCGACGGGAAGCACTGCAGGACCACCGAAATGGAACAAGCTCATTGAGCCTTTTCTGTGGTTGACGATCGTGCCTGCCAGGGCTTTGCTGGGTGCGCCACCGCAAACTAGATATTTCCGTCAGTTACGGAAGACCAGAGGGTATAAAGTTGGCCGCTAGTTGCTCTCAGACCCACAGTGTTCAAACCACCACTTTCACCCTCTCAGGTCAGCGCGCCATCCTCAACGAGAATTCTTACTGAGTTTTAGCCCATGACAGACCTATCTTCCGCAGTGTGTACTACCCGCAGTTCCTTTCTTCTTGACTGAGCCAGGCGCGCCAGGAATGTCCGCGAACGCTAACGTGACTGGCAATATTGCCATCCTCAGTTTGGACGGCCGGTACATGAAGGTCACGGCCAGCAACGGACTTGCGTTCGGGGATCAGACCTTGGACGACAGGGCGAAGTTCTCGGTCGTGCCAGGCTCCAACAGTAAAATCCAGCTCGTCGGTATGACAGTTTTGCATTAATATGCTGATTTCCGAGCGCTAACTCTATCACAGCCCAGAGCACTAAGAAATACGTTAACATGTGAGACTCTTCGCCGAATATTTCTTTGGAGAGACTAACTCCTCACGACAGGTACTACATCAATGGTCAGTTTAACGGAAAAGAAAGATTATGCTTACTGAACATTTTCCCAAGACGTCAAGTGCGAAGGCCCTAGTGGTCAGTCCGAAACTTGCTTGCCTACCGTTTAGGATTCTAAATCAATTGCAGGCGGCCTGTCGATGGGAATCCTGTACTTGACCAATGGCATGATCAACTTCACCATCCAGGGATATCAAGGCCAGGACGGGCGTACGGCATTCCTGTCCAACGAGGCCGGCAATGCCTCCTACAACGGATCCCTTGCGGTGAAGGACCTTGAGGATATCAATTGCCGCTTCAAGATCCAGAACTTGTAGTTGATATGTAAATGCGACGAACCTTCAATGAGATGATTTGATTTTATTGCGTGAAACCCGAGGAGAAGGACACCTGCTGGTTCCGTAAAACATCTTACTGATTTTTTTGGCTTGGGTAACTAAACGATCGAGATTCAGCGGAGGACACAATTCTAGATCCAAAATAAGGCGAGATGTCGTGCGGAGGGTCACGACAAGCGATAAACGTGTGGTGTCTTGAAAAGGAAACGCTGTGGTGTATTAATAAAATGCATTCGCACTACGGCCGCGATGTCCGCTCGAGGTAACTTATAAAAAACATTCCAGGTCGTTTGGGCACCCAGCCTCCTGCTCTCTTCCTGTTTGCGTCCTTGCCCTATCTCGTTCTACCTTCGGTTGTCCTTCGGATTCACTGCAAGCCTGGAACCACTTGATATCTGTTTCTGTGTGCTCACTCAGTTCCTGGTTCTTTCCGGCTCTGGTCAATGCTACAATACAAATGCTTTGTCTCGCCATAGTACTGCTCAAAATATGGCTTCTACCTGGTTTTGGAGCAGATTTACTGTTCATGGATAATTCACTCACTTGCGTTGCTATTTCTTCAAGCTGAATGCTACCAATCCTCTGTCGCATTCTACCGTGGATTTTTTACTACGGCTATAGTTTTTAAACAGTGATCTCAATTGCCCCGACCGCAGTTATGCATTTCTTTTGTTCTTTCGAAATAATTAATTTCTTCACCTTCGATTCCGGAGCGAAGCGGAGGTACGTCTTGTTCTTATAGTCACCAAATAGGGGCATGCACAGTCTTTGTCGTTTTTTCATGAGACAGCTAACTTTAAATTTTCACGAGGGTTGGGAGGCGATGCGAGAATAGGTCTCTGACTCTTGAGGAAGAGACGCGTAAAGATGCACGAATTTGGCGCTACAAAATACTGTGCATGTGGGATCGAGTGCCACATGGAATGGGGCAGGTCGGGCGGAGCTTGATACTCGCTAGAAAGGAAACTCAGTATCAGAGCCATCCCATGGCGAGTCTTCACGCGAGGTTCTGCAATGTTGGGAACACTAAGCAGATGGTTCGTGTCGAAGCCGGCCGGATCACGTCCTCAAACAGGCCGAATGCCACACCCCCATATCACGCAGTCAAAGTTGAGCATTTAACGTTGGGCGCTAGGAGTCATACTTCAACCCTTCAGCACTCAGAAGCGCTTGGACCTTGTACGGAGGTGACGTGAAAAGACAGCCAGTCGGAGATCTCCGAAAGGCACCGGATGCCATTGGCACAGCCGAGACGGCAACACTGGTAAGGCGTGCGGGGCCGCCGGACACGTTGAAAGGAGCAAAGCTGCTACATAGCATCTTGTCCGCTCTTTGAATTCAGCTTACAATTCCTAACCACGCGCACAAGCGAATCTAAGTATATATCCACTGAATTATGCAGATCCTCCTACTGTAGTAATCCGACCAGGTGTTCAGGTGACGGCGACCCCCAATTTTGTTTGATGTGCTCATAAAACACGATAATTCAAAAGAACATTTGTCGGCCATCTCGGTGACAGCAATTCTAAAAATTGTGAACACTTGGTGGGATTATCACAGTACACTAGTACTCTCGTCGCCGGGTAGACGTCATCACAGTTCAACTCAACATCAATTTTTTGTTGGCCGTGAAGACCGTGCGCGGCTTTTTCTGAAGCAACATATGTATTTGCCGACGCAATCGAAGCTTATTAGTTCCGCTTCCTCATAATATTGCGCGAACAGCGAACCACCAAAAAATGTGGACCGTATGACACGTCGACACTCTGCCAAGATACCAAGGCCTGGTGCTTACAGTGGCGAAACTTTATTTGATTTCATGCGAAGTAGAGCAACTCGAATACACATGCAGTTATTCCGGTGACGGCCAGGCTACAGATATTCAAACTCAGTGGCAAGTTGCAGACATTCACGACGAGAAGAACCGTAATCCTATTCACATGCCTTGAATCAAAGGACGATCAGTCATTCAACTGGCTGCCAGTAGTTGCTGCTTTGAATTACCTACAGAGGAACGTATTACCGTGTACAGCCTTTAAACCAGACGAACACACGGGCTTCTTTTTTGATCGAACCGTGTTTACACCGCTAAACTATTTGTCGAATGTTCACTTCGTTGTGAACTGTGATATCCGTTTTGCCGTCTCTTTCCTTCCTTATCAAACACTTGGAACCCTGAAACATTCCGCTAATTTAGCGACTTCATACACAAAATTACCCACTCAAGGCGGTGTGGTTCATCGCCAGCGACCGGGAGCGGTGATGCTATCAGTTATTGTATCGGAATTTCCCGCGTTGGGTGGACTCACGGACAGTAAGACAATTACCAACTCAGTAACTGGCGGTCCAAATTGTTTTTAATTACAGGATCTTGTACGATAGGAGAGGTATAGATAGAGGTCCTTAGGGATATCCATACAGATCACAGAGCAAATGCAAAACCGAAGTCCGATATAGAGCAGATTTAATGAAGAAAGAATTGCGGCATGCCCATTACGCATTTAAATTAGCACCGCAGTAGCACGGTCCGGGTGGGCAAATGCACTGGCTAGAAATGACGCATCAGTATCCTGGGTGAAACCGAAAAGGAGCACAAAACTTACATCGCTTGAGGCCAACCACCTGGTTGAGCCTGCGGCAAGTAGCTTTGCCCATAGTTCTGACCGTAGAAAGGACCACCACCATGCCCAGCATTTGGAGCGAGTATATACGGCGTGCCGGAATAATACTGAGGTGTCGCTGCTCCTGGGTGCTGCTGCATTGGTGCGTACCCTGCTTGTGGATAGGTGGACGAGTATTGTTGTGGAGGGGGCTGCTGCGCCACGAGGCGTTAGATGTTGAAGCAACTGGCGCTGCAGCTGCTGGCGCAGGCCTTGACCGGTACGGTAGCGCGAGCCACCGGCTGCGGGTGGAACCGCACCGGAGCGCACACCCATCGAAGAGGAGGAATTGCCGCCCAGATAATCATTTATCCCAGCCGAAGGGGGCGTTATCGGCTGTGGGATCCACCCAGAGTCGGATTGACGTGGAGCCTGATTTTCTGGCGGCGGAGTGTCGGGTTGGGTAGAATAATCTTCCGGAACGGCGAAGTATTCACATTGGAGTCCCTTCTTTGCGCAACGCGTGCACGGTCTGTAGTCTACCTCCGATACTGTTACACACTGGTGCCAGACAGAAAATTGTGAGACGTGGAGCCGCGGAGGTGTACCAAAATCCTCACCTTGATTTTCCGTTTCCGGCAATTTGTGCAAGCTACATAGGCCCTGCGGCGCTTCATAAATGGGTTGGAGCTCGTGGCTGGTGTCGATGAACTCGACATGAGAGATCGAAATGTGATTGGGAGCAAGGTGGAACCAGGAGCAAGCTTATAGCTCTCATGAGACCCAGTCTAGGCGCTTGTGTCACTGCATTTTAGCCTCCACGTTTCAAGGCAATTCTTGAATGATATCCACGGAGAAGATATAAATGTGCACCCATAATCCATTGCGCGACCACTGCGCAAATCTGTACGAAAGCGGGTGATTCAGCACCAGTCAGCAATTCAGTATCTTCTCACACAAAAAGTTCTCCTGACTCACTTGTGGTGGAATCCTAGCATTTCCCAACTCATGACTCGACCGCTAGCAGTACGAAACATTGTTGGTTGAGTTTCTATGATATCACCTGGTACCGCCACATCATAACTCCCATCAATTGAATCCGCATCTCTGGCTAGGACATCCTACATGAGCAATGGCAGCAAGGGATCAGGACCAGTACTAACTTGGAAGAAACGGGTATGGAACCAATTGGAATGCTGTGTCAAACACCTTTGGATAGTTTTGAAGCTGTCGCGGAACGCAACCGGCGCAACGCCACATTTAGAGCGAATTTAATTTTAACGTTTTGAGGTCCACCTCCTTGAGCGATGAAGCGAGCTCGAGACCAATCCCAATGCCGTAGGAATCAAGACAGTAGGTATCTTGCATTGCAATCAATCACGGGTAGCTGCTGTACATGAGGCCCACAATATGAACTCACCACCGCAGCGAATGAATGAAATACCGATGTTCTTGTTTGAAATCCCTGGAACTTGAACAAAAGAAACAGTCTGAGTCTGGGATGCGCTGTCGTCTCCATTAATGGAGGTTGGCGCACGTAGGGGCGCAAACGCCCCTTTCAATTGTAAGCGCCGCCTACCATTGTGAAGGGTCAATCAAGCATAATGGAACCGTAAACGCAAGCGCTGCCCTTGGAAACGGATTTTGAGTCGCCATCTCAAGATACGCCGGTCAGGCAACCACAGGTGAACTCGGCCTGAGCTTCTGTGAGTGGCCAAAAAAGGAGGACATGTCACAGTACTGGTTGGGCGAATATAGGTCACAGACGTTAACTTATTCTAGGCCGCTATGGCCCACAGGAAAAAGACGGAAGTACAGTCGCAGATCCTTGAATCCCGGACCTCCAAGTCGACAGCTTGGCTGAGGCTGTATAGCCCACTGAGTTGTCTTCAGCTCAGCCTTTCGCATGGAGAATAGGATCCTGGGACAATAGAGAGGAGTAGCACAGCCTGAGGCCCTAGCGGCTCAGAGAGTCTGAGTGCGCGGTCAAAGTTGAAAGACATTCAATTACGTGTTTCGTGGCTGTGAAATTTGATCCGGTCGCATTGGCCCTTCCACCAGACGGGAGTGTCATTTCATCTTCGCACCATCGCAACATCCACCGTCTCCCGCAAAAGGACTTGAAAATTCGTTTGTGACATGTAATCCCAGCAATCTGCCCAGCTGGACCGTTCATAGCGGCCGACCCCAGAGCTGTACCGTTTTTCAGACGGATCTAACGGCAAGCGAAGGATCAGCTATGCCGCAAATCTCCATCTGAAGGGGAGGTCCCGAACCAAGCACCTTTCTCAAGCTTGTTTACCCCAGGGATGGGATAATAGAGGACTGATTATTGCTGGGGCACACACCAAGCCTGAGTTCGTCATGCTGCAATCCGGTCTTTCGGCGACACCGCACGGGCACCCGCCGACATTATTCGAGTCGTGCTCCGGCCGTGATTTCTGGAGCGCTCGGCATGAGTGCCATTGGTAGCCTCAGTATCTTCGCCGACTGGCCGCATCGCGCAGCGTTCTTCGGTAGATTGCCGAATTCGGCTGGTTGGGTGGGTTGGGGGTTGGTGGGGGTTTGAGTTTGGGTCAGTGGATAGAGGTTTGGATTCGGGTTCGGTGGTTAGCGGTTTAACGTGGTGATTATGACGTGACGGAACTCCCCAGCCACTTCTTGAATCCCAGTTCAGTTGCATGTTGGCTAATCATGAGAGTCGGAAGGTAGTCGAATCTGCGAAGTTGATGATTGCTAAATGATCCAACTTCTTTGAGGACTGCATATTATTACGACCAAAGGTTCAGGTGACGGGTCAGGAATTGAATAATTTTGCACTGTAAGACGCTGACCATGTTCTGATCACCCGCTTAGTGGGTGAATCTATCCCTTCCCATCTAACGGGGCAGGACCGGGTGACTCGACATGGGGTTAAATTCTACTGTTTCAACGGGTGACTCGTTGCAACCCGCTCAGCGAGTATGTTTCACCCGCTCTACATAGCCGATATTAATAACCCACGGAATCGGGTGAAAGCGTCCGTTTGGCGGGTTAATCTCTCGCACCTATGTAAAGGCCACAAAAATTAAAAAGCTGTCCTGCTGCGTAGGATCTCCACAACAACTGATCAATACTTCTGCACTTCAGGAAACCGAAAATTGAAGCGCGAAATAGTGCCCAGTCTTTGAAACTCCGCTGAATGGCATGAAGGATTTGAGGGCCCAATCAAGTGAATCATCGATGTTGATTAACCGTTCTTTAACACTGTTCTTTTGTGAAGGGAAACAAAGCCTGCAACAAATCCCCCCTTTGTCCGCCAAGGGCGGCTTTGTGGGCTTTGTTCCCAGCGTGGACCACATACGTTTAACGCATGTCGCTTTCGCATGCATCGCTTGTCGCCTCCGGTGTAAATAAATGCCTGGTCGGCCGTGCAATTGCCCCATACAGGTTTATCTCCATATTTTTGCCCTCGTCCGTGATTTCTCTCCCCATCCGCAATAAAACCTCTCTCACAGCGGAAACTTCACCGCGGTTTCTGATTCAAAGCCAGATTTGAGTGCCACCAGTTCAAATGCGGAAGTCGTCAATTTTCTCCTATCACTGCGACCTGCGCAAACATCGCCGGACCAGAACCCAAATCATCTGACTCATTCGTACTGCAATCCGCAAGCAATGCGGAAGCATATACATTGTCGCAGTTTTCAGCTTATTAATACGCCTGCGGCCACGTACGCCCCCGAGGATTCCCAACGCATAAATGGGCTCACTGGCACTTCTCTGGCCTTCGGATGATATCTCGGCTCGAAACCAGCCTGTAGATGAGACAAGTCTTGCCTATTGACAGCTTTGCTTCATAGACAGACTGGCTCCGGTCGATGATATCCTACTTTGCACTGGCAACTGTTTGCCTGACGATTCTGTCTGTCCACTGGCACTGGTGCACAAAATCCTAAGAATTCCCCTTCCTGAGTGGGACCGTGCCTACCCACTATCCTTTTAACCGAATAAACACTGAACGTTATTCCTGGTACTGATTAGGTTCCAGGTCTCAAACCCGTCGGTGGTCATGAAACCCTTTTCTTTTAATTTTTGTTGCTATCACGCTGATTGCCGCAAGAAAACCTTTATCTCAAGCTATCTCGACCCTGAGCTCGAGTGAACCCGCCTCATCTGCTAATTATTTTAATCGAGTGACAGTTGCTGCAATGCGAATGACCTTCCATAACCTCAAAAGATCAGCTCATCGAGGCCCATGTGCGCAACTAGATGGCAGTGAGTGTTTATGGATAATGTTACTTCGGGTGTGTCACACTTATAGGCCTTGAAAAGGAAATGAGTCCTCGTGAAATCTCATTTATTCTTTTGGGTTAAGTGTAAGCTCCCCACTTGAACATTTCATCGTAATTATTCCTGATCCAGGTCCCGGGCGAACTCGAGCCGACTAAAGGTCAGGCGAGGGTGAGACCGTGCATCACTAATTTATAAAGGACGTGTGGATAACTGGTGTTTAGTAAACTGTACTATTTCATTCAATTCGTATCTCACGCGTCACAGGCCCAAAATATACGAAAATTTTCGTACCTGTCACGGGTAACCAAGGGCATCTTCGAATATGCGAAAAAAAAGTCACAAAATCGCTCAAAATTGCCTACAAAAATTCATTTTTCGCCCGCGAGGCGCATATGGCAAGTGGGGCCGAGGCATTTGCAAGATGTTCGCAGTTTTGGCAAGGGCAGAAGTAAATAAGGTTGACAGCTACTTCCACCTCCCATTTTCGCTCAATCCCCCTCATCTGTGGCTCTTCAAAAGTGTTGTGCTCCAGAATTGACAAAGGTGAGTCTGTAGTTCTAAGTAGGGCTTCCACCCGTTGCCGTGACGGCAACGGCCATCGATTCGACGGCCGTTTTTTGTATTTCCAAACCTCTGACGGGACGGCACGGTCAACGGGACGGCCGTCGACGGTACCACGGGTTATCACGGGTACACCGCGCAGAATTGGCGCAGAATCTGAATTTTTGGGTCGGTTTCAGCAGTACAATCTACATATAATGAACGCAGAACACACCCTGGCACGAACGTGGAGGAACGTACCGAATAGATAGACTCGTGACCAGTCTGCACTACGGCAAATCTGAGTGCAAGCAGTATGCCGTAGGCAGACTGGTACAACTCGGGACATGTCAAAGGGCTGCGCCCGGAGTTTGAAATTCTTGAGTGGTGCCGATCATGCCGTCAAAGTTATCTTCGGTGATCTCGGTCCGAAAAGGGACTTTCTCTATTAAAATAGTCCTGCATGTTTGACTCACCCAAGCAGAGGAATCAAAATTCTGAGGAGACAGAATTTAAGCTGAGGGAACTTCACAGGGACCTCTAGCTTTGATCAAAGAAAAATATTGAGATTTGAAGCCAGGGCGCAAGAAATGAAAAATTTCAAACTCCGGGCGCAGCGCTTTTGATCGGTCCGAGTTGTACCAGTCTGCCTACGGCATAGTGCTTGCACTAAGATTTGCCGTTGTAGGCCAGACTGGTAACGAGTCTACCGAATAGAGACAAAATAGACGGCGGCGCTGTAGTATGTAAGCATGATGGCCGGGCGCTTAGCCCCGGCGCTAAGCTTGATCTCCCTCTCACAAGCGAAAAATGGGTCAGATTGCCGAGCGGCGATGGCCTACGATGACGCGGTGGGTTGCATAAAGTCAGGTGCAGTTTTCCGGTTCAAGGTTACGCGGAGGTTAGCGAGGCGAGCCGTGGACCCGTCGCGACACCCGTGACGGCCGTTTTTCAACGGCCGTCGGCGAGGGCAAAATATGGCTGACGGAACGGGCACGGCACCCGTTCGACGGGTGCCGTCGACCCGTGGCGACGGCAACGGGCGGAAGCCCTAGTTCTAAGTCTACCCAACGGTTTTTATTAATCATATGTGAGGAGGTCCTGCTACTTTCCGGTCCATCTACGAAAAATTGTCACGCATGCCCTGGGCCATCTACGAAATCCAAAGTTCGATTTTTCTTTGTCACGGGTCACAGCGCCCAGAGAATTGATCGAAATAGTACACAGAAAATACCTATTCTTGAGGGCAAAGATTGCTCAGTTGGATTACAATGGCAACTCTATCCAGAACAGCGAACAGGTACTTTACAAGTCAGCGGTACCATATTAATTTAGTTTCCCGAGTTTGTTTCGTTTGGAGTTTGGTGATTTTCGGTTTACATAATGACGAAACGTCGTCAATTGTGGCTGTGCCCTCGAATTCTTCTGTTTTTCGACAGCCAATGATCTAAGGAACGGCACCTAACGGAACCGTATCCGTGGTGTACGGTAACTGTTATACGGTATCCCGTAACCGCACAGTATGGCCTCCCGCGCAGCCCGTAAGATCAAGGTTACGCTACGGTATGCTACTAATCCCGCCCACCAGGGTAGCGGGGAGGTCGAGACATGGGAAGGTCAGAAAACAGTTTATGAGTTTGGGAAATAACTGAACTACCGTTCTTGACAGCTTATTATGGCTCCCCGTCTCGTATGGCCCAAAATCCGAGGTTTTTACGGCCAAAAGTAACCGTGTGCGGTACAGTGCCGATCCTGTGATGATCCCCGCCGTCTAGGAATACGATTGTAGACTCACTTTCCGTCACATACTCCGGAATTCTGCTTCCTCCTTGAATCACGATTCGGAATAGCCGCCTTTCGTCCTCCAGGACTTTTTGGCACCTTGCAGTATAGGCCTCCTGCCAAACCCTTTAACGGGCACGTTCCCAAGTTCTGTGGGCCGTCTGTTCTCGATACGACGAGATCGCAAACGTGTCATTATCCTGTCTTCTTTCCTGTTCCGCAGTATTTATACCAGCGGGGTCAATTTATTTGCCGCTGTTCGCCGCTCCTCTCTCCGGCGACTCTATACCGAAGCTATGAACGGCCTCTCTTGACTGGCCGCTGGGGCATCCCTTTTCATATCACATCCTGGATCTTAATCACTCTTCGTCTCGTTTTCCCTCCCATGCAACTCCTTGTGTTATCAATTCTGTGGATCCTGGATGTTGCAACGTCAATTACAGTATATGGTCAAATACCTCTAGGAGTGACCTCCGCTCGGGCTCCAGGAGCTACAGTGGCCGCTGCGTACAATGACACAGTTTTGAATCCACCACCAATTCCCGTTCCAGCACCCGCGACTGCCTTCACGTTGACTATTCCCTCGTCCAGTGCCAGTGTAACCGGACTATCCATTCCAATTCACGGCACATTTTTCGGGTTTTCCATCGAGATGTCCGTTATCACACAGCTCTGTGGGTCCTTGCAATTACATTCATTGTCTCTATCCACTCATCTCTAGCAAAATTAGTGGGCCGGAATTCGTATGTCATCTTTCGTTCATTATCTGCACGTCTGATCATGGCCACACAAAGCTCGTATCTCCAGGTTCCGCTGCTCAACCTCATGGCCAATATCGCAGAGCGTGCAGGAGCCGTCCACGTGCGCATCGGAGGGAATACCCAAGAATATGCATATTTCGTGGACTCACTCCCCGATGCGCGGGCCATATCGAAGGAAAAGGCGAACACGAATAATCCGGTGAGCCACTGTTTCGCATATTCATTCAGGCGATCAACATGGTCAACAGACGTTGACGCCGGCCGTGATCTATACGATGGATTTATTCTATATGTTGTCCAACATTTCCTCCCTCGTCAACGTCAAATGGTATGTTGGTAAGTGTCCGAAACTTGGCTACCTGTCTCCAAACTAAATGTGTTTAATTGAAGGCGTCCCATTCAACGACACCTCGAATTTCCGCCTCCAGATCGTCGAGCACAGTGAAGCCATCCTGGGTGACAACTTGCTTGGAATTCAAGTCGGGAATGAGCCTGATCTCTATGTCGCGTACGCTCCGCCATTTATCCACCACGGAATTCACATGTACCTTCTCTAGGCACAAACACCGAAACCAGACTTACGGTCCACAAGATTATACGAACGAGTTCGGGCAACTTGTTGCAGCACTGGCTAAGGATTCTCATGTCCCCGTCAAAAACAATCTCATAGGCCCGAGCGTGTCGGGCACTTGGACACCGGAGACGGTATGGAATACAGGTTTTATCTCCCAGTATACAGCTAGTCTAGGCGCGCTTGCTGTCGAACAGTGAGTATTATTTGCCAATCACGGATGCATCGCCGTTGACGGATGGGTAGCTATCCAACCGATAATTGTTTTCCGGTGTATGGTAGGTTTCCACGTTTGATAGCCACAATCGTAGCATTGGCTAATTTTCCCGAGGAATCGGAACGTTCCATGATCCTCAGATTGTTTTCTCGAACTTTCTCTTACATTCCTCTGGAGTCGGAATCTGCAAACCGTACCTGAACTCCACTGCGATTGCTGTCGCATCAGGTAAACCTTTCTTGATGTTTGAGACGAATTCCGCGTCGTGCGGTGGGTTCCCGGGTATTTCGGATAGTTTCGGTGGCGCGCTTTGGGCACTAGACTACGGGCTGCAGGTATATTACTTCCATCTTAAATGTTCATATTACAATCTAATACGCCTGCAGATGGCGTACAGCAATTTCTCGGGTGCATTGCTGCATGTCGGTGGTCAAAACGTGTTTTATAATGTCAGTCGAGCGTTCATAATATTTTGTGAATGTGTTCTTACTCTTTCTGCAGCCGTTCACTGGTATGTTTTCCATCGGCTTGCCCGGCAATCCTCGTCCCAACTTCCTTAGCTCCCCCAACAAACGTCTCCAGATATTATGAGTGGACCGTCGGAGCGAGTATGTTCATGTAATTCTCGAAAATGGTCTTCAACTTACATCCGAGGTTTACTACAGTTTACTACTCCGCTGTCATCTCAGCTGAAGTATTCGGGAAGACCAACACCTCTCAAATCATCGACCTCCTCGGAAACAACGCCAGTGATCACACTCCGTGCGCTATCCTCCTATCGGAGTGAGTGAAGGCTTATTTCGCGGCCGGAATAGACAATATGCCATCTATGAGAACGGTTCCCTCGCACGAGTGGCATTGTTTAACTACATCACCGATTCGACCGGCGCGAGCGATTACACGGCCACTATCAGTGTTTCGGATGGGACTGTCGCGTCTGTCCACGTCAAGTGAGTCTTCTCGGGTAAAGGCCGCCGGATACAGACTCACTCTGCACAGGTACTTCCTCTCTGACTCCGTTTCAACCAAAAACAACATTACCTGGGCGAATCAAGTAAGCATTTCTATCCGTAATTTGCTCCTCGTTCTGATTCCACCCTATTTCAGACACTGGGGACAATACACAACGTTGACGGGCGCTTCCAGGGCGACTTGAACGTTGTATCGATTGCGTGCGACACCAGCGCAAATACCTGTCTCATTCCCGTTCCCGCGCCGGCCTTTGCGCTGGTGTTTCTAACTGCAGAGCCGGATATCAGCACGGTCACGTTTTCCACCACAGCGTACACAAACACAAAGGGAACCGCAACGATCGCGCAATCTGTGTTGGAGACGAGCAACGGAATGTCTGCGAAGAATAGGCCGCTGGGGAGCACAAGCTCTGGGTCGCAGAACAATGGGGCGGAGAGACGTGCGCACGGGAACGTTAGATATATATTCTTCGGGGCAGCTACTGTCCTCCTGGGTTTGGTGGAATTATATTGAGTATGCTGTTGGGCTGTATCTCTACCATATTTATACTATACATATAGACTAGGGTATCGGAATAAATCCTCAGGATATTTGGCGATGGACGCCTGTCCTGCCTCATCTTACTTCGAGCACTCTAGAAACTAAAATAACGTTATTGCATCGTATGAGTATGGAAAGACGGAATCTCCCAATCTGAACCCCGGTTTGCAGGGGCATAAAATTAGTAAAATATGGAGCGGTTTTCTCTTGAAATTTCCTTACCATGCCATTCTCTTGCTGCGCCCTCCAGAGTGTAACCTATTTTCAAAGTTTGACTTCTGCATTACGTCTAATGACGTGTTATCGCCTGCCCGAACTGTGGCTAATCACCACTCGAGCCGAATACATAATTTCATCTTAGGGCAGAGACTAGCATAAGAAGCGAATACGTGGCCTGCCCTTCTCCCCACCCACCCATCATGCTCGCATTCTCCCTCTTGCTGCTCGCGTCGCTCGTCAGCTTCAGCCACGGCCACGGACGCTCGTCTGCTAATGCCCAGGAGCGATTCAGCTTGTCCAGCAGCCCTGGCAGCGCAGCAAAGCCAGCGATCATGGCGGCGGAGTGGTCATTCGTTGACTGTGGTGAGTCCAGCGATCATGCACCTCAAGTGAAGTCTGTATTGTATCTCAACGACTCCGAAGGTGAGCCCACCGACGCCGTCGAGCTGCTATCGCTCGAAGTATCCCCGGATCCACCCGTGCCGGGGAAGGACTTGACGATCAAGGTAAAGGGCATCGCCCATACAAGAATCGAGGTGCGTCCTGTAATTAGATTTTGAGGACAAAGAACGAGATTGGAGCAGGAAGGCGCCTACGCTGACGTTGTCGTCAAGCTTGGTTTAATCAAACTCTTGACCAAGCAATTCGACGTATGCAAGGAGGCGTACGTGCATCATGTCAGTGCCTTTCTGGGATCCACTCATTGCTCCACAGGGCCAAGGCCAACGCATCTGTGACCTGCCCAGTTGAGGAGGGCGAATACAAAGTTACGCACACGGTGCAGCTTCCGAGGGAGATCCCGCCCGGTACGGAAATCATATCTCCTGTTTCGCTCGCTGAAGCGCGAAAATTCAGCCAAATTCGTTGTATCTGTCCGCGGATACACCGCAGACGAGCATGATATGCTGTGCTTGGACCTGAATGCCGACTTCCGTCCGATGCTCTGACGCAGAGGACAGTTTGTGGTGTCATTCCGTATCATTCCATATGCAAAAATGTTATATTGTCAGACATTGTCCAGGACAGCGAGACACCTCGGGTGCTACAATACAGAAAAGCATGGTGCAGAAAAAGGCAAGTGTTGGGGAAGCAGCTCGTGAATGGCATGAAAATAGATTGGGCGCTCAGCTATCATCGATCATTGACTCTCGATCCAGCTACTCCCAGAGCTGGAAGAACGGGCGGAATTGCACCGTCAAGTCGAGACAGGCCATATCGTCCTCTTCCTTCGTATAACCGCGCACATTGATAACGTATTTGACTAGATTCCAAAGGTCAATACCATCGAGGCTTTAAGATAAGGACATACGCTTCGGAACTTCTTTGGGAAGCTCTACGGTTTGCACTATCTGGTACGGGCCAGGCGCGACAGGACATGAAATACTGGCGTTCGCGTTCAGGCTGGATGGAACGAATAAGATAAGCGTCCGAGATAAATGATGCACCACGCACGCTTCTTCACAGATATCGAACGTCTTCTGGAGAAGCTTTATGCGGCCGACCTTCACCAGGACGTCCGCTGTCGCACCCTCCTACTCGGATGGTTGGAATATGTCAACTATATAGCCGTCCTACGCACCTCAATGGTCTCCATCACCTCGACATCCACAGTGACGGTAAGCTCCGCGCCAATCTTGGGAGGGTCGGGAGACACAGTGATCGACTTAATCTGCACTGCGTCGCTTGGTTGACCTACAGATCCGGTGGTTTAGACAGGATACCAAAAGCAGGAACTTGTCCACGAACCGCAGTTATCATATTCCCAGCTATCACCCGGCGCTCGTGCGTTGTCTGTCAATGCAAGCTGAGACTGGCCTGGAAGGGCCATAGAAAGACCAGCAAGGCTGGCGAAGCACAGTAGGGCGAAGGAACACTTAAACATGGTGGGATGCAGGAGGCAAGGAGCAGGCCAGAGCGAGGCCTGAGTGACGTAACTTAGCAAGACCCTCTAAAACAAACATAACCACAATAGACTACGATCCGACAAGCACGGCACGCTCGCTTGACTTTCTGCTCTTGACATCCTTACCCCTTTGTTTTGTCTTGGAATTTCTGACTCGCGAGACTCGAATGAGTCTGAACCTCCTAAGCTCAAGTCCGCGCTCGCCAAATTTTGGTCAAGTCCTGTATTCTCCGTCGACCACGGAGAATCGCCAAATCTGTTTTGGCCGATGAAATGAGCGTATCTTGAGCGTATCAGTGAGACTACGCATCTTCACTGCTGAACCACGTTTCGTACTTGACAGACTCGTGTATGATTGCCGCAACGTAATCCTTCATGGACAATGATCTTACTTTCTGTCGTGCCGACTCGTGCGTTCAAAGGAAAAGACCATTGCGCAGCCTGAGCTCAAGATTGGTGTAGATGTAGGTCGGACATACCTGATATCTGACGGATGGCACTGCCGTGTCGTTTTGTCGGTTCTTTCAAGCCCTGGACTTCAAATATCGCATCTCTAACCGAACAGTCATGAACGGCTAGATCCTCTGAAGTTTACTGTGTCCCACCTGCTGCTTTCCAAATCGCTTGTCGCTATTATCGCCGGTCGAATCGCTGACCTAGTCTTTGATACTCTTCTTTGTGATGACTCGAGATTGCAAGGACTGTCAGTGAAGAACGAGAATGAGTATCTCACTTCTGTATACGCTTGTCGCATGATTACACTCTGACCTGACTAGAATCACTCTCTTGTGTCAACAGATCCCGAGCCGGATGGATGGGCATGCTGTTGCCGGTACGCAGTACTCTGACGTTGAGCACAAGTTCCGACCATCTGGCCAGATGACCTCGAGACGGTGAACTTGAAGAATCCCCGAAGACCTTGATTGTAAGGAACCTCATTGGACAGCGCCTTTTCGGGGAACTACGTTGAGAATGCAGCGTGTGTGAATGTTCGGAACCGACTCTATTCTGAGCCCGTGCAATACATTCGAGAGCAGTTCCCCATTGGTCTGGGTGCCACGAGGATTTTAGCTCGTTTTCTTCACACGCGGACCTTCGAATGTCCAGGAACGTCTGCAATTTCATGACGGTTGTCTCCCAGGCACATCAAATGCCATGCCTGCTGGAAGAAATGCCAACTACCGCACCAAATTTACAAAGGATCGTTTTCAGCTTTCAAGTACCTCGCAAGGCCCGTTGATGCGAAGACTGGGTACCAGAAGAGCGCCGCAGACCCGCCTCGCGCACAGTGGCCACTGGCCAGAAAAATTCACTGACACTGACGACCCGGAATCCTGGAGCTCAGCACATGGATCATCACCTCGTCCTATTGAAGCCTCCTGACCGTCTGCAACGCGAACATTCCTTCTACTTCACACAGAACCATAGCCGGGATGAAAATATCTACCTCTCTATTTGACCGCAGATAACGGGGTGAACCGAATTAAATGGCTCAACTTCGCATCTCCCATCAAAGCTCCCATTCTGTAATGGTCTTTCGCCGGTCCCGAAATCCCGTGTCATCTACCTGTGCAATGTTGACAATTTCATTTGCTCTCCGGAGCCAATTTCGCCCAGAAGGCATGAACGCATAATGAACCTGGGATACATTCAACCTATTTGGATGCTCTGCAAGCGGGTTCATCTCCCGCTGCCCACCGAAACTTGGTTCCATTGAATATCCGCTTTTGTGCCATTTCATGCCTCAAAGGAAAAGGCTTTATAGCAAATTTCGGGATGGCGAGAAAGGTATAAAAGGATCAGTGCTCGCCTATTTTGTTTCAGCATCTCCCTCAAGTAAATTCCTTCAGTCGATAGCTTCACAATGTTCGCCAAAGCCCTCTTCCTCGCCCTCATCCCTGGCATCTTTGCCGCGAACCATGCTATCACCATCGGTGCAAACAACCCCCTCTCTTTTACGCCGACCTCCGTCGTTGCGGCCGTCGGCGACACCCTTACCTTCACCGTGTACGTCTTCCCCGCAGCTTGCTTACGCTTTCCTGATCCTCACGCATCCTATGACAACGCAGTGTCTCCCGCAACCGTAAACGCATACCTATAATCGTTCAACACGTTCTGACGCGCACGATTTTTCAGACTCGGTCACGACCACCAACTTCTCGGGTGCCGTGTGCCCGCCTCCTAAGGGCGGCGTCGGAGTCAACGGCTGGGACTCGGGCTTGTGAGAATCTTTGCATGTGCGATGTCCCCTGTAGCATCATTGACTCGAGATACCCAGCCTCTCCGACCTGGACGGTTCCATGCCCACATTTGTGTACACCGTCAAGGACACCGCGCCGCACTTTGCCGCCTGCATGCAAGCCGCCGGCGCCCATTGTAGTGAGTCCTTTTTGCCAGCTTGCTGTTATTTCGTGTTGAACCGTTGGCGTCTCTTCCTAGGGGCTGGGATGACCTTCGCCCTCAATCCCACCACGGCGATGACCTACGCGCAGTTCAACCGGAACGCTATGGCGTCCTAAATAATCCACACTGCTGGGTTTCTGACTACTAAGGATCATAGGTTTTTTCGGGTTTCGGGTTTCTTGATGTGTATAACATGTGTTTTCTTGTTAAAATTTAGCAATCCAATGGATAGGTTGAATTGTGGAAAGAATCGGCCCGAACCGCTGGCGAATAGAAAGTTGATTTTTGAGTTTATGAAAGCCTCCGGATTACCATCTGAGAACTTGAACTACAATTGATGCCAAGTTTTAAGTCGCAGAATTCAACTGAAAGTTTGACATTTTATGCGACTCAAAAAATGTTCGGCTCGAAAGCTCAACTCGAACACCAAGTTCCATCTCGCGTCTGAACTAGGGTTAAATGGTCAGCTCTCGCTTGCAGTGAAACTAGATTAACTGATGAAAATGAGTTTATACTGGATGTATCTATCAAATTGCGGGAACTTAAGGCCCCAGAGTCAAGTGTCAGTTCAAGAAGCAAGCTACTATATTCGAGGTTGTTCCAATGGCGACATATCTGCACTGTTAATTGGTCAGTCTCTCGGGCATATATGCAAAGTACTGTGCTATTTCAATGTCACATTTCTTTTGACATCCAAAATCGCAAGCCGCCTACCTTTTCAACATGGTTATGACTCATCACTGTTGCGGTAACAACAATTTTGCTCACTCAGTTATCCAGGATTCCCGAGTACAAGATAGTACATAGTTATCTGCCCTCCCCATTTCTTCAGATACCTGGTCCTCCTAGTCCAGGCCTCCGCTCCCGAAAGCCTTGCTGTCATTCCGCCCAGTTTTGAATAGTTTCTATACAGAGGAACACCATGGCACACTGCAGCCTCCGGCATCCGATATTTCTCGACCAAATTGCGCTCATGACTTCCGGCGTGCAAAGTTACCATGGCTGCGTTAGGCCCTGCGAGTGAGACCGGAAATAATCTGTACTATCGTTTATATTACTGGCTCCGACCATGCGATCTCACAGAATACGAAGGGTTAAAGTGTATCATGCCACCCATGCCCTGTGAGAACTGGGCTTTGTCGATAAATGGACGGCCAGCGAAGGAACGGTAAAATGCTCTGTACCCCAACAATCATCCCCGACGGACGAGGTTGAAAAATCGACGCGATGTTTCAGTTTTGAGGTACCTAGCCTGCCGAAGGGAGCACTCCGTCCCTCATGGGTCAAACAGAAATCGTTGCCTTAATCAAATGAACACGACGGGAATGCGGGCATCACTGAGTCGGTATTATTCAGTGAAACCCTAAATCACATAAATTTTGGGGGTGAACCCACCCCACTCTATCGCGAAAATTCGCTGTCGTTTACGAGTGTCCACTGAAGAAGCTGAGCACAAGACTCTCCCCATCCGCAAATTTCCAGATCAATCTCCGTGCCTAAATCACGGCAACACCTTCTCATACCCCAACACATCGTCCCCCACAGATCTTGCCCCCACATAGCGTCGCATCACCATGTACACAACCCCGAGGAGGACCCCGAACATGTACAGTACGTAGAGCGGGTGGTCTGCGAAGTAGACGCCGGCTGAGGAGAAGTACTGCGCCGAATGAGCAAGGAGGAATACCAGTTGATGAAGAGCAGAAAACATACCCGTATGGCTTGCTCCCCAACGCTCTCTGCACCGCGGCCCATCACTTCCTCCAGCACGGGGAAGATGCTCTCCGACGTCAGCTTAATCGGTCCATTACCCGACCGTTCGGTGAGAAGGTATTTAGCGTTTTGTTTAGTGGCGTGGCGGCTGCTCCCGGACAGCTATTGCACGTAGTTAGCCAAAGATATGCAAGCAATTATTGGGGAACAGAGCGGGCGCCGTACCTGGTTCTGGTTCTCGTGCACCATGATTATAATGCCTGCATCGACATCTGAATTCTGGACCGGGCGGAACATGCGGTCGCTCCTGGGGTCCTGCCACGCGAACTGCACCGGGAGTGTGCCAGCGGGACGGCGCTCCTGCCATTCAAGCGCAATTGCATTTATGCGGGCGACGACGTTCGTTCTCGTGGCCGACCCCACCACGGCGAGGACGACGACCGGCGCGGCCATGATAGTGTCGGACGTCTGTGGTGTAAGCTGCACGGCCAGTGGGGCGGGCACACCACGCAACTCAGCGAACGTTTCCAGCTTGGCCAGTGTGCAGCGACCAGTGTACGTCGCGCCGGCGACGGACGACGGGTGGTAGAATATGAGCTGCGGGCCCGCGTTGAGCGAGGTGGTGTGAGCCGCACAGAGCTCGCGGTTGGTGAGGCGCCCACAGTCCACCTCCGCGACAGTCAACCGCCCTTGCGTCTTTGCTGCGAGTTGCTTCCACATCGAGGCGAAGTATGAACAAAGGCCACACTGTGCCGGGTAGAAGTTGACAAAGGCAGGGCCCTGGGCGAGCGTCGCATTGAAGCTATCTATCGTCAGGACAGCTACCTTGCCGTCGGGATTGAGAATTGGGAGAATTGGCGCCAATGGCGCCGGCGGGGTGTTGTTTTTCGCAATGAACTGATCGACGGGCATGACAGGGATCTCGCTGTCGGCGTTAAAAATTGGCGCGGATGGCACGGGTGGAGCGGTGTTCTTGACGAGATACTGAGTGAGCGCTGCAAAGTCCCGGCTGCCGGAGTACGCTTCGACGAGCTGCCCATCCCGGTACAGGTTCATCGCGGGATATCCCGTGATACCGTTGGCGGCGCAGAGGTCTGTGGGCGCAATTAGCTGCAAATCGTGGGCGTTGATGCGAGTATGTAGGTACCCCTGCTGACGGAACAATCCACTCGCGCAAGCCGCACACGCATATCGGCAGACGTCTCGCTGTGCGCAACGACCTTTTCCCACGTCGGAGCCAACCGCTTGCAATGACCGCACCATGGCGCGAAGTACTGGATGAACCAGACGCCCTTGCTGATGGTTGAAGTGAAGTCGTCTGAAGTTAGCGGGAGCTTGGGTGTGACCGCGATGTCGGGCGCCGATGGCGAGCTCGAGAGGGGAATTTTCTGCGCGTTTTTGGCGAGATAAGCAGTGAGTAGTTCCAAGTCCCGACGGCCTTTGTAACTTTCCACGAGCTCGCCGTCGCGGTACAGGTTCATCTGGGGATATCCCCTGACACCGTTAGCGTCGCAGAGGTCTGTGGGCGCAATTAACTGTCGTATTGTGGGATTAGACGCTCGCTCACCTCCGTTGACGGAACAATCCACTCGAGCAAGCTGGACATCACCAGAGATCTGGCTATGCGCAACGAGCTTTTCCCATGTTGGAGCAAAGGCCCTGCAATGGCCACAGTACGGTGAGAAGTACTCGACGAACCAGACGCCGGTGGCGATGGTGGGCTTGAAGTTGTCCGGGGTGAGTGGAGGTTCCAGTGACACCCTCTGTGCCACAGAAGCGACAGACGCCTGCGCGAAACCGAGTAGAAGAAGAGACGTTAAAAGGAGCGACACTGGGAACTTGGCGAATACGGTCATGGTCAAGAACAAAGAGAATAAGCGCCGAGGCGATACTAAACGGGAGACCATCATAATATCGTTACCACTTCGTCAACGTGTCTTGAACGTGTCGCCAAGCAAGTCTCTGCCGAGGAGACCGTTAAACGCTGAGAATTTTGAACAAGTGTCTATCAATTCAGGATACGATTTCCCTTGACCGTGCTCGTGTCGGTAAACCTTTGGCACAGCTCGTCAAAGTTGTGGAGTCCGCAAGTTCTTTGGAAAATTGTCCAATATGGCCATGGAATATCAAAGAGGAGGCTTGCGCAGTGCCAGGTTGGATTGAAGAACTTCTTCCTTATTGCCAGTTCCGGCCTGACCGCTGACCTAGCGTCAACCTAAGGCTACTAGGTCCTAGAGTAGCGTCCAAAACTTGAAGAGCACCTAAGTTAAAAGCTTCGCGAACTTATAAGGTCTTCATCCGAACAAGTCGTCTGTGTGTTCCAACCAAGCTCGCTCTTGAAGAGCGAGCTTGGTGCGAATTGGCCTTATGACTCACAATTGCTGAAATATCAGCAACGGTCCGGCGCTCGCGCCAGGGCTTCGGCTAACTTTCGGCAGGCTTGGAAGACCAGCCGCAGTTGAGCCGCAGCCCACGACTGTCATCTTCACGACGAAACGTCTCCGACTCCCTGAGCTTCAGGGCAACGCACCTGGCTAGTTATAATCCCTTGTGCTATGTTGTTATATCCAAGCAATTAAGTCTGCTTAGCGGTTCGGCAGGCTTGCGGAAGCGCCGTTCGGCATTTGACTCTCCCATCATTAGGCAAGTCCGCGGCTTGATGGTGAAACTATTGTCCTGCGGGCCGCTGAGCCTTCAAACCCTCAGGCTACGTATCCGATGCCGGACCGACGGAGGGCGACACATGTCCGACGGACTTGGCTGGCTATATAACAATACCACCCAGAGAACACATTCAGTTCAATCTCCCCTTCAAGCTTTTACAACTTTTGGCATCTGCCGCAGCAGCCATCGTGGTCTCTCAATTGGCCAAAATCTTCTACAACCTGCACTTCAACTCCCCGTTCCGGTACATGCCCGGTCCTCCGAGCCCAAGCTTCTTCCTCGGTTATGCTGGAAAACTACACGTATGTATCCATTCAGCTTACACTATGCATGAATAACTTTCTTCTGCAGTCGCCGCTCGGTGAGGAGTGGCAAGCTAAATACGGGCCGACCTTCAAATTCCCTGGTCTCTTGGGGGCGAGTGGGTGGGTAGGGGGATGCTATATAGCATCGACTGAGACTGGGAGTAAAATTGCCCAAGGATTTGACACGGAGAAACGATCTACATTACTTTATTTAGTGAATAAACATGAATATAGCGAATTGGAGCCAGAGCATTAACTAATATTGACGTACTTCTGTTTGATGAGCGCAGACTTTCTCTGCTGCAAAACATTCATGATGCTACCGCGCGCGCAATACCCACTCCCCGCGCCACAGTCCTAACAGGAGACTCACAGGCAGAGCCTCCTCCATCATACCCGCGCGCACCAGCGGCATCTGCCAACCCGGGAGTGTCAGCGCGAGCCATGCCCAGGTCCACGCATATCCAATGAGCCGCGCCAACCGCCCATCCCTGAATCCCGCTTTTTTGGCGACGAAAATGACGAAATCCTCAACCATGATCCCGCAGGGCTGGAGCATGAAAAAGGTAAGTGCGCCGCCGCGCCAGTTGCGCAGTGCCATCGTCTCCGCGCCATAGTGAATCACACCAGAGATGGCGAACGCGGTGAAGAGTTGCACGTAGGCAGACGGGTTTCCACCTCGGCGCAGCCCGAGTACGCGCTGGGCAAGGTATTTACCGTGCACGGAAACAAACTATGGCATGGTGAATCAGAAAACCAATTAAATCACAAGATGGACACATCACAGACGCACCCGCCGCATGAGCTGGTGCCAAGCGCGTCTGTCAGGAGAGGTGAGTCAAGACTCGGACATTATGGGGAAGACGACTAACCCCCAGAAGTTGCGGATACTCCACGCCTCGCGCGGGCCGGCAAAAAGTGGAGGCCACTCTTCCGGATCCGAGAGCCCGCACGCGACGCTTCCCGCACTGAGCAGTGATGTCCCGAGCATCATCGCGCTGTAGGCAGAGAACCCCACCCCGCCGCCGCGACGGCACGCCATCCCCACCCATCGGCTGTCCAGTCTGGCCCGTCAGGATGAAACATGGTGTTCCAGCGTACATGCAGGTTGCACGCGTCGTGCAGGATAAAGAACTGCACTGCTTTCCAGAGGCGCTGCACGACGAAGGTGGGGCGGGAGATCCCGAGGGGCGGGTGCGCCGGGAGCGCGGAGGTGGGCTCATGGGCCCAGCCGATTCCGCGGGGGCTGTTGAGTAGGCAATGGCCCACCATATGCGCGCCATAGGGGAGCATTTTCGATAGGACCTTCGGTGACAGCAGCGTTGGTGGGCGGCCTTAGTGGCACTTGACGTAACTCGCGCTGAACGTCCGTGAGAAAGATGTAGTCGGATCCGAACCAGAACCAGGTCAGCCAGGCACAACCGAGGTAGTAATCCCCGTTGAATGTGCCTGTCGTCGTGCAGAAAAGAATGTAGGCAGTGAGCGCCAGGATTGGTAAGAAAAAGAGCCCTCGATACGGAGAAGGTTTGGCAATGAGGGCAAGTGCGATGAGGGACATATAGGGGACCCAGAGAGCATTGTGGAATGCGTGCGGTGGGCTCGACATTGGCGTCAAAGAAAGAAAAAAAGACGGCGAAAACGTTGATTGCCGGTGTTTGAAGCTTGTGATATGTCACACGGTTGAACTCCTTTAGGTTCTCTCGATCTATTTTCGCTGCACTCACCCAATCTCATTCAAGTTGCACAGCGGAAGTGTACCATAGAAGAGGATTCGCGGATTTGTAGATATTCCTGATTCGTGAGTGGACAACGCAAAGGCAATATATTGGGCTACACGATCAAACATACGAAATGGCCGTCACTTTCCCCGCACTATCAACGACTAAAACCAAACCCAGCGAATCATCGAGAACGATCTGATCGCAAGAAAGCAGAGGCAAATCTCTGCTGTCCAATTTCCGAAATGTAGTGTGTGGAACCGGAGCAGCACTGAAGTGCAACAGTCCAAGGTATCCGTCGCCCTCTCCAAGGTAGCCTTCCTCTCCCCGGTAGGTCTCTCCCTTGTGAACAAGAATAAGCACATACGTTCCTGAAGCGCCGACTGCGATTTGGCGGATCACGTCGGTGTGTTCGTAGAAATGGGCCTGCCCAATGACAAGATTTTCGTCAACTGCTTGGCCCGGCCAGAAATGGATCACAGATCTCTGGCGTCCTTCCCACTTGAACTCTCTGCAAGTCACCGCAAAAACACCATACTCCGGCATGAACACCTGCGGGGCGTGGAAAAACATGCTAGAGGGGTTGCCAAGCTTGCCACGAAGTTCTTTCTGGTTTGACGCAAAGGGGTATGGAATTGGCAATACGGTTGTAGTGCTGACCGAATCGGCGTTGTTCGGAAGGTGAATTCCATCCCTGGAGGCCGAAGAGAAAGGGAGGATTTGCATTGCGGCTTCTCTGCCCATAGATCCATTGTAAAATCCGTACAACTTTCCTCCAAACGGTAAGTGTAGTGTGCGTCCGCCAAACTACGTATGCTGCTCAGTATAAGCGAGAAATATGGAACGCAATTGCCCGAACCGTATGCCAGCTGAAGTTTTCTGATTTTTCCAGTACTTCAATACTTGGGTCCATGCACCAGGAGACTATAGAAGAGCGTGTGCAGAATCCCAAAACTTGGGTATTCAGAAAGAAACAACTCGGAAAGCGATAAGTGTCGTTGGTCGCGGGGGAGATGACATGGGTCATTGAAATGCGAGCACGATCGGCGTAATTGAGGGTGATGACCACGAAATTTTTAACATTTTCCCTGTATTCACCCAACATCAGCCCAAGCATTATTCATATTTTGCTACACACCCAATGCAACCTCCGATCAGAGCCGTCCCTTTGATTTCCATACATGGTGCAGTTTCGACTCGAAGGTCAGGGATTTCCAGGTATGCTAAAAGCTGTGAGGTGAGGATGTCCCAGCAACTCACGCTCCCTGTGGAGTGAGCCACGGCGAGGTTTGCTCCTGGTATGCAGTCGAATCTGGTCCACCGCTCTACGGCCGCCGATAAAGTGCACACGCGAACAGGGTGGGGGTTTTCAGACTTGAGGTTGTTCATCAGCCGGTTAGCCTGCCGCACAATGTCTTGAAGTTGGCACAGAGATAACGAGCCCAACCCTTCCGCCTTGGACAGAGGGAGAGGATGGTTTTGAACTTCTCTTATTCGGATAAGAGCATATATCCAGATTGTCCTCTGCAACTGGAGCCCGCGAATGACGCGGCAGGTCTAGGAATGATCTTAGATGGCCCATGTTCGACCGCACAAACAGCAACGCACTGAAAGGAGATTGAGAAGATCATTAATGTCGAGGTACTTGACGAGCTCAAAAAGGACATCCTGAGGGAATTCGGTGATACTAAGAGACATGGTGGTAAGCCGCAAGTGATGAAAAGCGATGACTCAATGCGGTGCCGCCTGCTGCGATCAAGGCGGGAGAAGTCTTGATGTAAATCTTTGAACGAGAACCTCTCGTTCAAAGCCCTGAGACAGCGTGAGACGAGATACATATTTTACAGTGGGTAGTATCCCGTGTCTAAGATCGAGAGGGAATATAATAATAAGGGATCGGGAAATGCGTAGGCGCGAGCACGAGGGATAGCGGGCGAGCGAGACGAGCAGCGGCGTGACATGGTGTTGAACCAAACGCATCTGGATCGAAAGCTCGGATATGCTGTTAACCAAGGGCGGCTGGAGTCGTCATTGATATTCTGGAAATAGTTTCTGTTTCCAGTTAAAGTTAGGGTAGATTTTTTGGTCCAATATTGAACCTACATGTATTCTCCGTCGTCTTGTCTCGTCCGCCTTCCGTGAACGATCCAACCACGTTATCCTCTTCATCCTTCAGAAGCTGCGCCATCATCATTCTATACAAGTGTCCACCTCCGGCAAACGATTTTTAACGATCTGCCACGGCCTGTCCGCCTCGCTCGGGCCGCCACTCTGGACCGTCCCCCCGAAATTCGCGAGCCGCGGGAACGTTTGCTCGAGGAACGCGGCCACCGGCGCCGTGTCTGCCATCTCGCACGGCGACGCGAGAAACATAATGTCCCCCGTGCTGTACAACGGCCGGAGGCCCCTCCCTTCCGGTGCATCACACGCGAACTCTCCTGTCACGCGTGCATCTACCGACATCGTGAGCTTATATATAGCTGGACAGGGCTGCAGGAGCCGCCGAAGCGCGTAGACGTGCAACCCCGGCGCAGGGGCGGGGGATTGCGTATTGATGAGCCGTAAGGCGCGTAGGCGCGGCCAACTGGCTGTCATCCGGGCGATGTGCGCCTCTTTTAGGTGCAGCGTCCCCATGAAGTCGAAGGACTCGAGGTTGGCGCAGGTGTAAAGCGGCGCAAGGACGTCCGCAGAGACGTCGGCCTGCGATGGATGAAGTTCCGTTGCCAGTATTTCGATATGACGGAGTTGCGTGGCGCGGTGCGGTGCGGCAATGAGGGCAACGAACGCGAAATCGATGGGGTGCCTGTTGTCGACGCTGAAGGTGCAGGTGTGCAGGGCGTCGGACGTGATGAGCGGGAAGAGGATGTCGAGGTCAAAGGAGGAACATGTTCTTAAAGTGTTCAAGGATAAGCTCTCCAAGGCGGAAAAACTTCGAAACCCCGTTGCTAGCCGCTGCTGGTCAACAAGCGAGCCGAGGGTCTGGATTGTCTGGGTAGTCTCCTTCCAGAGGTGCAGTGACAGAAGATGGGGTAGGCCAGCAAGGTGCAGCAGGATAGCCGGCCCAACGGAGAACTGTACTCGGAGATTCCGTAACTGAGTCAGAGTCTGAAGGCCCTCTAAAAGATTGGGCAAGGCAAGATAGCTGCCAGTGAAGAGTTCCAACGACGAGACATCAGGAATCCAAGACACCAGAGGTCGGTTCAGGCAGGCCACTACTTGGCACAAATCTGTTCCGACCCGTGGATCGAGCCTGGCCCGGGCTATCGAGGATATATCCAAGGCCCCCACATGGTGAGTGAGAGCCGGTTCTTCGGGACGCCTCGAGAGACCAGGTGAAATGCGCCGAGAAAGTCGGCATTGGCGGCGAGAAAATTGCTGTTCGTCGATGGGTGCCAAAGGAGTTCAAGGAGGCGCGGAAAGATCGGATTGCGATGCGCTTTGAGGGCCGAGAAAATCTCGCATCCAACCGTGATCCCGTTGGCCTTGAACTGCACAACGCGCACGCGGGGTGCATATTTGTCGAAGATGGCGAAATCAGATTCAATGAGAGGCCGATCGAGAATGAACTAGTTGCGATCGGATCCAGAGCTAAGAGGCTTGACGATTGGTGCTCACCTGTCTCGCCTGGCCTGGACTGGGCGAAACCAGGCGGCACACATCTTCGGGGAGAAGATGGATGATGTTGGTAGGGGTGGTCAGTGTGTGCCAAAGAGCATCGAGGGCAAGCTCAGAGGTCGCCTTGCACAGACGAGCGAGTGCATTTAAAGGCTGTAACTCGACGTTGTGAGTTCGTGGTGGGACAAGAAATGTCAAGAGAACTTCATAAACGTCCTGCGTGTTTATGAACCGTTTTGCCGCGGCCTACATATCATCGTCAGTCAAATATTGGCAGAAGGAAACAAGGTGTATGACCATTCAGGAGCAAGTTGTTTATGTCCTCACGTGTGAAAATGATCTGGAACGTTGTTACACATCAGCGCTGCATCAGCACATGCAGATGTTCAACGAGTCTCGAGAGTCAACACCGTTAGAGTCGGACGCAACTAGACACTGCACATTGTTTGTACGGTAAATCTAGTGTGCAAAAAGTTTACATGCTCGGCCTCGGATTGCAACTGTAACTTCATTCTTCTGATTCAAATAACTGGACAATTTACCAAAACTTCAAGTTCAAGTCTGGAGTAATTTGAATTTATCAGGTTTTTGGAAGGGCAACCTTGAGAGGATGAATGTGCCATGTTCAACCAGATACTACTTTTCAAGTTGTAACTTGGGAGTGCCATTTCACTTGTTGCTTCGATTTTGTTCAGCTAAAACACACCTTTCAGGTCTATATCAACCGAGGTACTGATATAGAGCATCTGTCAAGAGAGACTAGCTACCTTTCAGGACAGCCTGTCGCAACCTACTCTTGCAAGTTTGAACTTATATTCTGGCATTGAAGCTTGGGCTATGTTGAAAACCGAGCGAGGTGAATAAGTGTTTGTTTCTAGAATATTATCAGCGACTGGGTACTGGGCCACCTTAGCGGTTTTGACCTCGTGCGAACAGATAAAATGGTGTGGACACAAATATATCGGCATTTGAAGGAAGGTAAGGGTCCTATGAGTGAGTGGATATATTTTTCGCGAATTTACACGCTGGTTTCCGGGCCTGCCGAATTTTCCTTGCGGCGCTTTCCCAAAGTGGCAAAAACGAGGTAGCGGGTCACTGCCTTGAATCACTAGTTTAGACTCGTACTGGCCACCTGAATGTATCTCAAATTAACAAAGTGATATTAGCCCACCATTATATACACCCAAAATGTGACTCCAAAGTATTTCAGCCTTGTAAGCATTTGTCTTGAAGCCAAGGCTGAAGGGTGAAATCGGAGTGTGGATTAAACGGAGCGCTCTACGAAGCACAGACAGAATTTTTGCCAGAAAAGAGGGTACATATGGCTACATGCGCTGTAATGAAATATAATAATCAGCATAGTACGGCCTCCACACCCCAATAACCCTTCCAAAAAAGCTCGTCTATGCGCGCTAATGAAATTCGTAGGTTTTGACATGTACCCCGTCGTGACCATGAAGTCGACCCGATGAAAACCCATCGCTGTGGAAGGGGAGATTACTGTATATTTCAAATACACTAACATAAGTTCTAGGGCCATAGTGTCCACGGGTGGGCCACTATAGCGGTTGCCGCAGTGGACTACTGGAGATCAGATAGAGGTCTTTCGCGAGGTTCTAGGAGACGAGACAGAACAGTGCTGATGTATACGATGGGCGTATGCCATTCCCCCACATCAGGCGATGAGAACGAGCCCCAGACCTTGTGAATCGGTGAAGAATCGGTGGAGAAACAGGTAAGAAAGAACGTGAAGCGGTGTTCGGAAATAAGAAATGATGTTCACACGCCGACATCGCCCATCAAAACCTCGCACTGCTTTTGATCGCCGCCGTAACTTGCCTCCAAATTTGACGTACAGAGTCCTCATAGGTCGCGTACCATGCCACAGGTCCCAAATATGAACATTATACATTGTACCCCGCTGTATTATGCAAATGGCCCACTAGCTAGACTGGCCCACTAGGCAGTCGGTGATAATAAGTGTTTGTGTCTATTGTAGTTTAGTAGATGGAATTAACGGTGGGTGGATGGTTTAGCAGAGCCGAATGGCAACTGGATTAGTAGAAAGTCATTTGCCGACACTGAATGATGGCGGCCGGGGGTGGCTCCCTGCCGTGTGTTGCCAGATGTACTGAGACATTGATTCGAGCATATACCGAGGTGCCGCGGAGGCGGCGATCACACTTCTTCCTGAAGGTTGTGTTCCTCAGCTTTGGCAAGTTGTGTCTTTGCTAAGGGGCCTGTCGCTTTTTTAAAATGTAGCCCGCCTAATTTTTCAGACGTCTTTTCTGCCTGGAAATAAGTTGTAAGTTTCCCAGGAATGTCCCTCAACTTGCAAGTTGGGTGTTTTTCAAGGAGTATTCCAAGACTCAGGACTGTGCATTCTTTTATTTATTTTTACGGTGGTTGACTTCCCGTAAGAATAGATTAGATTTATTTTAAATAAACAGATTTAGCAAGTTTGCCGACATGTCTGACCGAATTGGGTTGGTTTCTCGTGGTCTCTTTCGACGTGACATGTCTCTCATCGGAGTCTCGACGACATCCTATGCTTCCCTCACTCTTTCCTCACATCTTGGACCTGCTGAAATCAAAATAGGTCCGAAACCGAGTTGAAAAGCGCGTCGAAAACGCGTCCGAACCTCAGCTCGCCCCGATTGATCTCGTTGTGAAGTGAGAATGATGTTACTGGGGTAAAACTGTATCCAAAATGAGTCTGCTGCAGCTTTTTGAGGTGATAATACATCCTCGAGCGACGTCATGTCGAGTGGGTGGATTGGGACAAAGGAAGAAAAGATGGTGTTGAATATAGATATGAACCTATTGAAATATATTGCTTGTGGGAACCACACCGATTAGAATTGAGACTAAACCTTGTATGCCGGTATTGCTGGCACCCCTTAGATATCCACTGGATAATATCCATCCTTACGGGAAGTCAACTATATGTGCCATATATATGGCCCCATACATTCCTTGGCTGATATGAAAATGCAGCGGTCGTCCCGAAATTGCTAGAAAACATCCTTCGAATTGAAACGTGGGAGGATCAAAAGGTTTATCCGACGATGCAGGAAATTTGTGGACTGGTCGAGTACTGAGTGGCGCTGCCGGGATTAAAGCCAAATATGGGTTCTTGATTTACGTAGAAAGCACGTGACTCTCCTTTGTCCTTCGTCCTTTGTCTTCTTCCTCCATTTTCCTCGTCTTTGTGAACTTCTTCCAGAAACAAATCTGCTCGCGTTTTACCATGTACCGACCTCCACATCGCCCACGCTCTCCTTTGACGTCGCAAGCTCAAGGACGGCGCAGAGAATGCGAGCCGAGTCAAAGAGGGATTTTTCTAGGGCTTCTCGATAATCAGAAGAGTCAATATGTACGCGTCGCGCGTCAGCAATATTCCTCCACGGACTTCCGGAGTACTTTGTGCCGCTGACTCCTCGCACTGCTCTTTGCATTAGAAACGGCGAGCTGGTCCCACGCGAGTTCGCTTTTTTCGATCCAACGAGCAGCCGGGTGGATATATGGGCGCAAATAAGCTATCGGGAGTTCCGACGTGCGGAAAAATGTGTTGAATATGTGCATGTCGCCCAGTAAAGTGAGTGCTTTATATATGATCTCGACCTGTGGAGATCCGGTATCCCGCGAGCCGTAGACAGGAAGGCTCGACTCGGACCGCACAAACGATCTCTATTCCTATTCTTGGAACTCTATCCACGCGAGATCCGAAAGGCGCGAATTCATGGCAAAAGTGGCGCACGCGTCGCGCGCATTTTCCGAAGCCATCGTATCGCAACACGGCACAGCGGAAATAACAGTTCGGGCGTGGAATTCACTGTAAAAGTGGCGCGCGAGTCGACAGGCTCCAAATCCATCGCATCGCATGGCAGCACGGCACAGCGGACAATACTTTCGACGTTTGCATGCGCCTCCGCGCCTAACACAGCTACTGGTGTTAACACTAACATGACAAGTATCGCCCGACTGATGCGCCTTCCGCCTTGATGCGCTGCCACGAGGCACTGAGCACCGACAAGCTATGGAGCTGCTCCCACAGTTGACATCCTTCTTTGAATCTTTTACAGGAGTCTGGCATTCACCTTGTTTCCACGCTGTCCGCCGAATATCACGCGTGCGTGGCACGAATTCGAAGATCAGGCTAATTTTTTCCGAGATTCCTTTCGACGTGGAGCTAGGAGTCGCCGTACATGCTCACCGTTCGGCCGGGGGCAACGACGACGAGTAGTCTGCCGTATTAATCGCGCGTAAGGACGATAACCCTGGTTCACGTCGGCGGGAATACGCCGCCGGTGCCTGCAATTAGCGGTGAGCGGGTATTTTAACTCGACAGGTGTGAATTGCCGTGACTTACGAGATCTGTGAGGATGCGTTAATTGACGGCGGGGCTCGGACAAGACTCAGAGGGGATTCCATACCCGCGAAGCGATTTAGCGAGCTTAGGGGTGCAAAGTACAAGGGCAAAGTGCAGATCCCGAAAATCGGGAACAAGGGCGCGGTGCGGTGCGAACGCGAAAATCACTGATTGGGGGATATGTATTTCAGGTACGTCCGGCTGTTCTTACGGCGCACCGGACTTGGGCTGGCTTTGACGCGGTGCATTAACGATGCCTAACAGTGCCGAAACGTGAAGGGTTGTTACTTTCGAGAGCTATTGACCAGAGGAAGACACTACGCCCACAACGCCCGCGAGCAATGAACTGGGAGCCTCGTTTTCGCCGCGTATCAGAAGAAGCCTAGGGACGAGCGAGGGACCAGCTGGGACCAGCCTGTACAGCTAACAAGCTAACGACCGCATTTGGAAGTGCAGCCACAGCATCAACACGTGGTCAGGTATGCATCTGGGGTCTCTCTGCTGCTCTGCGCGTCGAGCGCCGTATCCTGGACGTATCTGGCTGCTCGGGGCCAGCGGGGGACACTCGTGAGGTCGGGTTTCATCGTTGCGGCGCGGAGCCATCAACGGATGCGCGGAGAGGATTTTCTGTGGCCACAAACGGGACCATCAATCCGCGGTGAGTCGGGGTCCCGGCCTGGTGCCACAAGCGGATGATATAAGGACACGAACAATGGATAACGTGTGCCATTGTCCGCTCTTTTTGGGTCCCCTTCTCCTCCTCGTTAATCCACAACGACGCACAAATGCCTGCAGTCCGACTTAGCTCGCGCCGGGGGAGTGCAGTAGGGAGACGGAGAAGCTCGCTCGCTGCAATTGGTATGGCTTTATACTTGCAGCAAGCGCCACCGCTGACGGCCAGATAGCGTTCGCAAAACCTGGCACGTATGGCTACACCCCGCCGACCTCGCCTCAGGCCCCAGTAACATTTGCGCCCAACGTCACCCCGATATCCTACTCAGCACCGTCGCCGACGCCCTCACCTTATGGTTCACCGTCGCTTACCACCGACCTGCCATTGCCACTGTTCCCTCCGAGTGCCACACCAGCACCGCCGCCCACGAGAAGACGGGTGCCTCCTGGCAAGAGACGTAGCCAGGGATACGTTCCCCGGCCACCGAATGCGTTCATGCTTTTCCGCGCCGATTTTGTCAGGCAGAAACACGTCCCTGGGAGCATCGAGACCAACCACGGCAGCTTGAGCAAGATCATTGGTCGGTTTTTTCTCTTCTGATGTCTTTCCGGCTCTCTGATCTGTAATCGTAGGCAACTGCTGGCGCGCACTCCCTCTTCCAGAGAAACACATCTGGGAAACAAAAGCCAAGCACGCGAAGGCGGAGCACAAACTCAAGTACCCCGACTACAAGTTCCGCCCCGTGCACAACAAGCGGGGTGCCGCTCCTGCTGCTTCCACCTCCAAGGAAGCGCCTTCTCAGCCCACGTCGAGGAGTGCCAGCGGGACCACCGTAAAAGGCCAACTGACGCCACAAGAAGACGAGCGCCGGTGCGAGGAGGTTGCCGCCCTTCTGCTTCAAGGGAAGAAGGGGGAGGAGCTCGCCTGGGCTGTTCGTGACCTCGACTCGCGTCGCCAAGCCGAGCTCGCACACTCTTCCCCGTCGCCCATCCCCCCTCCCTACCACCAGAACTCCAAGTTCCCGAGTCCGCTCAATCTCGACCCGATGTACTACCCCCAGATGGCCTCCTCGCCACCGTCGTCCTCCCTTACCAGCTCGCACGCTTCAGGCTCCGCCACTGGTTCCCCGTACTCGCTCCCAATGCCTCTAGAGCACCAGCACGACGGTCGTGACCAGACTTGGCGCCACCGCCGCAGCTCGAGTGTGCCGCTCCCCAACGACTACTCATTCCCCCCTTCATGTACGGCGAAGGCAATGGTATGGGCATCACGCTCCCCTCGATCGGCTTCCCCTCGCAGGGCTTCACCCTCCCTCCGCCGCCGAGCTCATCCGACGACTCCCTCGCGGGCCTCCCCTTGTCGATTAGCGGCCCTGGGCGCATGTCATTCTCGTGGGCGGGCACCGGCACCGGCAGCAGCTTCTCCTACCCGCGCCCGAGCTTCGGCTTCGGCTCCGGTGGCGCGCGCGGCTCGTTCTCCTTCGCGGGCGCCTTTGGCGGCGCGTGGGGTGGCAACAACAACGGGCCCGTTGGGCGCCGCGCGAGCAGCGCACAGGCGTTCTTCTCCCCGTCGTCGTTCCCCGGCTACTCCATGTCGGCGCAGCAGCACCAGCACCAGCAGGCGGAGGAGGAGCTCCCGGACGCAGACACGTCGCTCTTCGAGGCGGGATTCTTCAACTCGTTTGGCGGGTCGGCAGCGGCGCCGTCTGCGTCGTCGCCCGTGAACGACCCCGTCAGCCCCTTCGACCCCGCGGACAGCAGGGGCAGATTGTGCATGCGCCGAGGCCGGTGCACGCGGTGTCCCCGCTCGGCGTCGAGTTCGAGCAGCAGCAGCAGCAGCAGCAGGCCGCGCAGGGCTACGAGCACGCGCATGCACACGAGCAGACGCAGCATTACGCCCACGACTCGTACGCCCCCGATGCCGACGCCAACGCGCAGTACGCCTCGGACCACTCGACGCCGACGTCGGCGTACGGTGACGCGGGGGTCAGCACGCCGTTGTATCCAGAGTCCCCTGTCGTTGAGGGCGAGGTCCAGCAGCAGCAGCAGCAGCAGCACGCGGGGGAACAGACACAGGACTACCCACCGTTCGAGTTCCCCTCGGACGAGTTCGCGTCTGAGCTCCGCTTGCGCTCCGACTCGATGGACATGGGGGCGCCCGCGGCGTCAGGGTACGACATCGAGATGTATGAGAACTACGCGAGCGAGAGCTATGCGAGCGAGTTCGTCTGAGCTTCGTTCCTCCTCGAAGGTCCGACGCCCTTGTTCCCCTCTCACTCTCCCCGACGTTCATATTCACGCATTCACGCATTATTCACGAGCACATTACCTTCACAAGTTCCTTCACGCTGCTTCACGCTGCCTCACGCTTCCTCCTCACTTCCTCTTCCATCTACTCTTGCTTTCCCTGTTTCATTTCTTGGATTTTCTTGCGTCACCTGTAGCTTTAGCCTTGTCCACGTGCATTTACAGCCCGTACATACATACCCGCCCAACCCACAGCGCCCGTAATTATCTGTATCTATATATCGGCCTCCCCCTCCCCCCTCTCATCCGCTGCTCCCCTCCTCCTACCCCCGCTCGACGAGCGAAATCCGCCCATGCCTCTTGACGAGCTCCTGTCCTATATATTACTATTGTAGAAGCTGTATTTCTCAAATCCAATCGAATCCAATCTCATCGTTTCTCTGGATTTTCTGTGCATCATTCATTCTTCAAGACTCTTGATCGTGTCTGGCTAATTGAATGAATAGCGTCCTCGCCGTGGGTCCCAGTGGGCGTTTCGCTTGGCCCGCGGTGACTTCACCCTGGCCAAATGGAGATACCTTTCGAGACTGCCGGATTCGGACACTCCTTTGTCTGCGCGAGCCAAATGCTTCCATTTCCCCCCCTCCTCCTTTTGGCAGTGGATGCGGTGCGGCGGCGACGCGCTCTTGTTCTTGTTCAACCTTGTTCTCTGTGCGGCTTTTGTTTGTTCCCTGCTCAGTGCTCCTTGTTCTCGACTCGTTCTCGTGGTGGGCTCAAAATTGTATTGGGGTTGCCTTCGTGATTATCATGCGTCACGCCTGAAGGATGGGAATGGAGGGGAGGGCGACCTTGTTGGTTTTGTTCTCGATTTATTCTGGTCTGACGACTCAGACCTTGAATTCGACAAATAAAAATAAAAACTCCGAGTCGTTGCTGTCGCGATGTATCGTCGGCGTCTGGGATGGAATGGAGGCAAGGGCGACCTTGTTGGTACTGGACTTGGAGTGCGGTGGCGATACCCGCTTGCGCCCAAATGCTGTATTCTCCGGGCTGTCGAATCAGAGGAGTCCTTGCGGTGTCGCTGACGACCACTCCTGCAATGATTTTGGAGTAACCTATGGCCATTGAGACAACGACAATGCGCAATGACTCCTCGGAACCAGTTTCTTGCATCTGATGCTACTTCCCTGGAGCGCAGCATGCGCTGCTCTATCTCTCCTCGGCGCGGACTCGGAGCCGCATGCATGCTCTATTTCTCAAGCTTCAAACCCTGAACTCAAGCCGGGATCTGTTCCGAGTCATCATTCCTTCCTGCGATGCAGACTACGGAACTGCTATGTATATTCAAAAATGTACTGGTTTGCACTGACCGTGGCCCCCGAGGCTCCGCCGCATTCTCGACGACGTGTTTGTCTACTTGCCTCTGTCAGCGGGAGGGGCAACTTCTGAATTCGATGCGATCTTTACCACTCTCTTGTTTCGTCTGCGCCGTGCCCGGCGTCTGCACCCAGGCGGGCTTTGATTTTTTTGTGTGGGTGAGTTGCTGTCGTAATCTGGGATGGATGCTTATCACCTTTCACCTTTCAATGATAGCGGTGATAAACCCCTACATAAGAATATTTATCGATCATCATTCTCGTGGAATCTGACTGGCGGGATACTATCTGTCATCGAGAGAGTCAAAGTCCACCTATCATCTGGATTTCGATGCGTTGTTCTCGTTAATGCGCTTGATGGCCGATGAAAAGGACTTCTGTCTTGTCGTCTTGCTGTTTGATGCTTTGGATACCTCTTTCCATGAATGATTCCGGCATCTCCTCGAACGCTCTGTACACCCCATGTTCCGCTGAGCTTTGCTTGATACTCCACAGTCATTTGAATGATCAACAGCATAACATAAACATCATCCCTCCGACTCAGAGGTATTTAGGCAATCTCGATGACTGCGACAAGATGGACACTATTTGCAATATATCAAGTCGTAAAAATCTATTCTCGCTGGGGTGTTCTTATGGTGGCCGCCGGCCCACAGCACGGCAGACTCGGCCCATCGTAACGCCGTTCAATATCTGGCGTCTGGATGCGCGTTTGTCTGTCCATCCAACTGCTGGCATAATGGGAAAGGGCTTCGCGTTCTGTGTTTCGAGGACTTATTAAGGTGGCCTCATCAAAGGGGATTGGTCCGCATCCCGACTATTGATGGCTTTCTCTGCCATCGAGCTTCTCTGTCGGTGGCACAATCGCGTGTCATATAACTCCATCGACGCATTTACGAAGACAGTTGGGGTCCCTCTTACCAATTGTGAGGTTGGCATCTGCATCCCTCCCGCCCCAGCGCACTCGCTGAGATGAAAATCTCCAACCTATTGTCCTTCCCTCTGTATGCTGAAGTCACGATCACATACATGGTCGAGGCGGGCGACCCGAAGGAGTTCTCTTCGAAGTGGTGGATAATACGCGCTGGATCGATTGGAACAACAAGCAGGTGTTGTCGGTGAGCGGGTCGTTCATCACGGTGCCTGGAGACATTGGGTAGGAGCTCGCCTTCTGCTACGAAAGCTGGTTGGACTTATGTGACTTCAGACCTCACCACATCGAAGCGTACAACTCACGGATGTTGTGTGCGTCCATGATCGATTCCTGTGAATTTATCTGACCGGTTATCATTCAGCGAGTAAATCAACCATTTGCGGTCGGTCCAATATACACGGTTCTTCCACTACCTAGGTGCATCATCACAACCAAAATCATCTCCGATTTCCGTTGATTCGCCTTTCAGTTCAGCGGATACCACTTCTACTCCGACATCTCCAATCGCCGTTCCGCCAACCCCACCAAGTACAGTGAAAACCACAGTCACTACTCAGATAACTCCAACACAGAGCAATCCAACGCCGGAAACATTTTTGATTACCTTGTATTCAACTTTTTGCTTGCACTTAACCTTCGTCCTCCCTGATTCCCCTTCTAGATCTAATCCCCTTTCGACTCAAGAGATGAATATTACAGCCCCATCGTCGGCAGCCCCACCGTCGGCGACCTCATCGCATGAATCAGTCTCAGCCGGAATAACAACAGGGCCCCAAGACCCTGAGCATGTATCCTCAACTTCCGGTTCAGCCTCCACTGTTGTCCCGTATTGCCCCCCATACCACTTGAACGTGCGCTAATTTATACAGTTTCTCGGTCATTGAAAGACCCACCAATACCAATGCCATAATTGGGGCATCAGTCGCCGGTGCAGTCGTCCTCGGCATGATTCTTTTCTTCTTCATTTGGCGCTGCAGAACAAGAAAGCCTAAACCCGAGTCCTTCCAACTGAACTCCTCTCCGACGATCGACCCGTTCTTCTTGTTTGCCACCCGCCCAAATGAGAAATATCGAAGGAGATTTACTCGATTGAGCACTCGACGTCAGTCTGGTCAGCAGCAAAACTGCGTCGGATCGGACCGACGCTTCGTCGAGAGAAGAAGGAGATGGTATTTCGCTTCAGGTACCCGGACAGCAGATGGAATGGGTCCTTCGCCCGACGAATGATCCACCTCCAGGATATAATTCGTAACTACTTACCCGTCCGGACAACAGACGATCCTTCATGCTACCAGCACTTGGACTTTGTAGATATGTACTTGATTCCTGATAATTTTGTGGGGTTCTCGCTGCACATGGTCTAGGCACTTGAAGTCCGGATGCGTGTTCCGATGCGCGTTGAAGCGTTGATTTCATGGGTCCGTCGTTGGTAAAATTCAACCATAACTACAGACGAAAAAAAAAACCCTTGCGACGTCAAGCTGTCTTTCAAACTCTTTGCTGCGTGTTGCCGCTCTGGCCGATTCTGAAGTTCACGCTGTCCGAATTTTAAACCGGACCAGCACATAGTCTCTCATACTAGACAGACGAGGGACGGGCTTTTACGCGCTTCAGAATACAACTCTGTCACGATACGAGCATTCGGAGTTTCTGTAGTCAAAGTTTTACATTGACTGACGATTGTTGCCATTAAATCGTGATTTCCCACGGTTTGAGTTGGAATTTATTTCTCAGAGCAATGAGCGAATCTAATTTTAATTAGTCTCATTACTACGAGCGTGTTGATCCGACTCGACGATCTCTTGATATAACAAAATGAAAGGGATTCAGAAGAGGTCTGCCAACGTTATTACATATGGGCTTGAAACCAGAGGGTGTGATAATAGGAGTATTTATCCAGACCACAACTTCGGTGGTTGGACTGAGATATCCTCGCTCGCCTCAGAGGCGCCATCTTTTGTTGCTACTACCCAGTAGTACTAAGTATGCTAAAATGACCAAGGGTAATGTGTACAAATTAGCTTTGCTGCAGCGGTGTGAGCATTCTCCTGCGTATATTGAGCCGGTTACACATAGTAGGACACAACCAACGCTGAATCCTGCATGTGCAGCAATGCGTGACTGTAAGGCGACAGCCCGACACGCGTGTAATGCTCGAGTTCCAATTCCAGTATAGTACGACCCGCATTATCGCTGCGTACCTCTTCTCCGCTTGTGCGCGAAGAGCGAAACAGACGCACATCGCAGAGGCTGAACGGCGCCTGCGTCGCCCACCGGATGCCGTAGCCAGCATACGAGATGCATGTCCATGGTAGCACATCCGGCGCCGCCAGCACCACCGAGGTCAGCTTCCATCCCACCACGGCACCGGTGTCTGGCGCAATAGCGAATCGATAGCTCATTAGGGCGGCAATCCGCCCGTGCGACGAGGAGCCCGGGTTTTCGTCGTCCGCCTCTTGGTATAAACAGAGCTTGTATCCATCGCGTCGGAGCGGCGAGCGGTGCAGCGCGAGCGTGGGGACACAGAAACGGTTCACCGGCGGTGCCGAAGAGGGGAATGAATTAACCGTCAGGATGTCAGGGATGATGGTATCCCTCGTCGAAAAATCCACTAATCCCTCGGCGGTCATCGAGCTTATTGGGCGCCATCGGGATGCGAGGGCCGCTATGGTGTACCCAACCAGGGTCCTAGGCAACGTACAGAAGATGTGGCCCGGCACGAAGGCAAGGGAGGGGTACTGTAGATTGGACATAAGAAAATGCAAAGAGACCACAGAGACACGCACAAAAATCATGCCCTTGATCACTAGTGCGGGGATACCGGAAAGGACATACTTCTGGGCATGACCAGGATTGCGGTGAAGGTTTCTTCTCTAGGAAAGCCATCCCAATAGACTGCCTGCGCCAGGAAATCGCCGGAAATCATGGGCTTGATGTTATCCCTGAGACTGCAGGCGTCCGGGAGTTCGAAGTCAAGGAGATGTTGAAGCTCGCCTGTTTCGAGATGGACTTGGATAATCTGAAGAGATTCTCTGGGAAGGTGTTAGTTCTTGCGCAGCCCGAATGAGGCTTTCACGTACGACACGGAAAGTATAACGACGGAACGTCCCCCATCCAGCATCTCGACGGAAAACAAATCTGAGTTCGTCTTGTAAGTCCATACTGGGGTGTCGGCTTCCACGTTCCACAGCTCAACCCTACGCGTATATTGCCACTGCGCGAACAGATACCGACCGCCTGGAAGCAATTCAACCCTTTCTGCATCCAAAGTGGATGAGAGTTGAATTTGTTCTGCGAGGGTGGGAGATGCAAGTCCAGACCATGACGCAGGGCCAACAACGGTTCGTTTGACAAGTTCAATAAGTTCTTGGACAGAATGGTCGGCGAGTGGCCGAGATCGTGGCAGATCAGCAAAAGAGCGTATGGCCAGATCCTCAATGAGCATGAGCCAGAGTTGTTGCTCTGGGCCAACCGATGGAAGAATGTGTTGGTGTACTGATGAGGAAACAGCCTGAGACTATACAGTTTCAATGTCGCAGAATGAAAGAAAGAGAAGAGCCACATCCTCGCCCACTTCCTCGAGTGCTGGCATTAGGCGGTGATGTGATGGTTGAGAGCAAGTTTGGTATCGCTCGGCACTGATCGGCGTCCTCGAAGCTCCGTTGATGGTGGTTCTGATCGCCAGTGCAAGTACTAGGTAGGTCAGAAGTCAGCCTGATGGCGAAACTATCCAACGCGTAACCAACTGTTGCAAGGCAAAAAACAATTAAGAGTCGGGTTCAAGTTGATGGTACGTTCAAGCTCAGAATTAGTCTCGGAGGACGCTCTCTCAATACAACGAGTTGACAATGAGACGGGAATAATTCTCGAGTATCAATTGGCTTGCTTATATGAGAAGGCGTTTCAGGTGTTAATAGTGCATCCAGGGCCCAGAGTTTCTATGCACATCCAGAAACATTGACTTGGTGGGCCTTCGGATTGATTGAGCCAGTCAGCCGGAAAATAACGAATGAAACGGAACAACTCCGATGAACAGCTTGAGCGCAAAGAAAGGCTCGAAACGAGCCTCGTATACTGTGAAGACCACCCCTGCAAACCATTGCGCAGATATCATCAAGATCGCTCTCGCTGACTGCGAGTGAGCACTTCAAAGCGGAGCGGTGGTCGCCAGGATACTCCTGGAAATAGCAAGTAGAACTGTGTCGTGGGTTATCATCGGCACGCTGAGAATACAGGTCAGAGCAAAGACGAGTCAGTGGATAAGGAACTTGTCGAATTTACTCCCATCCCAAGTAGATCTACCCTCCTGTTCATGGATAGACTAATCGGATCGGGTCGGAGACATCCACTCGTTTATTTGAGACATTTTTTGATTCTGAACGTATGGATAACCTTAACAGCTTGACACTCAAGATGGATTAAAGCTGGAAGCTCCAAAAATGTCAGGCACCCATCGGAATGACTAGTTAAGAACTGTGCCGATGAACTAATATATATCAGTTAGCTAGCCAGAACCATCCAGGTTAAGTTGACAATTTACTAACCAGTGAAATCGTTCTGAGGGTGTCCTTTCAGTCCATGAGCGGAAAACTTCACAAGTGCTTGAACAGCCACTCCATCGTCGACTTGAAAGCGCCCTCCGCTGCTGCCAACATGATTGGATCAGACAAATCACCCTTCAGCGCGAATCCATGCGACGCGCCCTCCCAGTACTCGCGTTTGTACCCTGGCGCGTAATCAGCCAGGATCTGGTCCGCCTTCTCTTGGTCCTGCGGCGGGAACACAGGGTCATGCGTGCAGCCGTTGATGAGCAGCGGCGCATTCACTTTGTCGCGGTACGTCTGCGCCCCGGCACAACACACGTTGGGCGTTTCAGCAGGCTCGGATGCGCTACAACAGCAACTTTGATGAGACGATCGAACGCGGGGTCGAAGGCCCCGGTGTAGCGTGCTGGATCTGAGTTCAGCCAATTTATCACGTCGGCTTGGTGGTTCTGGAGCCATTTCGGCCTGCGGATTGCACAATATCGACATGTGTCATCTACGACGGAAAATAGACGCACACCGGGTTCCAGGGCTGCTACGGGAACGGGATCGCCGTTGAATAGGTCGGGTACGATGGTCTCAAGGATGGTCTGCCAGAATTCGCATCATCATTATACGAATGAATTCGTATGGTAGTACACAACCTTGAAGACATTGCGCGCATAGTCATCCGCCAGGAGCTGTAGCGGGGATTTCACCTCCGGTCAGGTGGAAAATCGCCTGGCGCATCTTATTATTCACGAGCGACAAGCGATGCACGTCCGGGAGGAAGAGCACGACCTTATCTTTGGCGCGTAGTTCACCTGAGGGGTGGCGACGTAACACGGGACGCCCTTGGGTCTCGCCTGCGCAAATATCGGACGCTTAGTATATTCCTGACAACTTCAGGAACAATTGAAGGCGCTGACCTGCTTTGAAACATCCATCGCAGAAGCTCATAGTGAAAATGTCAGGATTCCGAACAGTCAACGGCAAATCTTCCGCCGAGCTGGCTGCTCGGCCGCTTCAAGTTCGTGGCCGCATCATCTTCCGTTGGGCGTAAATTGCAACTTGAAAGGTTCATGTTGAGCCAATGTTGAGCATTAACACGCTGAAAATAAATCAAGCCTGGCTGAAGCAGAAGGTGATGGGAGTGATTCTGGGGCTGGCCAATTGCGGCATGCATTAGCAATCAGGCCGGAAGTAGTTAGTTACTCAGGGAGCCGGCCCGCAGACTGCCCGGCGTTGAACCGGAGATGGCGGAGTTTAAAAAGGCTTCACGTAACTTTTTAAAGAACGTGAAATCTCATATGGTCAATCCGTTCATTCGTTGATCGTCAGCCCTTTTCGCGACGTCTACAAACGCGAGCACGACGGACTCGACTTCCACCAGGCGTCTCCACTGGCTGCAGCTGCAACCTCGCCGCCGTTGAACTCGACCTCGATGCCACCATGCGCGGAGGTCGGGATGAGCGCTGAGCTAGACCTCGCTCTTTATCGAGCGAGGTACGAGCTAGAAACGATAAAGCGTCTGTCGAGAGAGACTAAACCTCGCTCGCAGTCCCTGGCGTGCCTACTTGTACGGTGGTACCCGACTCTCGAGGGGCGACGGAATACGCCGCTGCAAGTGCGGGCAATAGGTTAGAGCAGCATCACTCGGAGGCGTCGCAAGTGGAGGCAGAGGAGCAGACTCTGGCCACCGTGCGCGTAGGCTGCTTTGCGGCAAGTGGGTTCGTGAGCAGGGATAATGTCTGCAATTTCCTTTTTGGGAATGGAATTTTCTTCCTTTCGCAGATTCCCTCCGAGCCGCCGGCGCGCTCCCCGAGGGTGCATTTGGGCGGGGCGGTCTTTTCGTTGCCGCAAAGTGGCATCATGTCAGTGTTTTTCTTTCTCCCTCCATGTCGATCTGTGGACCTTACCCAACATCTTCTGTTCCCCACAGCTTACACGTAGACACGAACCCCTTCCCCCGCCCCACGGCTCCACTGTGGACGGTGGCCTTTGCGCGGTGGCTGTCGCCCGGCACACGCGTCGGTGCGAATGGTCAAACTGTGGGTCCCGGAAGACACGAGCGCGTTCGCGCCGTCGTGCGCTTTCCGCTTCAATTCGGTGGGCGGCAGAGGATGGGGACCGGGCCGGAGGTACAGATGGGGCGTGTGTGCGGGTGTGGGAAGAGGTAATGCGCGCGGCGCGCGGAGCAGGGATGGATGGGGACGAAGGCGGGGGAACGCCGTACGCGTCATACGGTGCTGGCGGGGGATCTGCGCGAGGAAGTCCGTGGCGAGCATCATGGCTAGAGGACGGAGCCAAAGTCAAGACGCATAATACACGTACCGCACCATGCGGGAAGCCTGTGCCCGCGGTGGAGTCCGTCGAGTACGACGTGGATAACGTGCTTGCGCAGTGCGAGACTCGGGGAGCGGGGGTGGGAGTGGAGCGCTCGTACGTGCAGTACATGCAGACCAGCATGGCGGGATACAGACCTGGGCGGGCAGAGAAGGATGCAGAGGATTCCTCGTACGAGTCCCCAGGCTTGCGGGACGCGGACTACGCGCGCGCGCGCGGCGGGTTGCCAGACCGTTCTTTTTCGTTTTCGACCCTTCCCTCCATGCCCCCCCCTCGCGTTTACTCATTTCACTTTCTCGAATCTGACGTTGGCTTCACTGGTCGGGGGCGTCGGCGCTTCATTAAGCGCCTAGTCCTCTTCACTTCAGTTCGCTTTTCTCCTCGCTCGTCAGGCATAGAGCTATCGTATCGCGGGTGCCACCGCGACGAGGGCGAGGCTGATGCTCCCCGCGTTCTTTCCGCCTCGCTACCTCTAAATCGCTGAGGCGCTTATCTTATTCTATTCCTACGTCGCGAGACGAATTATTTATTATATTGCGACTGAAACTGACGCTGCACACAGGTCAGGGAATGACTTGGGTACCGTGATGTTGGGACAGGCTCACGTCTATGTTCGCATTCCATCTCTTCACACCTTCCGTATACCTCTCTGTTTCCGCTTCGCGCATGTTGTCCATGCACATCTCAGCACTCACACACATATCCGGACGCATGCATATCGAGGCCATTTCGGAATTTCCGGCGAGATGAAAGCCTCGGTATGACCGATACGGTATGTGGCCCCCTTGACGCTTTCGGTGACAGTACTTGTGCTGAGCATCATTACTTCTTTACGAAAAGCTCGCACTAAAGTCTCCGCCAGTTCCATTGCTGCACGTTTCTGACACGACTTGTTATCGGGACCATCTATGAACGCAGACATCGGTTCTCGTTATACTCCGTGCAACTCGGGCACGAGGCCATTTGTGAAAGTTAAAAGTGCGCAACGTGTTAGAAGCACGTAAAGAAGAAACAAACCAGCGACAAGATCCGTGACCTGCGCGAGGGTGAACTGAGTTTCTCTGGATGTTCCGCCGAGAGGCCCAATCGCAATGACGGCAACACTGGCATGCAGCACCGGATCCTCCTGGTTAGTTGCGGTACTTCGGTCATTTCCCGTCTTACCTCGCAATGTTCTTGATTCCATTCAACTCTTTTGGCCCAGATTACACGTTTGCAGGTTTATAAACAGTGGCAGAATCTACGGCATTGCAAAATAATTATGAAGCGTGTGATGAGAAGACTTCAAGTGATCGTGCTTGGTGAAAGCGTGGAACTCAAGTATGAAAGTATGAACAATTAGTCGCCTTGTGCCGCCGTCATCGTCACAATCACCGTCAGCGCATCCCACGTCGGCCCCAATGCGTCCAGCGCACGGTGGGGCTTTCTAGCGCCTCCAAACAGCGGGTTAAAGGGCGAGACTTCCTGTTGGATCCATTCGAGGTCAATATAAACGTTCGAGACAAATAACTTGAGCAACCCAGAGCTACACTGCTCGCCGACGGGCAAGGTGAACTCAAATGCGGCCTCGCTACCCATCCCAATTGTTACCGTATTCTCGCACAGAAGCGGCGCCATGACGCGCGCACCCGCAGGCTCATAAAGAAGCTAGCAAAAAAGAAAGAAGAACATCAGCACACAGACGAGTTTTCTGGGCAGACAGCATTGCTCACATGAATAGTATATGCATCCGGGTCGAAATAGAATAGGTACGGGAAGAGTTCCTCTACCGATGCATTGCGGATCGTGAAACCGTACTTGGCGCCGACCTCGGAAGCGAACCGCACCTCGCCATTTTCAACCATGTTCCCGTCTTTCCCAACGCGCGGATCCGGCTTGCGCTGAGGGTAATCGCCCATCAAGCGGTGCATCTCGAGCGCAAACTTGCCCCTCAATGGATTTTGCTCTACGTCATTAGAGCGCTCCAGGAAGTAGTTGAAGTGTGCGATGCCGTCGATGGCAACGGGAAGATGTGCGGAGTCATGATGGAGGGAAAACCGCGTCTCGCACCGACACTTGCGCATCGTGCTTGTCCGCGGCTCAATCACGATCTCGTCCCCGTCGTTCCGCACGACTATGTGCGCCTGGTCCAGAGACGGCGCCTGCACGTATTTGAGCGTGCGGCGTGTACGTGTCGGCGGGAACAGCTGAGCAGTGTATGCGAAGTCCGTGGGGATGTGAACGAGCAGGAGCATCGGCTCATTCTTCCAATCCGACACCACTGCGCGCGATCCACGGGGAATGTTGATAAGTGGTGTGCCCCTCTTCGCGACGAGGATCGTATGGGCAACCTGCACAGATTGCGCCTCGAGAATGCAGATGAACGTGTTGTTCGGAGTATGGGCAGAGAACTCTGTCCCAGGGACAACGCCCTCCACAGACCCCATCTCTACCTGAAAAATCTGTGAGCTGTCCGGCTCCTTCGGCTGCAGCAGCGTGGAGCCGTTGGTGAATTCAGAGTTGTTGAGCGGCGTCAACGGTACCGAGTGTGGACCGGTCGCTGGATATTTTCCAGTGAAGACCAGGCGATTTCGCCTGGTGCCTCCGCAGTGTGGCGTCTGTCCGTGCAACTTGGGAACCTGATTCATTAGTTCTGTATATGTCGTATTTTCGAGGTCCGTGGATTGCAGAAGCGAGACAAGGTGTTTGGTAAAGTGTCCATGGGACGTTCCATCGTATTTGATTTCGCTAGCTGTCTCGCTTTCGCGGCACGCCGCTAAGAGGACATGGGACGTCGCAGATGGGGACCACATGCGGCAGGATTGTATGTCATCCGCCTTGCCTTTCCAAAGATGGCTGTCGAGCTCTGGTGGAATAACACGTGAGGACGTCCTCGCAGTACGGGCCCTCTCGGTATTCCGTCCCATACCACCTGTAATAAACGTCAGTAAGTGAGAAGAAAAGGGCACAATCAGGTCAGCCCGAGCAGCGATTTTATGGCGGTTCTCCAGTTGGCGTTGCTCACGGTTGGGGAAATTATTTTCACCACAACCGTGAGAAACCAGATGAAAAGCAGTTATACAAAGACAACCGGAACAGGCTCAAAACCGTCCGGTAAAACGTCCTTGCGAGGAGTTTCCGCAGGGTTTGTAATTCAAGACGCTTCCAGCGCTCGTTAAATCTCTGCTCGGTTGGAATCACTGATGAAAGACAGACCTGAGTGGCAGCAATCAAGAATCACAGTCTAAACTCCGGAAATTTTTGAAGAAACCAGCCAGCAAAGAAACGGGGACGCACGATATTGGGGCCCTTCTTCTCAGCAAGCTCCCGGAGGAGCCATCCTAATACATAATCGGGGATCGCATGTATGTATTCACCCGCACGAGTCGTTGTTCTCTCGTCCACCGGACACATCACCTCGACCTTGCTGTTGTGCGCAATCAGGTTGCCCTCCGCCATAACGCGGCTTCCATGCCCCGCAAAATAGAGGATCATCGCGGTTTCTCCGTGGTCGGGGATGTTTCTGTTGTCCAGGAAATGGGATTTGAAAGTCGACAGGATGGCAGAGCGTGTGGCCTTCTCATTCTCGATGAAAGCAATGTTGGCCGGCGGGACGTGAAGGATATCCATGAGGTACCTCTCGAATGCTCTTGCATCGTTGACAGCTCCGAGGAGTGGGGGGAGATCATCCATGGCGAAATACTGGTGCAAAAATATGAGCCTCGAACCACATATACAAGAGAAGGTGACCCGCATCGTTGATACCGATGATGAGCGCAACTACGACTGCAGGGCCCTTAATCTCTGGTGAGGATGCTTCGGTCGATTTGCCGCCCCTTTGTGACCAAATAAGTGGAGGAAGAGATTGCGTAGAGATACGGACCGACTCTACGGGAAGGTGTCGACGGGTGAAGAATAGGGCCACAAATCCAGCCACTCTACGGCGAAGGATTACCACGAGCGGCATCAAATTGCCTTGACCCTCTGAGGAGGATGGCTCAGCCAATTCGGCTCTCCTTTGTGACAAATTAAGTGAAGGAAGAGATCATGTAGAGATACGGACCGACTCTGCGGGACGGTGTCGGCCAGGGAGGAATGGAGATATAAATGCTCCCATTGGTCGTACGAAGGTTTCCACCAGCAAATGCCAAGCAACTGGAACAATCGTGAAAAATTGGAACAACATAGCGGCAGTCTGGACGTTGTGTCGTGCACAGCAGAGGCCCTTTATCTAGACGTGTGGGTCAGACTTCGGTAGCAATTTGAATTGCACATTGACGAATAAATTTGTCCGGATTCTGGCCTCCAGTCCCACACGCGCCCGTGAAGTTTAAAGGAACGAAAGCGGCCTACAAAGTGACCGATTGGCGCCTGACTCACGTTGGTGTAAATCGTGCGGCACGCAAGTTCGTTTTTAAAGACGAGTGTTCTCTTGTCGGACGTGCTTCGAGATCGATCCCAGGATTTAAATGCAACACTGCGATCCGTGTGAGCTAAAAGGAATGTGAGGACTAGTCCCATCGTGTGTCATCGCGTCCCACGGCGATGGCAGCCGCATAAAGTTCTATGATCCCTTTGTTTAGCAGTAGATCCTAAAAAAGGATTGTATTATTCCTTTATTTTGTTGCTATTAACGCCTATTGGAGTGGGAGGATCACATGAAGGCAATGTGGTTGGCGGGACAACGATCTGTACGTGCTGTTCCCCCTCTCCAAATCGTGCTTTCAATTCCATTTCGTGTTCCTCCATACCTTGCAGCATGTTCCGGAGTAGCACCAACATGCGCACGTCTGGCGGTTAAGCTCAGGATGACACAGACAGGCCTTCTTTATTTCCTTCTGGAATTCGCAATTGACGGGGGGGGGTGCTAATAACGTCTGAAATGAGGCGTTCAATAGCCTCTCACGACTCGACTTCGAGACTCAGAGCAAGTTAATTTACTCACCGACTAGTTCCCATGATGGGGCTCTTATCGCTGTCCTCAGAGTTTTCTATGGAAGGGTTAGGTGGGGAAGCTGACAATCAAATTTGCGGAATTATCAATTCACCGTCCCAACGATGTCACGGCGAATACACGAAATATTGTCGGATCCTTGATACCTTGAAAGAGTTGTTGGACCAATGGAATTATCCAATCTGAAGCAAGATCTTAGATTCAGCCTCAGGACCACCACAGAATGAAACTTCACATTCCCTAGCCACCTTTCCGCACGGCGCAACGTGCCGTCGCCAGTATGTGGCGGCAGGAATTGCATTTGAAATTTGAGCTCGTAGATAATAGATTGATCGTGAATCGCGGGCGCCTGTGGAACACATGGGAGACATCGATCTGTCATGATAAATGGGATGTGCATCGAATCTAGGCTTGGAGCAAGCCTGTCTCGGATCTCCGCACCGGCGAGCCGGTGAAACATGCAAGGAGAATTCAACTGCTAACTCACATGTTTTATTTTCAACATGAACATAGTCAGACGGAGGAGATTTATTTCTTCAAATTTGGACGTTGTGGTTCCATACTGCGCCGTCGAGGGAGTCTAACAAGAACCTGAGTAGGCCAAATCATTTTCGCCCTTTCAAACTAGGAACCATACACTTACACCAAACAGATCGGAGCACTGAAGAGCGGGAGGAATCAGAACATTGCCCTTTTGTGCATTCTACCACAAGCCCGTGTGCATTGTCTACGACTCCCACTGGTAGGGATCGGCACCGTAACCATAAATACGGTATACGGTTACGGTTTTACGGCTTCACATACCGTCCGTATAGCTTCTTGTGCAGCCCCGTAAGTTTACGATACGGTACGGCTTGTTCTTGAACTTGCCAGCCTGTAGGAGGGGAGTGGAGGTGAGGACAGACACGAGGAGGTAAGAAAAGATGGAATCCACTATTTTCAATCTCACTGACCTTCCTCCGCCACCGGTCTCAGCACCCTGACACGTAGTAGCCTAGTATGGCGTCTAGAACCGTATCCTTAACGTCCCGGTCTCTAAATCCACAATTTGACGGAACGGTCCCGGTACGGTGCCGATCCACAAAAGCTTCGCAAATTCTAACAAGGCCAAACTTTGAAAAAGTTTGCGTGCGTTAGAACCCCACATAAGTCAAGTACTGGCAGGAGCGAGGTAGCGCCTCGAGATAGGAGATGCTAGTAGGTCCGTGATGATCGGATCATAAATGCTTCTCGCTTGTTTCGGCCGCCACCCGCAAAGGACGTTGCCGTCTGTTCTTTCCTTGTTTCGCTTGAGGCGCATCAGGAGCGCCCGGTACGTTCCGAGACACATATGTGCCATTTATTTCGTTGCTGAGCAGATATCCAGAACTCTCACTGTGAAGTCGTTACTGTAAATTAAAGTCTGTAATGTCTAATGCTCGACATTTTGAGGCGTGCCTCTCCGTGGATTGGTACGCTGCGCTTTTTTGTCAAGTGTGCTGTACCACTTATTGCGTCCCCAGAACGATGCTGCTCTTCCAATCGAGAGGCACTAGCAAGCCTCGATCCCACATCCAGTCCGCCGCAGAAGGTACACATTAATCTCTATGCTGCTGCAGGAATCTTGCTGACCTCTCCCAGGTTACTGAAATCACACATACACGCCTCGCTGCGTCATGACCATTTTGGCACCATTTTCCCGGCCAGCACACGGGCGAGACTTATACGTCGCACCCAGCGCAGGCCCATGGGCGTCGTCTCCCGCCATCCCGATCCCTTGCCCCGTACAGCGTTGCTGCGCGTCTGCCTGTTATACCCGCGCTTTCCGTCCTCGATTGCAGCTCAGCCTTCTCCTTTTGCCATGTCGACTTCACCCGTGGTTTCTGCGCCAAATATCCTTCCTGCGGCCTAGTTTCCCGCCCTGCGATGTACACCGGTCACACACGAATCTCTGCCCGTGATCATCGTCGTCGTCCCAGCCGTTCTCGTCGCGTTCCCGTGGTATGATTCAACATGGATTCTGCGACCTATGATCGTGGCCCAGACGAAGAACATCTTACCGTGCGCCTGCCTTCTTTGTGCCCGATACCCTCCGTCCGCACACGTCAGGGCTTCATTCTTCGCCCTGGCGAACCGTACAGGGAAGAGTGATGCTGGACGAGCGCGGTGACGTATGCTGTACTCTCTTTTTGGTCCTTCTCTGTCGCGGACCAATACGCCTTTGGGCTGCGCTGGGGTCTGCCGCGGGACAGTGGTGCGTGCGCGGCGTACGCGTGGTCGGGCACCCATGGGGGTACGACGTAAGAAGCGGCCGGAGACGGACTCACGGAGTGAGCGGCACCAAGACGGGCGGTCGATGGGGGCTACCCTGCAAGTTAGAAGCAGGTGTGATGATCATTTATTGGCTGAGATTTACTTTCATAGTATCATGCTTTTCTTTTCGGTCCCTTGGATTCTTTCGTGTCCAGTCCATGTCCTCAAGCGTAATAAATGGCTACTGCTCATTTGTGTCTGAGTGTCCAAAAAAGGAAATACATCTTTTCTATGTGGCATCTTTTGAAGCTCTACCATCCTGCTCGCACCAGAAAATCATCGAGCTTTGTTTTACCTGTCCTGGTTTTCGTCCCTTTTCAAGATCGCTTTTCAGGTTGTGAGGCTCAGGCGCCTGAAGCTCAGCTCATTTAATTCTCGAAGAGAACAAGACTCGGAAAGAAACAAATTGTGTACAAGAGTGCATAATACAGGTGAGCCTTGCTTCATTTCATCATCGTCAGCGGCACAGTCACCGCATCCCACGTCGCCTCGCTCAGTTCCGGCTCTCGTGTCCGAGTCGGCGGGGGTAACCTGGGGTTCATCAAAGTCGAAGCGAATGACACTTTTTGCTCGATCCAGCTTAGGTCGATGTGCCTGTTCGTCACAAACAGCTTGAGGAACCCGGTGCTTGAGTCCATGTCTTTGGGGAGAGTATACTCGAACGCGGCTGTGGCGCCCATGCCTATTGGCAAAGTCTGTCCTTTTTTGAGCGGGGCCTCATTCCGGCTCTCAGGGTCATACAAGAGCTACCGAACAAAAATCAGCACGGAATCGGTGTTTCTAGTCATACTCACCGTGATTGTAAAGTCATCCGGATCGAACCAGAACAGGTACGGGAACAGATCGTCGGGACAATCTTTTCTGCTGCAGATCGTGAAACCGTATTTGGCGCCTGCCTCGGAGGTGAACTGCACCTCGCCATTCTCGACCATATTCCTGCCCGGTGTGCGGTAAGGGTAATCACCCTCCAAGTGATGCATCTCGAGCGTGAACATGTCCTTTAGCGGACACTTCTTGACAACATTGGTGTGGTCAAGGAAATAGTTGAAGTGTACGATGCTGTCGAAGGCATTGGAGAGGTCGGCTGGGAGGTCATTCAATGCGAAACGTATCTCGCGCTGGTACTTGCTCATCAGACCCATGCGCTGATCGATGGAGATGTGCTTCCCATCGCTCCGCACAATGACGTGGGCCGCCTCGAGGTACGACGCCCGTACGAATCTGAGGGTGCGTCTGGTGGGCTTCGTCGGGAACAGGGCGGAAATGTAGGCTTGGGGGAAGTCGGTGGGGATGTATACTTGCAATAGCGTGTGCTTCCAATTGGACACCACAGCGCGCGACTCGCGTGGGATTTCGGATGATGGCGTACCCTCCTTCGCGATGAGGATCGTCTGAGCGACCTCCACAGAATCCGCAACGAAAGTGCCCAAGAACTTGTTGTCCGGAGCACAGATAGAGAACTCTGACCCCGGGACAACACCCGCTACAGTCCCCATCTTAATCTGGAACAGCTGCGAGCTGTGGAAGTCCTTGTTCTCCGGAATAGTTTCCGGCGTACAGCCATCGAGGACCTTACCGTCGCGATACGGTGTCAGCACGACGGCGTCTGGACCGGCCAGCGGGTAGCACCCCTTGAAGACGACACGATTTTTGCCGATACCTCCGCAGTGTGGAATCTGTTTCTCTAATCTTGGCATCTTGTCTATCAACTCTTCATATGTGGCTTCATCGAGGTCGGTGGCCACCAGCCGTTCCAGGAGGTGTTTGGTAAATTGTCCATGGTCCTTCCCGTCGAATTTTTTCTCCCAGGCCGTCTCAGCCTGGCTGCACGCCGCCAGGAGAACGAATGGTGGATGTGGGGACCACAGGCGGTAGGACTCGATTTTATCTATCTTGCCCTCCCAAAGTGAGCAGTCGAGCAATGCTGGGATGGGATGCGAGTCGTCCGGGGGAACACTACGGGACCTCTTGGCGGGATCCCGTGCGTGACCGCCTGGAGTAACATTCAAAAGCTGAACGAGCTAAAACAGCGAAAGACGGACCTGAGTAGCAGCAGTCAAGAATCACAGTCTACAATGCGGCACTCAGAGAGACACTGGCGGACGAGAAAACAGGAACGCACGATATTGTGGCCCTTTTTGTGGGCAAGTTCCCGAATTAGCCATCCCAACACGTAGTCGGGGATCGCGTGCACGTATTCCTCATCCTCTCCCGTTCTTTCGTCCGCTGGACATATGACCTCGACCATGCGGTCGCCCGAAACGACCTTGGCACGGCTTCCGTGCCCAGAGAAGAAGAAGATCATCGTGGCCGTTCCATCGTTGGGTATATTGTTGTTTTCCAGGAAGTGCGTTTTGAAGGTCGACAGGATATTTTTGCGGGTGGCTTTACTATCCTCTAGGCAGAGGATATTAGGGGGGTGGGCCTGACGTTTCGTAATGAGGTACGCTTTCATTGCTTTCGCGTCGTTGACGGATCCACGGAGAGAAGGGAACTCCGTCGGACCAGCCGCATACTAAGATGGACGTGTAAGCTTCGCATATCGCATATACGGGACAAGGTCGCGCACTTCGTCGATGCCGATGATGAGCGCAAAGAGTTGATTATTATTCGATGCGACCGGGTTCCTTTTCGACCGATAAGCGATGCAGAAATCGCGTAGATAAGACCGGCTCACTGTGTGTGGATCGTAACGTTATTATCCAATGCATCTGTCCTTGCTGACCGATAAGTGCTGATAAGTGGTACAGAACATGCAAAGGACGGCTCACTGTATGCGGGTAACAGGACTGGGTGGGACTGGATTAGTATTATCCAAACTTTTCGACTGATCAGGAGCATCGAAATCATGTGGAGACGGACTCACTGTATAGGACTTGTAACGGGAGGGGTTCGGAAAAAGGACCGCAGATATTCCAGATATTCCATGCTGGGGAGGTCGAAATTAATGCAGGTCTGTCTCTGTTAATGCCTTGAGGCGATGTCTTGCGAGGCCTGGGAGACACGAGTCCTTGACCATCTGAAGGGTGTAAACAAACGCGGTGAGCGCAGTTCTTCGCACGTGCTTTATCGGATCTGGAGCACGAGTCGAAAAATTACGAGTCTTAAAATTTTATTCCTGGTACTGACTAAGGTTCCAGGTCTCCACTCGGAGTCCGAGTCCATCCCAAATTAGAAAAGAACTCAATTGCAAGATCACCGCGGTCTACCGGTCCGTGATCCTGTGTTGCTATGGGCTTTGTAATCGATCACTTCGCCCTTTCGTAATCATTCAGCGCTTCTACCCGTCCCCGGTGAAGTGATCCTTCGTTTACCCCCAGCCGTACCCGCCCATGCCGTCTCATCCTGTTGAAATATTTGAAGAGCCCAAGAAATGGCCCCTCGTCGCTTGCCTCCTTTGCCCCATTGGTGGGCAATATGAGTGGCTTTTTGCCTCCCAATATACAGGTACGAGCATTTTTTTGTTGTAGCGTCTGTTTATAAGAGACTACTCCCAATAGGGATGTTCTGCGTGCGGCTGCGCATCTATAATGTGGAGACAAGACGGTGTGATTGTCCATTTTTGCATTCAAGCTGATCATGCCCAGTTCAAACATCGAAAGTCAGTTCTAGTCATTTTTGCAGCACTCGAGTCCATATGGGAATTGGGAAGTCCGGCATGGATCAGATCGGTCATTGATCCAAACACAGTGCAACAAATGGGTATTTTGTTTACTACACGTCCAGAGGCCGATTTCAGATGCGAGGACAGCTAGAAGTCCATAAATCAAGGATAAGAGACTATCTTAACTTGCGTAAAACAATTAGATGAATTATTGATCCATAAGAACAAGAATGTTACCAGCACTGCTTACTTCGTCGTATGTACTGTACATCTGTTGCCATTTGGGATAGCGTGTTGTCAAACCCGGTCCCAGCTAATGACTAGCCCTTCAATAAATCTTTATTGAAAGAAATACCAACTTCCTGAGGTAGTAAAGGCCAAAGAACTCCAATATCAATTTAATGCAATTGATTTACCTCCACTTGCCTTAGGCAGAAGCAAAAGGGAAATCTATTCTGGCAGCCTAGATCCTTAAGATGCGCTTGAAATAATTAAATGACTAGCTCAGATGAGCTGCAGCTGAAGTAGCATGCAGATAAACGAATCAAATGATGTAATTCAAACTCCGACAAGAAGTGCCGAACTACGGTCAGACTTGATGCCGGACAGTTTTCCCGGACTTTCCAACTCCCAAATGTCCTGCGACATCCCTGGTCCGGAGCATGCCTCTTGTTCCGCACAATCATGTCGGCCTTCGAGATTGGGCTTATGTCACGAGGAACCCCGTCCAGCATGACAGCACCTGCGCAGTCATCCTGTTTTACAAACATCCCCACGTTTATCCTAACGCCCTGGCCAACACTGTGTATCCAGTGGGGATTCATGTGCAAGGATTCATTGAGCGGGTGAATCTGCGAGCTCTGGGCAACTGGTTGCCGTGAGTGAGCTTTAAAGCCGTAGAAACAATGATTAACCGTACCCCAGCGGTCGCAAGTCACAAACAGCGTTGCAGCAAATTGTGCTGAATAGCGGTCGTGATTATGGTGACGTGCTTAGCAAATATAAGGTAGCTGTGGGCGAAGTGATTAATTCCATATATCGCTGCTTGGATTACCACCCACAAGATTCCTCCACCGAGTCTCACAGTATGACCATTTGGCGTCGCATCTTTACCAAAGTCAGTGATATCTGTTTGGTTGGGGGTCCGCTCACAATTTGTGAAGGTCGCGTCTTGGAACCACAACAGGCGTAGCGTATTGGAGCCGGGAGATGATTCTCTGGATCACATGCATTCATTAAACGATGAGTGGAAGGTCTTGTCCAAAGTCAGCATCGGAATATATGTCCCAGATGACGTCGACCCCGCTGATGGGTACAAAGCTCCCCGCGACACCATGTCCTTGAACGAGGGCGACTTTGTTGATGTATGCATCGGGTTTGATATTGTTACGCACCGTGATAGGCAGGGCAAGACCATTCATCAAGTTCCTCTGACTATTGAGTATGTGTTGCTGCTTGCCTCAGTTGCTGTGGTACCAAAGGTGAGCCCTTCATTCACTCATTCATCAGCTGGAGTCTTACAATCTCCATAGGCGACGCAATGATGGTGGTTGAGGATGAAGTGTGCGTTCAGGCACCGGGCTTGACTTTCTGACCGCACTGGCGGTTCAGTTTGTGGATTATACCAGACAACGACAATATTTATCTCAACGCGGACCTGGGTTCTCCGCTTCCGGAAGGAGCCCTTGTAGTATGCGGCGCGACATTTACTATCGACTGTTCTTATATGTTTACCGCCGCGAGCATTCACCGAGTTTATGGCGAGAACGGAGTTTTAGTTTAATGGACCTTAAATTTTTACCGCCGCAAGGATGCACGAAGTTTAGTTTGGGCGAGAACGGTTTAATGGACCCAGATGTTGATTCTATGAAGGGCCTACCGCGGATGAGTCCTGTCTAATGAGAAAACCGGTCCAGAACCGGTACCGAGATACCAGGGGTGCCCGGAGGGCCTATGTATTTTTAAACTCGTCTTTTAGTCGCCGATTGTCTGCCAGATTTTTTTTTTTCGATGACGTCAATGTAATGTGTTGGAACCGTTTACTTTTTGGGTAATTTTGGCGTCTCAATCAGGTCAAATACTCGCCGTGTTTTAGTCATGCAACTTTCGTTTTCGGTGCATGCTTATTCCGTTGCACCGGTCACGGATGCTTGCCTGGTTAGTTGTTGAGAAAACTATGTCCTAAGCACTCTTCCGTATTTTCCGTGCGCACATTTGGTGCACATAGTCTAAGGCTTGACAAAATTATATCATACTTCATGAGCAAGGCAGCCACCGTGGTTGTGCCTTGAGACTGGGAACAACGGTACACACTTGGAATCGGGTTGAATTTCCTTTTGGTATTTCTTTAAATTTAGTCAAAAGCCCAAGTGAAGGCCTCAAAATGTTTACTATCCGTGAAAAATAGCTAGCCAGCCACTTGCATAATAGATAGCAGAGCAATTTAAAATCCGAGGATTTGGACTCGTTGAGATGAAATAGGATCTATGAGGACACCCGAGGTCAAAATTGGTCGGAGTGATCTGGCGACGCAAGTTGTGGGAGGTGCTTCACGACTCCGATGTGCCATCACAATTGCTTTTTGCTTCTTTCTGGGTCAATTCCTCACCAAATGACCAGCTCCAGCTCTATCCCTGGTCTAGTGAATTTAACTGTCCTTGTTCAAGTGGTCAAAATCGCTCTCTTTTCCGTTCTAGAACCTCTAAGAGAACCTAGGCCTGATTGTAAGTGCCCCAATTTAGGTCCACTGTTGCTGTTTCGGGATGCCGACGAAAAAGTTCAGTGAGGAACGAAATCACCGAGTAAATTTTCGGAAAATATCTGGGGTCATTTGTTTGCCTGTAGACCTTCATTCAAGAGACCAAATTCCCAGATCCAACTGCCTATCTGAGCGAACACAAGGCTTGAAGGCTACAAGTAGGGACAGCACTCGGTGGGATTGGGGATATTTCTTTTGGAGGGAAATGGAATGTTCAAGCAGGTGCAGCATTCTGAGGGATTGGAGATATTTTTTTTTGGATTGAAATGGATTGTTCAAGTAGGCGCAGCACTCAGAGGGATTGGGGAGATTTTTCTTTGGACTGTATGAAATGTTCAAGCAGGCGCAGCACTCTGAGGGATTGAGGAAATTTTTCTTTGGATTGAAATGAAATGCTCAAGCAGGTGCAGCACTGAGGGATTGAGGACATTTTTTTTGGACTGTATGAAATTTTCGAGCAGGTGCAGCACTCTGAGGGATTGGGGACATTTTTTTTGGATTGAAATGGAATGTTCAAGCAGGCGCAGCACTCAGAGGGATTGAGGAGATTTTTCTTTGGACTGTATGAAATGTTCGAGCAGGCGCAGCACTCTGAGGGATTGAGGACATTTCCTTTGGAGTGAAATGAAATGTTCGAGCAGGTGCAGCACTCTGAGGGATTGGGGATATTTTCTTTGGATTGAAATGAAATGTTCGAGCAGGCGCAGCACTCTGAGGGATTGGGGATATTTTTCTTTGGGGTAAAATGAGATGTTCAAGCAGGCACAGCACTCTGAGGGACTGAGGATATTTCTTTTTGGATTCGAAATCATCAATTGGAATCAAGCCATCCATGTTGAAATAAAAACAGAAAAGATGGAGGCCTGACGAGCACTACCATGTGCCAGCAATGGCTCTCAAGCCCAAGCTTGAATATTTACTATAGAATACTGGTGAAAAATTGAATATTCTAGGCCGAAGGCCTGACGAGTACTGCCATGCGCCAGCAATGGCCTTAAGCCCAAGTAATTCATTTGCACAAGATACAGCAAGTGGAGAATGGCACAACATTTACAGACGAGGTATAATTCAGTAATCAAACGACCATTCACAAAATCGAAACCTTCGCCGGTTGACAGAAGTGTTCGAGCGGGTTCGACATCGGTGTCATCAAGAATAGCCAACATGGGGTGGGGGTCCCTATGATGTTCCAGACCTTGCATAATTCAAATCGGGAAAAAAACTTTTGAGTGCGGAATTTTTTTTTTGGACCAGATCTTAGAAGATCCATGTATTACATCCCTACATAGTATATGACATTATACCTATTCTCAACAGAATATGGTGCTAAAGGCAGCATCAAGTAAATTTGATGGCTCTCGGAATATGCCGGTTACCCGGTATCAGCAACACTTCGAACCTGGCTTTCATTTGGATATGTCGGTTCTGAATTCCTCCCTTAGGTCAATTTTGGCTGCAATTGCACTTTGAGTTGCACTGATTTAGTAAATCAAAAGAGTTTTACTTGATGAGTCTGGCACGTGACATTTAGGACTTGCCGAGTTGCGCCGAAATTACCTAACACTTAACATCCTTCAAGTTAGCCTATACTCCTACATTGCTGAACAACATTCGGACGGGGCTATGTATGGGATCTCAGAAATTTCCCTTTTTCTGTGGCATCAAAATCTATGATCTAAATTTTCCAATTTCCAACTCAACACAGCTGAACATGGCAGTGTTTGGAAGCGTACTTCAGTGCTGCAGGTGTTCACCGGAAAAACAGGAATTGTCCCAGGCGGAACATCCCGAGCCATCAAAATAACCTGATGGTTGTACTGTTTGCCCTGAATTCATCGCACAGCAAGGCGGAGGAGCTCTGTTCCTTCCAGAATAAATACTATGTATGAATGTAATATAGGGATATTCTGAGATTTGGTCCAATTTTTTTTTTCCGAACTCAAAAGTTTTTTTTCCAGATTTGAATTATGCAACGTCTGGAACATCATAGGTATGACGTTCCAAACGTTGCATAATTGATTTACAATTTTTTTTTAGCTTTCTAAAACTTATTTTCTTCAAGTCTCAGAACCCCTTGATATTACATTAATACATACTATGTGCATATAGTATGCTCCTTCCCAAAAGACTAGGGCTAAATCTGCCCAGAACATGTCTGCAACGGTGATTGATGATTATATTGATGTGATCAATTCAAGCCGACACGGCCCGTGGACTTGTTTTGCACAGGTTCTGCTCAAATTTTGTTCGTAGTTGTTCGATCCCACACCTACATAGCATGTGTGGATGTGATATGAAGGCATTCTCAGATTTTTGGGGAAAAAGTTCTGGGACCCACATTTTTTTTTTCTCAATTTAATTCATGTTACATTGGAGCATATTTTCTATGTGTATCTATGTGTATCTCATTTATTATCATCACAGCCTCATTATACTGAAGCTGGGGAGGTCAACCGACTGAGTTGCGACTGAGGGTAGAAAATCTTGGCACAGCTTCGGCTTGAATTGATCGCATCAATATGATCATCAATCGCCGTTGCAGACGCGTCCTGGGCAGATTTAGCCCTAGTCTTTTGGGAAGGAGCATACTATATGCACATAGTATGTATGAATGTAATATCAAGGGGTTCTGAGACTTGAAGAAAATAAGTTTTAAAAAGCTAAAAAAAAATTGCGTAAATCAATTATGCAACGTTTGGAACGTCATACATAGGTCCCAGGGTCCGGCACAAAAAAAAACTTTTGTAGGTCAAAAGTTTTCAAGCCAAAATTGGCAGGGGGCAGGGACCAGCCCCGACATGTTCAACCTTGTGCGAGTTATGAAGCATATATGATAGCACTTTGCACATTATATTTTAACCCTCTCTATACAAAGGAGACGAATAGTTTCCCAGTAACTTCGAGTGAGATTGCCCGTGGAATCTCAAACATAAATCATCCAAAAGAAATATGAAATTGAGAGCAACTTGCAGGCGGGCAGGTGTAACGGAGATATGCCCTTGTAAGACCCCAGGGGTATCATATTATTTTTCCGTGCTTACATTTAGTTGATTATGCTGATTTTATGCCCATGCCGTGCTGCCGCACAAACCATATGCTCTCATCAAACCCATGCACAGCCTTTGATTCGTAGTATAAATACCTGAGCTGTTCGTAGATACATCGGTCTTGGTCAATCTACTACTTACGCCAGTTCTCTCGCCCCTCTGAACCTGTGCCGGATCTCGACGCTCTTCGCATCCGTCACAGCAGGGGTGGGTGAGACACGACAGACAAAATGAAGGCCAGCAGAGAGCCGCCCAGCTCCAGAGGCAGCGGACTAGGATGGTGGACAGTATAACAAATAAAGAGGCTCGCGTCGGTAAAACGGGAACAAATCACGATATCGAGAACCAGAAAAGAAAGCAGTTGTCTTTTGTGGTCCGAGACTAGTGGTCTGGGGTGATTTGAGGCGACCAAATTTAAAAACTGTTATTGTACAATCCGAGCTATGAAAGAACCCAAGTGTTCGCTGAGGAGGAACGACGACAACTATGTACTATCCCCCCTGGAACTCGGACACCTAAGGAAGATTGGTAGATATCATTTTATGCAACGGTCCTGGATGCATACTGAGTGAATGGATCGTCGGCAATCTGTCTTTTACCTTGGTTTCAAATTTTACTTCATGAGAAACGGATAAGAATTGGGCAAACGGCGTCGTTTTTTCGGAGGTAGTCAGGTGTCCGAGTTCTAGATAACAGGTCAAATTCTGATTGCCGGCCTCATAGCTAACTACCTTGTGGTCGTAGCACCTCTAAACTTCATATTGTAGGGCACCTCAACAGGAACTATAGTATGTATTCAGCAGTGGTCAAGGCAAACCCACGGTAGTCGACAGGCAGCATGAAATTTCTTGCCATCATTTTTGACAGTTGAGATATCAATTTGGCAGGCATGCTGTGATCTTTCGGTCCATTGTGAGGACTACACAACAGCTATGCCTCTGGGTTTTTGTATGAGCACTCCTATGATGTTAGGGTACCTTGTAGTTGTGTTTATGAAGTAATATGACTTCAAGTAGAGGGCCCAAACCCTTAAAATACCCAAAATCAACGAAAATGGACTAAGCTGTCAAATTTCCGCGGTGATATATATTTGAACGATGCAATATTATAAGGGTTTTGGATGCTGTATCTCTAGGGTACCGTTACCGCTCATTTGGGGCCAAAAACCTCAGGAAACGGTCCAGTGTTGGCCGAGAAATGTTTGTTTGTCCGGTGCGGTGGGGGGGGATAGTACTGGCGAGAGTTAATAGAGAGGCGGGGGGACCCACTACGTTTGGGCACAGAAAAACCATTATCGGCCAATCCGAGTTGGGAAAGAAGGCAAGTGTTCGCTTTCAGGGATGGCGACGTGTCACGACAGGAAGGCATTGGGAAGGCACCATAGACGGAAAAACTTGATCCACACATCGGTTGCAGTTGCTGTAATTAAACAATCAAAATCGGCAGCAGCTGGGGCATCAAGAGAGCTTGGGACAAATGGGGACGATGGTTGAATGTTGACCACGGAACAGGCCGCAGTGGCAAGAAGTTAGAGAACAGAGCAAAAGTCGGGACGAAAGGGGAGTTAGCGAGATGTACATCGCTGTCGCACGCTGTCAGGCATTCTCCGGTACGTCAGGGTGACGTAGCTCCAGGCCTTGTCCAGGCCTCTAAAACCAACCATAGACTCTAGAGCACATATTTTTATTTTAGCGATTAATCAGGAGTGCCACCGAAACTGAGCACAGGCGACAGGACGTTCAAGTGCTACATGCGCCACGCCGCCGCCAACTCGGTTGTTGCAATAACCGCCCGAGAATTCTGAGGAGTTTCGGCGGCGCACTCTGCGCTGTTTTTCTTTCGAACGACACAGGCAAAGGCACGGTCAAGACGCACCATCGGCGCTGACATCTCGGATGCCTCCGTATCGATCGGGTGTCTATCGACGGTCTATCAGAAAATTTGAGCTCCTTATCGTCACGCGTGTCCTGCCTACCTCGGACAGTGACTGACTACCTTAGCTCCATGTCTCAATTGATCCCTCACCGAGGTCACTTCCGCGGTGCACCGGTCCACCTCCCACACGTATTTCATGCCACCTCAAGTTGTCGCCATGCAATGGATGCATCATACGCTCACTGAATATTATTTCACCACCCACCAACCAGGTTCCGCATCTCCGCATCGGGGTGGTGTTTGCCACCGCTACTTGCCACGGACAGCAGTTCGGGATTCGCAGTACGACAGCTAAGTTTAGCTGATCATGATGTTCGTGTGATTCGAGTGTTGAATGTCAAATTTGATAGCGCATGTATTTTTTTGGAAGTTTTGAATTAGGCCAGAGTCGCTTCCCCCCTAATAGGTTCAGGAAGCGTGGTGGTGAGTTTCACCAATATTCATGTGGTTAGTGTACATGTATTGAATGTCATGTTCTGTCGGCGCCTATTTATCAAAATCTATTTTCAATCGACGGTGGCGCTGAGCGCCAGTGCCAGACGTTGGATTTCAAGTTATAGAATGTTCCACGAATGAATGGCTGGATAATGATACTTGTCTCACAAGCACGGGGTTACTTACCTATCACCGACGTCCGCTGTTTCAAAAAGTAACCTTCGCCCCCGAGCAAAGCCGGAATTGCGTCAAAGATTGCCTAGGTTTAGCTTTCAGCACCACTTTCCGGTTGGCTGCCCAGAATCCTACGAATTCTGAATCATAATACTCGGGAAGCGGCTAGTGTCTACAGCTGGGGTTTAGCCGGCGCCTATTTTGTCCTTGTTTGGGAAAATTCCTAAAATTGAACGGCGCGCTACCGGACTGAGAAAGCAACCGTCAGCGGCGCGACAACACTAGTCTTGACTATTGCATCCGGCTGAACAGGAAAATCCATGGAGGTAGTTTAGCAGCTGCTATCTCCTCCTCTCAAAATGCGCCGGATACCTCCCATGTACTCTGTATATTTTGTCTGCCACCAGACCTTGTTTTCTTCCTCTTTTTCTTACTCAGAACTAGATATTTCAACCTTCTTCCAAAATGTGTTACACAATCTATAACCATCTAAACCGGTGCCGTATCGTATTTGCAGGATGGCGTAAGGGAGACATTCTTCCGTTTCGTCTTAAAAAAAAGGCAACATTTGACCTTCTGTGGCCATATTGCCAGCCCATTCTGGTTCTGGACATGTCAACGCCGCAGGTCTCAGATGTTGAATAAAAAACATACGTGGGATGCGAACCCCCTCGCCCGCTTCTCCGAATATTCATGCCTCCACCAATGAATGACTCCGATAGTGGTGAGTTTATTCCCTTAGAATCTGTGCATTCTGCTCAAGCACATTAGGTTTAAATGGTAATTCTTTTGACGGCTCTGACGCCGAAGATGGTCCTCCAGGTGAAGCATTGGCTCCGGACACAAACTTTGTGAGTATTCTCCGGTCTGAAAGAAGGTTCATGAGAATCTGAATTATTTCTGTACAGTCTTGGGGCGGGTTAATCAAAGGCCTACAACGGAGACTGAGTTCTCCATTCCTTTTTTCATCCGGAGCCTGGTGGAACGACCCCGGCTGGTCCTACGAAGTGTCAACAAGGTCTCTGTTCAATAGCTATCAGTCTACTGGCGCACTTGAAGACATCGAATCTGCTGTTGGCGCTGCCCAGGAAGCTCTCAGTTCGACCAGGCGCACAGATAAGTCGGGGCTTTATAGGCGCCGCATAATTTTTGCATCCGTCCTCGCGGCTCGTTATGAAAGGCTGTCGGGGTCTGAGGACATCACGAATGCCATCTCGTACTCCGAACAGGCCCTCAATTCGATGCACGAGGGTCATCGGGATCGTTGTGCAGCTCTTCAGACTGTGGCATGGGTTTACAGGGTCAAATACGACGTTGAATGGGATGAGGAGGCTCTGGAGCAGGCCATCAAAAAATATCGCTCGGCCATGGGGCTGGCAGTTGCTGAAGACAGGCTTCGATGTATCCAGGGATTGTCGGCATCACTCGGTGATCGATACCAACGTAAAGGAGACCGAAAAGACCTAGAGAAGGCCATAGAATACGACCGCGAAATTTTGAAGTTAGCAGGCACCGACCACGAAGACCGACCTGCATATCTGCGGAACTTAGCATCGTCTTTCCACGATCTATATATGGACGAGAAAAAATCTGTGGACAGGAAAGAGCCACACGACTTTCAGCACTTACAGTATGCCATAGCGACGATGGAAGAAGCGAAGCGGGAAATGAAGCCTGAAAATCCACATTACCCCGAATGTTTACAGAATTTGGCGATATACCTTGCCGATCGCTACGACGAACTGAAGGATCCACATGACGCCAGGCAGGCTTTGCGATATTACGGTAAATCTTTCGCAGGGATCACCGGAGATTTGAATCCCACTGGAGATTCGGATCCCACCGGAAATTTGAATCCCACCCAGTCCTTCAAAGCTGCTCTTCGTTGGGCATCCTTGGCGCAGGATCACGACAATCCCGAAAATTGTCGCAAGGCTTATAAAAAAGTCTTCTGCCTTCTCCCGCAGATTCTATGGATCGGAAATTCTCTAAACGACCATAAAACCGTGTGCAAACGAATCAACATCGCCGATGTAACCTCCAAGGCCGTGAGTACCTACATAAGAAATGGCGATTTAAAGGATGCTATCAAGTTGGTCGATCAAGGATTGGCAACTGCCCTACAGCAGAGCATGCAGCTCAAAACTAGACCTGGCGAATGCCTTCGGGCGGAGGAGGAACGGGAAATGAAGAGCCTTTCTCGCCAGATTTGCGACAGGAGAGCATCTCTCGGGGATCGTCGGAAGGCATTGAAGCAGATGAAAGAACTCCTTAAACGCATTCGGGGCCAAGATGACCTCGACCGCTTCCTTCTTCCCAGAAATTACGAACAGCTCAGCGAAGCAGCAAAGAATGGCCCGGTTGTCATTCTCAACTCAGATGAAACTCATTGTGACGCCCTTATTCTGCTCAGAGCACGAGAAGAACCACTGCATCTTGAATTGACAAATATCTGCGAAGATCTAAAAAATATACAAAATAAAGGGCAGACACCTAAATCTTCAGTGCCTCCGGCGACCCGATTCCCATGCACTCCGGAACGAATGCCTTCAAAGAAGTTATCCGCCCTGCTCGAATTGCTTAAGCAGCATATCACTGTTCCTATTCAAGCCGAGCTGAAGAAAGTAGGTGTTCCAGCTTGGATTTATCCTGCGTCATCTGACAACCTCCTCGCAGAAAGGATTCCCAGAAGGGACCCGATTGTGGTGGTGTCCGACTGGCATGTTCACTGGACTGCCACTACATGCTGCAACCGATTCAACCCACTTCATCCATTCTTACACTTTGATACTGGGGGGCAACCATCCGCGCCGAAATCCGCCGAATTGGAAAATCGGTATTATTGGAGTTCCTAACACAGACGGCCAGAAGAAGCTTGAAAATGTTGAAAAAGAAGTCCACGAGATTGCGCAGCTTGTGCGTCTGAAACCCAACTTATCCAAACCCGAAGTCCTTTTAGGTGAAGCTGCGGAAATTGGCGATGTCAAAAGACTACTCTCACGATGTTCGTGGATCCATTTTGCTTGTCACGGAACGCAGGATCGGGAGGAACCGCAGAATAGTTCCCTCTCACTCTATGACAAACCGCTGAATTTGGAATCCATTTTTGGCCTTGACCTTCAGAACGCAGAGTTCGTATTCTTGTCGGCATGCGAAACTGTTACAGGTGATGGCACTGTAAAAAACGAAGCACTGCATCTCTGTGGAGGGTTCCTTGCAGCAGGCTTTCAAGGCGCTATCGGAACACTGTGGACCATGGACGACAGGGATGGACCAACACTTGCGGAAGCGGTATATCGTTATTTGTTGCAAAACCCGAATGGGCCCAAGGTAACGGACGCCGCAAAGGCGCTCCAAAACGCGGTGAGAGACCTGCGCATGTCTCCGGATGTGTCACCTGAACGCTGGGCCACTTTCATTCACATTGGAGTTTAATGATAGCAGTTCCGGATTTCTTAGCATCTTGCTCATTTATGTTTTTTATGTATAGTAGAAGTATATGGGCGTATCGGCGCTCAAAGATACATCCAAAAGGCAGAAAAAACACCCTTTGTCAAGCTTGAGTTGCACAGAAGCAATGCAACATGCCGAGACAATCATCATTTGCGCCCACATGCCACAAATCATTGAACGCGACTAGAAAAAAAACGGAATGCACACTTAAATTTTACTGGCGACCTGAGACAATTGTTTTGGAATGTGTGATCACGCTGGGTTCGTTTACTGTACCATTTCATTCAATTCGTATGTCACGCGTCACACCCGATTTCTGAAAACCCCTGCAATAATTTTTTCTCGATTTTAGCGGATTTTGGAGATTTGTCGGAAAAATTAAAAGTCACGTGCCAGTACGAATTGAATGAAATGGTACAGTATGTCTTTTTTATTACGTAACTTATGCCACACGTATCACACCTACCGTCAAATAATTCATTTGCTTTACCTCGGATTTACAGGGTTTTTGAAGACAACTTAGAACTATTGGGATGACAACATGCAACGACAGTTGACAGGATCTGGATTACATCCGAGGCGCACTCATTGTTTGAACATTGTACATATTTGGTGATGACGTCACGGTATCATTAGTTTGGCAATCGGTAATAACCGGCGTCATGATATTTTGTGCGAATTGGATTTCTACAACTGCGAAGCTGCTCCGGGTATATTTGCGACTACTCATTGTACAAACCCCATTGTGTCCTATTCTGTCACTCTGCCATCACTCTGTATATGAAGCAATTACTGGCGGTGTTTCATGCCAAATGATTCGGCGCTGTGTGCCTCCTTGAATCACGACCCGCGTTTTTTTTCTTGCCCAATGTTCCAGGTTTGTGTATTTTCTAATATTTCCCTCGAGAAAAGTGAGATTGCACGAAATGTGGGATGGAAGAACCTGTATATTTTGTTGAATCACTGGGTAATTTTCGTTGAGTGACTGAGTGAGTGTTTTGACAAAACGGCCGAAGGAGTATAAAAATAATAATGTTGCATATTACAACCATAAGACCGTAGATGGACTGTAAATAGGTTGGACAATGGAATCCGGATAACTAGTCTAATCTTTCATATATCTCGATCATCGATGCCAAGATGACACGAGGAATCCATGGAGTAACTCGCTGCGGACACACTACTTTGACGGCGTGATCGACGATTAAGCAACTCAGAGGTTCAGAGCTGGAGATACTCCCGCTGCATGAGCAAACCTTTTGGATATTTTGGATGTTCGCCGAATCTGCCCTAGATGGTGGTGGCTCCTTTCATTTCCAAGGGAATCCGCGGATGTTTATTTTTAGGGTTCATTTTCAAGCTCATGCATGCTTCATTTTTAGCTTGGGGGCAGCAAGGTCTCCACAACACGTTTACAACGCCTTTATATACTCGCCTTCATCTTCTCTTCATACCACGTTCGCCATGACTTTCTCTCGCCGCCGTGTACTCCCACCTCATTTTCCCCCTCTCCCACCTCGGCCACTGTTCGACAAAGTAAAGGCTGCGGCGAGGAGCATGCATATCCTACTGCGTGGAGCCCCACTCCATACAATTTTACCATCTCGGCCCACCTACTCTTTCAGCTGGCGAAATCTAACCGCACCGTTGGACATCGCCGTGGATGCCAAAAATCCCCGGGTAAGGCACCAGGTTGCTGATGTCCTGCTGTTTTTCATCTGCTGCCAAGAACGATGCCTGGATATCCTTCATGCCAATCATTGCCAGTACGATCTCGGTCTGGTACTCGATAACAGCATCTTCAATTAACGCCTTGACCTGGACAGCTATTTTGTGTGCCACATCGGCTTATGCACTTTTCTACCTGACTCGCCCGATCGATTGGGGTGTGGTTCCAACGTTTCAATCAGCACTCGGATTGCATTAGAATACATACAGGTACGACGCATCCCTTTTGAAAGCCCACTTACATGTTGAAATATACTCCAAGAACAATTACGACTGGCGCTCCTGCTCGCGAGGCGGTATAATCAACAGTAGAACCAAGAATAATAACCGGCGCCAGATTCGGAAAGAACTTGATGGAGGGGTATTTGCAGATTGCGCTGTGGAGTTCATCTTTATTTGTGACGTTGAGAGCAGCGCACGCCATGCAGTCGAAAACCGCACACAATGATCAAGTCTGAGTAGTCGAGCAGCACCCTGACCACGCAACCACCATGAGGCAGTGATGTGCAATTTCCGGAAAGACCGGCTGTGGGCAGAGGGTTCAGACTCGAGGCCGTGGTGAACTGAGCAAGAGAACCAGTAGGGAGCTGTGCCGCATTGTCAGGCTGAGTGTATCAGAGGATCGTGCGAGAGAGACCCAGGGGAACGGCGCAGGTCATTAATAATTAATATATGCGGTGCGAGGATGGATGCAAATACCTGGAAGCATGACTGGCGGCCATGAGTAGGAAAGAGCCGGACACCCGCCGTGGAATATAAGGCAAACTGCGAAAAGCAATGGCGTGTTTTTTTCAAGATGGCCACTTGAAGGGTTGTTGGTTGTGTCCCCTGGATATGTGAGTGCCTTAAGACTTACCTGTCGGAGCTTTGTCGTCGTGGTCGCAGCCACTCGTGGAGAAGTGCCTTTGTGGCAAGTTGTAGCATAAAATTTATCGTAAATGATGAATGCGTGCATCATCCAACCATGTCCTGTAATGGCCATCGATAACTCAACGCGAAGCAAGACGGGGGCCACCGAGGGAGGCGATTGGAAGGGGCACGCGCACGCGCAGGTTAGGCTCCAACGAATATGAAAAAATGGAGAATGGATGCAGGTGTGCATCCGTCTACTCCTCCCCCGAAGTATCCAATAGACTACGTCCCGGTCGCCTCTTGCTCACGGAGCAGCGCCTCCGAGCCTGAAAGGGCGATTATCGGCCCCGGCCTCTACCTTGACCGCCGTGCGTAGATTATCCTAGCTCATCATACATACGAAGCCATCAGACAAGGAGGATGGTGGGGTGCTGATGAGTTCATCGGGACGGAGGAAGCAGAGGAGATGCAGACTGCCTCCTGTCACGCGCCGGCCATCCGCATCCGAGTCGTTCCGGGGAAAGCATCCGCATGCCGACAAGGGCGGGTCGAAACACCATTCCACTTGAAGATGGGTACACCAACAACTTGAACCAGAACTCGCCAGATTGCGCAGGTTGTGTCATGCTCAGGAGTCAGAACAGCCAACGCGGCGTGCAAATGCCCACAGATGACGGTGTCGTGCGTGAAGCTGCGAACACACAGATCCATCTATCGACATGCCCTCTCGTTGCATAACGCGGTGGATCTGAGAAAGGGCCGCATTGGGGTTGAGATCGTGGCGTAACGTGGGCGGGGGACGGTTCGTGCGCGCCGGCAATGAGGTTCGCAGACATGATGGCAATTTACGTGCACGTTGATCCATTGAGCGGCCAAAGTAATCTCGATGACTAACTCGATTTAGTTTTTTATCGAGCGAGGTACGAGCTAAGAAACGATAAAGCGTCTGTCTAGAGAGACTAATTTAGTTTGGTCGAGTTCCGACTCGAGTTTGATCGAGTTGACGTTCTCGAATTTAGAGGCGCGTTGGCGGTCGGATGTTACTCCGAGCAAATATAGGCTGTGATACATTTGGCTTTTTTGTCAAACGAGTGAGCCACGTTTGAGATTCATGTTAAAATCGGGAGATATTTGATATAACAGCTTGGACTCGGAAGAGGAGAAAAAAGTTCAGATAAAGGTGCGAAACAATTAAATGTGGCTAATAAATGGGTAACTTCCTGTAAGCTAAATTTATTCTACAGGAATATTCCCAGGCTTGCCGAGGTTCGGCATTTCGTTGGCACCCTTTCGGCCATTGAGGACGTCGCGCAGTCAAGGCAGACTCGAAGCTTTTCATTTTCGAGAGAGCATATTGACATGGAAACCTGCGGATTTCAGGACAGCCGGAGTAATGCCATCCCAAGGCCGGTGCCCCGGCATCAAGCTAAATATTCTGGAGGAGGAAAAGGTTTCCTTACGGGAAGTCATCCAATGACCCTCTATTTATCTTATCGGGACAATACACGATGGCAATGATAATTCGAGGTCGGCTGACCCAATTTGGCGAAAGTTCTCACACTACGGGATTATCCGGCGACCATTGGCTGGAACTCGAACTCGACTCGCTCGATGACATTGGTTTGCGTCACTCCAGTGTCGGTCCTCGAGGCGATTCCAAACTCGAGTCCTTGACGGCAACACTACTCGGACGATCAAACAGAGGACCAAAAAAAAATAGAACTTGGAAGACGGAGAATATGTGGAAGCCAGAGGACAAGACTTGAGAGAAGGAGTGCGCTGCGATGACACTTGGTAGACGGTGAGAAACACGAGGTACAGGGCTGGTGTCCCAATTTCGGGACAGCTGTCTCCCGTGGTAAGGATTCAAAATTGGATTCAAACCCCGACGGGCGAATGCATGTAGAAATATTTTATTTGTCCCACCACACGACCCTTGCCGCACGATTGACCTTGTATAATTTTTCTCTCAACACTCAATTTTCTGCCTCAAACAATGCATAACCAAACACGCGCAAGAATACCAAGTGCAATGGTCAGCGGGCCGCAAGTCCGGCCATGTGTTCAACATCAGCCAATGTTCTCTGAGGTCGTGCCATTAATACATGCTTTGAAAGCGCGATTTGCATCTTTTTAGCCGATCGGTACGTCATGGCGGCCGCGAGTCGGGATGAGGCGGGATGCCGAAGTCACAGATGGTGTAGCAAGATGTAAGAGTTAATAATGTTGCAGAGCTGGCTGGCTAGCACAAAACTCGGCGCTCATCGATTGCTGTGAGTGTAGAGATTGAAATTGAAATTGAAAGATCTGAACAGCCAGAACAGCCCAGGCTTTCGGCCTGGATATAGCGTGGCCCCATAGACTCCGATTTTGCGTCTTCCATTGGGTCTCGAGTGCAGGTGCCTGGACACGAAACTGTTCCGATCGGAGGTTTGTGTCAGCACCGCCAGTACCGCCGCGTGCATAGTTTGTATATTGCCCATCTTCAACTTGTTTCTTCTGCAATTCATTTGAGAAATTTGGTGACATGTCCTATCCCGCTAATCATCGCGCGTTAATGTCAAATGAATCCTGGTAAGGTGCAGCAAGTATCGGACTTCTATCAGATGCAGGCTCCGGCAACGATGACACGTGGCATGGCACTGGGTATAACATTAGCGGGGATCTTGTAAAAACGGGCGTGTCATCCCCACTCATTGACTTTCTACAATCTCTCGAAATGACTTCCCCACAAGTCTCTGATGCGCTCATTCGTTGGAATCCGCATACCAACCAAACTTTGATAAGGAACCAAGAGGATTCTCGACCCCATGGAATATGGGCTCTCATGCTCCATGCTTTATCAAATCCTTCACCGGGTCGCACCTTGGATCGGGTTTACACCTCCTGGGGAAGGGCCCTGGAGACGCAGGCTAATCGTGCTGCATATCGCCTCGGCCTGGGTCCAGGTATTATAGCGCAGAACATCAGATCCCACTTCGGAACCGGGGAACAACGAGTTCTGCAATTGGAATGCCTCCAAGACTCAATGCCTTCAAATCTGGAAAAACATTGTTCAAAGTTAATGAGATATACATTGCCGTGCGGGTCTTCCACCTGCCTCACATTTATAACCGCTTATATACTGCACCATAGCACGGAGTCAGCCAAAACACAGTGTCAATCATTCAGGAGCATAGTTGAACTTGTTACTCTTTTCCCTGGCCTTCGAGTGCATTTTCTTTGTGCCAAATGTATGAACAATGCAACCTCGATCGACACCATCTCAGCAATTTGGGACCGCTCTCCTGGTCCTCCTGACGAGGAATGGGTATTTTGGCAAACTATGGCTATGATCTGCTTGACAGATACTCAAATTTCCCACACATTGGAGGAGGGCAGCATACAACAGCTTACTAGTCACAAAGAGGGTGGACTCGGTGTGATTGAGCGGCTATTGATTGAATATGATTGCTCGTAAGTATTAGATCTTCAGGTTGGATTGATTATGATATTTAAGGAAGAACTTCAAACATTTCTCGTGCACTTTGCATCCGGTATCTTGGTGGGATCCTTGATTTACCCGGATTCTGGTCAGAGATGGGGAGGTTGCAATCTGAGGTTGCTGGGAAGCTCTGTTGCAAGATGGTCCAGGTGTTCAAGGATATTGGAGTTGATATCCTAGCACTAGGACCCATTGTGGAAGAACCAAACTCACCATATGATTATGGTGGTGTTGACTTCCTTGCCACCACAATGTTAAGTGGAATCTCAAAGTGGTTTGCTGAACTTCATCAAGAGTACTGGACCCAGCAGCCTTGGTTCAAAAGTTTCCATGAATTCCTTCAACTATTGAGGCAGTAAGTGTCTTTTAATTCCCTCGAAGCCCACATAACTTGATTTTCTGTAGACCAAGATCTGCAGAGCTCTTGCCAAATTCGTTCACTTTTGCTACTTGTACCTTCAAGGGTATGCCCACAACATACCAGGAGGTAGAGTTGGATATCAGCGTGAATAGGTGAGATGACATAAGAAAATAGCCTGAATCACCACTTATTGTGTCGGATATAGCGAAGCCCTAGAAAATGAAGAAATCAATTCAAAACCTAGTGGTGGCAATATAGAGCAAGGGGATCATCATACGCAGGACAAATCAAGTGTAGATGACTCTGATTGCATTGGATATAGCAAAGACCAAGACACAGGAAATGAAGAACCTGATTCAAAAACCAGTGCTCGCAATAACTCTGTAAATCACCCAAGCTCTGTTCTGGAGAATGAGAATTATACAGAGGGCAAAACTTCTGAAATGGACTTGCTGAATCTCTTGAGTCAGAATGAGACAGAAAGTACATTGATTTTTGACCACACACATTCTGACAGTGACTCTGTGGAACTACGAACCCTTACATCGACTGCAAGCCATGAAAGTTCCGAGTTCGTTGATATTACAGACTCAACTGCACAACTGCCTATTGACCACAAAGTAACCAGTGGGCAGGTGGATAGTTTTCATAGTTCCAACACTCTTGTGTGGACTACACCCTCTGGGATCAACACACATGGAACATTTCCGAATCAGACTCCAGCAACCCATCGACACTCTGTCCTACTGACTCCATACATTGACTCCATGGTACAAGCAGTACCAGGACAGAAGGACTCTGATAGCTCACAGGTCTTTCAGGTGCAGATGGGGACTGTTGAAGGTGTTGTGCCAGGCACAGAATTCTCTGCTTATGCTCCAAACAATACTTTCTTGTGCACATTCATTGCACAATCAGTAAGGATTGCCCAGACAATCCTTGTTAGGAAGGCAATAGAAGATGTCATAATTCCCATTCCCCTTGGAGCATGTGCTGAGGTGTCGGAATGGAGGAATGAACCGATGATCTTGCATGTGTACACTCCTGTTGACTTCCAGTACACTGCCAACCTGTTCCCACCAACACGCAGCAGATCCACACACAAGTTCGTGCAGGCACTGTCCATCGAAAAAGCACACATTGTTGTGCAAAATGATGAGGATGGGATCATCATCCAGCCACAGACCAGTACAATGTGCAAGGGCCAGCATGAGATACATGTTGCACTCAACAGCAACCCTGCCCACCTTGCTGATGGCATGGATGGTGTGGCGCACTTCAACTATTTCCTCAACCGCTCCAATGAGCTAGAAGCAAACACACTAAAGGGCCTGTTTGCATTTGAGATGCATCACCTACAGGGTGACTACCCTCATCGCAAGCCAGGCAAGAACATGGTCAAGGATGGTGAGGTGCAGTTCGCGTCAGATGCACATGCCAAGTATGGTTTCACAATCCGCAACAAATCACCAGTAAACCTTTTCCCCTATCTGTTCTATTTCGATCCAGATAAATTCACTATCCATGTGAGTAGTCTACGCCTATAAGGAATAGTGTATTGATTTCTTTCCTGTAGAGTTTGTATTGCCCTGCTGGTGCGCACAATGTGCTGCCATTTTCGAGAGGCAATACAGCAACAACTGGAGAGGCTATAACAAATGGAGGGACCATAACAATAGGCATGGGCAGCGAGCCTGCTTTTGAGTTCACTCTTCCGCCCAGCGAGGAATCAAGTTCTGGGTTCTTCAAGCTGTTTGTTACGAGTGAGTATATCAACCTCGACTGGATCCAGCAGAAGACACCACCATTTGACATAGGGACTATGAGCCCCAGGGCACCCAGTCTGGGACGAGAAACATTGGACCAGATACCGACGTGGGATGCGCTGACAGTGATCCTGACTATGACTGCGCAATGAGACCCAACTACAAATATAGTTGAGTTACCATTTGAAAGTTGCCCTGAGATCAGCCAGGTAATTTTCCAGTCCATTTGTTTAGTGAACATTAGATTTTGAGACCTCAAGTTGTGCAAGTTATGATCGCGGTTTTTGGTTAAATATTTACTTCAGATGGTTGGATGCGACACAGACACCAAAATTATTTTTTGGATGCACAAGTATCAATGTCCTGGAGAAACAGGGTTGGTCATCGCTGATGCATCCATTCAGAAAGACTGGCAGTAAAGCACCCAGCAGTCATACAGAGTCTAGCAACGCCCTCATGGAACTGTCACCCAGTGTGCTGCTCCACCTGTGTTGCGCAGTCTGTCATGATTTGGGCTCAGGCAGCACTTTCTTTTCACTTTTTCTCAATAACCCAGTCCCCCAACATTTGCACCTAAACCGGGTTATTCACCACAACACAACATCATGATCGAAGGATAGGAGCATACCCAGGTTATTCCTTAACAACCCGGGCTTCTATCAAGCAGCATACTATTGCCAGGGTTATTTCTTAACAACCCAACCCCCTAGGACTCGAAACAAATTGTCTTCACATTCATATTGGAGTCCTCTCTGTGGACAGGTGTCTATCCCCTGGTCCACTCCTATGTGTCCAAATACCCCTTGTCCCTGGACTCCTCAGTGTTAGGAGCTGAACCCTTTATGCCAGGCACACTTAACTCCTCAAACATCAGGAGTCACTCTATCTATTGACTCCTTTATGTTAGCAGCCCCTGCATTAACCCTTTACGACAGGATCATACATGTTCCTATGATCAGACCCCTTTGTACTTACAGTATATAAGTAGTAGTAGAATCTCCCTGTACAGCAGATTCTATCTTGTCTATTCTCTGGCCTTACTTTGGCCTTGACTTGACTTGTGTGTGACTTAAGCTGGTCTTGCTTCTGTCTATCTCATTGTCTTGGGTTCTGTCTTCTCACAGTTGTGGTTGTCGACAGGCCCCTGACTCCTATACTCGACTCTCTCCATCTACTACCGGTTACCATGACAAGCGGTTCATTGTCGGAACCTGCTTTCACCAACTTGCATCCACATGGATTAGCAAGGCAGACTCTGGCCGGTAACCCGGTGGAGGTCTGCATGGTTATAGAGCAGTGCACCCATGGCCAACCACCAGTATGGAACACTGGTACTACTGGACTGGAGTCATGTGTATCCAAGCAAACTATATCGGACACTCCTTGCCTACGGATTCCACTGCAAACAACACTGAACAGCAACCCAGAATAACCCAGTTAGACCAGGTTATTGTTGCGTCGACTGCACACTGTTCCCATGGTTCAGGTTCTGGTTCAACTTGCTTGGATTCTCGGCAGATGGTCACTCGCTATTTGATGCAGTGACATATCCCTCTTCAACACCTGCGCTGGGACTGTGGCCACGTTGGGCTATGTCGCAGTCAGGCTGACCTAAGCACTGTCGCTGACACAGTCCCAGTGCTCCTGCTCCTCCTCAGCTCCCACCAGGAAAGGCTCTGCCGAGTCCAAGTGTGGGTCCCTGTGCATGCAAAAGCCATTTTAAGACTGACAAAAAGGAAAGAAGCAAAGCGAGAACAAGTAGAAAATGCACTGCATGCTCATAAGCAAAAATTTTGCCAGGCAATTTCCTTTGCCCTACTCAGGTTTCCCTTCCTGCACCACGACTAAGCATCAAATGTGACAAGAACTGTGCGGATGGACTAGTATCGGTCAGCTAGCCAGACCCATCCAGGCTTTGTTGGCAAATTACTGACCAGTGGAATGGTTCTGATGGTAACGGTGTGACTGAGCGGGGAAAGCACTCACAGCTTCTGGCATCATTGGGGGAAGGATGATAGGTTGGTTGGTGAGTATGGAGGTAACGAGTGGATATGTTGAAGTGTCATTCTAGGGGACTAATTGGATTCCGCTCCATCGATAGACCATGCAGACGGCATGTCATGATTTGACATGCCTTCAAGTCCTAGCCCAATTCAAATCCTGAACCCCGGGCACCCCGGGTTATCGAAACGACGATACTGGGCAAATAACTGAACATATTTGCAACCAACAACAAGACGATGAAGCGGAATAACCAACCAGGGGTTATTCAATATGTCTTCACGCCAAACCGAAACAAACGATCGGGATACCCTGATCACCCGTTACCATGATTGAACACCTAGGAGCACTCAGTATTGCATAAAGAGCCAGCCATCAGTTTCAGGGAATATAGTATATAAACTCGGTAGAATCTGTATGTACCTTAGATTCTACCTCGTCTAATATCAAGTCTACTTTGACCTGACAACGGTGCAGTGCTTTCTCACCACGACCACGAATGACACTCATATGCACATCATCTTCTCGAGATCTCCTCGAGTTCAGTGACTAGGCGGTTACTCCACCACCTCTCTCGAGTCTCGCGACACCCTGCCTCGACAGCTACAGCCAAAATTCCCCTTTAGAGTTGGGTTGTTCAGTGCTGCCCTCTCGTTGTCTGTCCCGATCACTCAGGACCGGGTTATTCGATTATCGTCCCAGCCAGGTTATTCACTGTCCTGCCAACGCCAGGTCGACCCAGGGCTTGTCTTGACATGGCATACAATGTTCCTGGGTTGGTCTTGATTCTCTGCAGCCACTGAAGGGACACATGGGAAAAGAGCCAATGATCTCGAAGGCACACCAATGAGCCACCAAGGCGAAATGGGATTAGCATCGTTCAAAGTTACCATTTTAGTCTCATTTTAATTTTCATTTTCCAAAGAGGAAGACAAGGAGGAAGCACGAAAAGGTTTCATTCTCATTTCTGTGTTTTGGCTAAGGTTTTGAGAGCTCATTTTCGCTTCCTGCTCGCAATTTCTTTACCCATTTCTCCGTCAATCATTCTCAATTTTGGTAGGAAAATCACAATGTATAAACCTAGAAGCACAAAAAACACAATGGAGATGATTCCTCAGACAAATCACGTACATGGCTCCGCTGCCAAAACAAACAATGAGATGGACCACCAAAGAAAACCACATTCTGGTGTCTTTTAAGCCATGAGGACATAAGTATTTAGCACCTCCAACCTACTTGAACTAAAAATAGGGAAATGGGCTGAGGATAGGGCTGGGAAAGCCTGTATACTATGACCGAGTTCTCAAGTGTGGAGCTTCCTTCTGGAGACTCTGTGAAATGATATTTTGGAGTCGTTCTACGGATGGCAGTCGAGGCAGACAGGACACATTTATGGCTACTGAAGGTGTGATAACATGTACAACAATGGATTTTCACTACCCTCTCGGGGTGAGTATGTAACCACTGTCCCCGGCTCATCATATTTGAGAGATACGACAACACCGCGAGCGACGGCATCCTGGAGGTGCGGGATGATATCAAATTGCAAAGGTCGGCGGAATGTCGCAATGACCTGCGAGAGGTCCGTGTTGCGTCCCTTGGTCCTCGAAAGTATGAACCGCAAAAGCGACTCGTCAGAAACAGAGCTGAAATTCTGGAATTCAACGCGGCGGAGCACGGGGCACAAGGCGGCATCAAGATCATCGGAGCACGGCGTGAGATGCGTGAGGAAGTCTCCGTCTCCCTCGACCACCTTCCAATACTGCCATGAAGTATCCTCCACCTGTTCTTTGGTACGAGGCTCTGCTGAAATCACTAATTCTTGCAGCAAGGGCATGGATCCGAGAGCCTCTAGGAGATTTTCGCTGCCCAATCCCTCTACTTCGAGTCGGAGACACTCCATCGACCCAACCAAGGGAATCAGTCGCGGTAAATCAACGTTGTAGGAATTCACGAGATGGAAGGAGCGTAGGTTGGGGACTGTGATGTGACTGAAAAAGTCGAAGCCAATATTCAAAGCATTGCTTGTGACGGACAAGTGTAAAAGCTGGGGCAGTGAGACGGGTATATTGATACCCTCCTCGCCTGCGTCCCAAACATTAAGCTCGAAGCTCTGCAGAACAATGCACTGCCGGAGTATCACAAGGGCTTCAGCGCATGAGATGAGAGAATACGTGGGCCACGCCCGAGTAAAGCTCAAATGCGTCAACGTTCCCCACGAAACCGGACTATGAACGAAAGCCTGAATCCCAGTGAATGTTATGCTCCGAAGGCTCGTGGATCCCAGGAACGCCAAAGGGCTCGTGTCGTGGGATGCGGCAGACGGGGTGTTACAGAGGGCCACTGTCTGTAGCAAGGGGACATCTTCCGGAGAGAGACTGGCAAAGAGGGAATCGGCGCCGGGATTGGGCAATATGAGCTGTAGATTTCTCCATCGACGAGAGGCGGCAGCAAGTGTCGACAGAAATGGTGAGAGGTCACAGCTATCCGGCTCTGGATCCCATATTTTCGAGTACACCATCGATATCTCGAGGGGAACCGTCCCCGACCTTTCGAACCAAGTAGCCACCAAACTCACAAGGGCCGCCTGGAGTTTTGAAGCGGCAGGAATGACGATGTGAATGGATGCCCATAGACGCGGTGTCGCAAGAGCAACAGCTCGCCAGGATTTGCAGATCCCGCACAAGAGAAGAGGACCTTCGTCGGAACTAATTGCAGGATTTCTGGAAGATGGAAGCGTCGCGATGAACACCTCCCGGACAACATCGTCGGGGAGCCTGCGCACTGGCGACAGCAATGCGAGATGGACGTCAATAAATTGCTGCAACCGATCGCGTTTACGGGCGGCTTCGTCAATCATAGATTGAAGGCGGTTAATCTCTTCCGTGACATCGGATAGCTCTTTGCGTGGACCCTCGAGGAGATTGCGTATCTCTTCGCATTCAGTGTCTGAAGGCACGGCATTGGTGTGAAGGATGTCATTGAAGGGGGAACACATAGACCTATTATCGGCATTAAGCATTGAAATATAAAATCCGGCGGCACTCACTGATGTTCAAACTTCTGCTGGGAATGGATAGGAGGAGGAAAATCGATGAGGGCAAGATTCTGATGAAGGTTGAGGAAGACTCGTGTTAAGCACGTGGTGAAATATGGTCGGCGTTAAGCCGGCGAGCAGTTCTCCTCGTAGATTCGAATATCAGGAGCTCTCGTGCAAAGTTCAAGTTCGGAGATACAAATGGTTTTCAGGTCGAGGTTTTAATAAGTGAGAATTTGACCCGGTGTCAAAGTTGAAATTTGAAGTTTTCAACCGGCCGAATTACTTATGAGGCCGTATTGCGTCTCTCTACGACTCGGAGGGACTATGTACAGTCAATATGACATAAAATAACCAAGATTACCTATAATCCTAACGGAATCAAGACCATAATACTGTTTCGAATTTATACGCCAAAAAAAAACAAGTAGGAGCTCTGCCTCGGGGTTTCCTTAATCTTGAGAATATTCTCGTATGTACTAGCCCATTGGCATGGTCAGTGAGGGATCCCCAAATGACATAATGGCCGCTGTGCTGGGAGAGTCGACTACGCCGGTCCAAGAGATGGCTCACTTACTTCAATTCGGCTGGAAGGACGAGCTTTCTAATGTTGAATTTGGGGCAACATTTAAGGTCTCGTCCCGGATCCTCTGCTACTGTCCTTTTGTCTATATTCCAGGTACGCTGTGGATGAACATTACGTTTATAGCTTGAAATGACTTCCAACAACAAGCTCATATCAAAGTCCAAAATGTTGTGGTAAACCAGTCAGGAACTCGAAACAAAACATCTCAAATTATAGGCAGGAGGTACATAAGTGCGTATACCCCACCCAGCAACAGATCCACACCACCAACTTCTCTCCAGACGTTTGTGCTCGCAACAACTACTCTCGCAACCGACCTTAGCTTATTTGCAACCTGAAAAATGGAATTTTCTGGATCAAGTCGCCAGCTGTCGCCAGTTGAATACCTACAGCACACACAGAGTACAGCTACCATAGTCAATACCGACTGCATGTAGTAACAAAATATGAACTATCATCATCATCGTCATCATCATCGGCGTTTCTCAACAGTTTGACAAGCCAAATGCGTAGAAGGCCAAACTGAAAGATTATAGCTGGGCCCCTAAGAGGTTGACGACCAACAGTCCATCCAAAATCAATTAATTATAAACTGTCGTCCCACTGGCATTGGATAAATAATTTCCCCGCATTACCCCATTTCAACAGCGCCTCTCGGGCCCCATGCTGCCCCATGCTTGCCCATTTGAACATTTGAGCATCCTCATGTCCAGCGACCGGACCGACCACCGTGTCCTAATGGCCGTCGCCCATCATGTTGGCTAACAACGCAACCAGTCGCGATGTGAACATGGGAGCGTGGCGGAACTGCGGATCTGCCGGTTTACTGTTTAACATTCAATGAGGCGAGTCGTCGAATCCCGGCGGGACTACACACGGCTCTTAATTTTCTCGTGTGCATTAAAATGGAATGAACTCCAAGTTTCTTGAGCACGGTCCTGAGGATGGAGGAATAAAAAAGAGGTCACATGGAAAACGCAGTAATTAGGCAAAATTGCAACTCGGAAAGAGAAACCCCACAAGACACAGATAAGGATAAGTATACTAACCTCGCTAAATGAATTTTCCTGTTGGTCCGAACACGTCCGGACGTCGGATTGACTCTAATTCGCCGAGGTCGTTGTGGAAACGCCCCAAAAAGCGTGCTGCACGAGTCATTCTTCGCTGGGCGCTGGCCCGACCCTGGCCTAATATAACCTCGGGGAACACACACACAACATGAGACGCAAGTAGCTTAGGTTGGCGACAGTAAGCAGATTTTGAACTGCCGTACATCCTACACTTGCCTTGGGTTTGCCCTGGCCCGAAGGGGAAACCCCGCCACCACAGGCTCGTGGAGATAAGCTAAACGGATCAATGTGCACATTTGATCTGGTAACTCGATGATATTCAGAGAAACACGGTGAATTGCCAGTTGATTGCCATCGGCCCGTATCCCTGTGTCCCGCGTACACTCGTCCCTGAGCGCTAAACTCGCACTGTCCCGAGGGGAATATTTGGAATTGGATGCGGGACATCCAGAGAGCTCAACCCAGCAAGCTTGAAGTCGACATCTCTGGAGTTGAGCTCGAACTCGAAGTTATATTTGCGACGTTCGAAGTTCGCGCGGCCCCCGCACAGATCAACACACGCCCTGGTCTCCTTGAGTTGAAACAGGTTGGAACTTCTCCTTCTCCCTGTTGATTCGTTGAAGTCCGATCTCCCCGCGGACGTGCACTGGTTGATAACGCCGTTTACTCAAATTACGGTTTTGCGCCGCGTGGGTTCGTTAACGCCGTTGGCCGATTTGGGGCACGCGGTTGGTAGGGGCGGGAGCGCGGGCCGGGGCCGCGGGGCGAAGTTCAACTTCCAAATATATCCCGTATGGTTCAAACGATGTCATTTCCTTCTTTTCCGTTCATCGCCGGGTACAAATGACATTTCCTACGCTAGCGCCTGTTGACGCATAGATATACTCACTCGAACGTATGGCCATTCAGCCGCAACCAAGTAATGTATATATCGACTTCACTCACCTGCAAAAACACTTCCTGCCTGCCCCTCTGGCATCCAAGTGCTGGGCGCCTACAGAAAAAAAATGCGAACACAATACCTGAAACAAACACGGCACAGACGTCGACAGCGGGAAGTGTCGGGCGCCGTGGGTAGCGGAGCCCACATTCCCCGCCAGAAGTAGGTATGCATCTCCCGGCGCCGTTACGTGAGAGGACTGAACACGCCGACTATTTGTATTTTTTCCCGGGTCACGGAATCGCTGCAAAGTTAAACTTAAGGTTGCACTGCAGTAGCCTGCGGAGGCAGTGCAATGTCTTGCGACAGCGGGGTGACGTATGACTGGGCTGCTTTCTCTCCTGGTGACCACACTGCACGATATATCTTGCAGACACCGCGGTACAAGTGGCAATCACGGATTTCTTTCGATTCCCGCACAGGAACAAGACTGGGTTTACAGTCCTTGGGAACAAATTTTAATTTCGAATGGGCGACCCTGGAGTCTGGACCGAGCTTAATTTTATGGAGAGTGTGATGTTCAAATTAATGTAATGCTTTGGAGTCTGGACCGAGCTCCATGTTCAAATTAGTGTAATTGGCGATTCAGCGACCCTGCACAGCGATCGCCGACCCGCAGTTGAACGTTAAACGACAACGAGAATCAACTGTTCTCGCCGCCCGTCCGCGTAAGTAGACGCTCTCGGGCAACTGTGGGACTGCACCGAGCAAATAAAAACAAAACAAAACATACCAGAGAAATATTCCGATTCCATGTTTATCGAGTGTAATTTACCTACAGTATTTATTCCACAGTTGCTCTGCTCCTCTCAGCTTACTTGCGGGACGGTTCAAAGTACATAATCTCAGTTTCTCTACGCCAATTACCTCAGAGAGGAGTACTATTATACGAACCCACCGCTGGTTTTCGAGTGCGAGACCTCGTTCAAGTTGCCACCTCCCCTCTCTATTAGAGTCTAAGGAGCTGGCAGGAAAGGGGGGAAATCTAATCTTAGCTCCATACAGTACTGGAAAAAATCCGTCGGTAGTTCAGTTGGTGAGTTCCGTGCATGTGCGAAAAAAAGGCGCGGAGTTTGAGTTTGAGTTTGAGTTTGAGTTTGAGTTTGAGTTTGATAAAAACAACGAACATGAATGCAACGAGCTGCAACCATCCGAGCTCGTGTGTGCACAATTGCATCAGATGCAACCAGGCTCAGGCTTGGGCTGCGTGTACTATATACGAGGGTCTAAGTGTGAGCTTCATCTTGGTGGAGCGTCTGGCTTGCCGCTGGACAGGAGCTCCGAACGCCGAAGTGGAGCTCATACTTAACCGCAAGAAAGATTATAGAAATCCAACCCGATCCCGAACCCCTGCATCGCATCGCGTGCCCCCTAATTCTAAACCCGAAACGAAGCGCAAACGGCGTTAGAGTTAGTCCTAAACAAAACGGCGAATCCAACTTCTAACAACGGTGTTAGCGTTAGTCCCAATCAACATCTCTTAAACTGTTCTACCTTCTCACAGTTGCGTCACTGCACCACGCGGGTGCAGCAGAACGTTAACCCGTTCATCTGAGACAGCAAATGTAGACGGCGTTATCATTCAGGCTTGACATTGACAGTGTCAAGACGGCGTACGGCGTTGTCATTCAAGACGGCATTACATACTGTACACGCGGTGGTGGGCCGCGGACTTGCGTAGGGTCGGTACCGGCGGGGAAGTTGAATTATGCGGGGAAGGTGAAGGGAAGTAAGTAAGAGAAAGAAAAAACATAACCTAAGACTGAGGAGCAGAAAAGAGACAACTTGATCTTTGACCCCGTATGGTGACTAAATACTCCCGTAGAGTATCACCATACTCGATTGGGTTTCCTTTCTTTTCCTTTCTTTTCCCCTTTAAAACTCGAGACAGCGTCGCGACTCCGAGTAACTTCCTGGCAATTTATTTAAACGTCGACACCGGAAGGGATGTTCGGCTTTACTTATTGTAGCAGCCTCAGACATTTACAGTACCAGTGTGAATACTGCAAGTTGTCAGTGGCCATGGTAGGGATTAGATCGACGCAATATACGGAGAACGCACACATGGCGGGAACGAATGTCGTTTGACTGCGCGCGGACCGGGGATCGGGATCGGGATCGCTACAAGTGCGAACGAGGTAGGGCCTGGGTCGCTGGCCGGCAAATTGCAGTAACCTTGAAACGGAAACGTGCTGCGAAGTCGTGAGTCCCAACTAAAACGTTTGGGTGTAGTCGGGACTCACGACCCACAGCCTAGGCCCTAAACCCAGGCTCCGCAAAATTGATTGTTGATATATTGTTGAACCTTCCCGACATTAACGTCCAAGACTCGGCGGACGTCCTGCCGTGCGACGTAAGTAGCGGCTTGGCACCAGGAACAGGGAAATCATGGTGTGCGGCAGCTCAGGAAAAGAAGACAGTTTAGTCCATCGAAAAGGGTCACAGCGACCCACCCGCTCGGGTTTTCAAGTCCGACATTCGATTGGGCTTTTCAGTATTATTATTATTTATTTTATTGACATTGGGACCTCTTGCTCTCGGGTCGGACTGGACTATCGATTTCTTAATGTGGGCTGGCATAGCTGAGGAGCAACCACGTTGGCAGGGAGTCTGCTTTTGTTGCACTAAAAAGTTGCGTACATATTTTCATGCTTGTTTGCATGGTGGCCTTCAAGCATGCTGTGTTCATATTTCAGCTCCCGAAAAATGGTTCGCAACGGTCCGGGCAGGACTCTCTCGATACGATACGCGACAACTTGGATTGTCGGGAACGGGAACGGAAAGTCGAAGTTGGGATTTAAGCATGCTAAGCTATTGTCATTGTTATAAATAAATCCAGTCGACTGGAATCCGAATTCCCAAGTTGGGTCACTCTCATCTCATAGTGTTCAAGTGTCAGCGACGCCAGAGTAAAATCGCCCACGGGCCAAATATCTATGTATCTATCTAGATCCAAGCGCCCCCCGTACACATTTAGTTCACGTCGCTGGGCATCGTGTTCAGTTCGTTTTCGTCGTACACATGCGCATGCCAGTGTTCCTCTTCCTTTTCCCGTCTTGGCCATGACCTTTATATGTGGTTCACTTCCAGTGCGTTCGGAGTGCTGCGATTTGGTTTGGGTTTGGGTTATTGCGAATGCTCAGATGGTAGGGTAGGAGCTAGGATAACTTGGAGGGGTAGGCCGCACATGCACACAAATAAGAATAAGAATACCACTAGCTGCCCCATAAAAACCAAAGCGGCAGGGCCGGAGCGCAATATATATGGAATATTAGTTACCGGTATGCTTACCATTTCTTTCGTTATTTATACTTCAAGTTTTTATTTTGTTGTTGTATTTTTTATTTTGTTGTCTTTCGTTCAAGTTGTCCGAGGGCGCGAGTTGTTTGAGTTTATGTTTGCTTGATTCAAAGTTTTCCGTGCCCAGAAATTTAAGTTTGGTTGGAGTTGTTCTTGAGCCATTGTGAGCAAGCTTAAGGTGAACTGTTGAACCAGATTCGAACTACCTACATAACCTAATCGAGTAACCCCGACGACCCAGTCGGTTGTCGCCTGGCCGGTCAGCATTGGGTCAGCAGGCCTGAAGTCTGATTAGGATCGACCTCGACAGCCGGAGCCCGTGATGCGCCGTCGTTGCCAGTGAACAGAGAACGGTGAGTGAACACTGCAGAGGAGGGTGAAAAAAAATTAAAATCGTCGGTACGGGCCACAGGCGGGCGAAGAAGAGTTGAGTGAATTGCAACCTCAGGCCACAGGAGTCAGTAGCGTGCCAGTGTTATAATTATGCCACCGCTCTTTCTTGAAAGTACAGGATCACGGAAATCATCTGAAAACTTAAAACAAGATGAGATGCGAAGAACGCCGTCGGCTTCCATGTTTCATCCCCAAAATACCGAATCCCAAAATACCAAATCCCCAAATCCCATCGATATCCATCCAGATCCGCACGCAGACCGCATCACTACATATGTAGAGGGAGCCGCGCCGCACGGACACGGGATGATCCCCTTCTCCTCGTTTGGTGTCGGGTGTCGGGTACCGAGTTGGGTGGAACTCGAGGAAGAGGAAGCAAAAGAAATCAACCCGCGTTGGGAGGTTGCCGCACTGATTTATCATATCATAAAATCACCCAAGGGCCTAGTCTCTTATAAACAGACGCTACAACAAAAATTTGAGCTCGTATCTCGCTTGGTTGTACTTTTTCCTGGGTGGTCACGGTCACGATGAGCTTGAAAAAGTCGTGACAAAATGAAATAAAATTATGGAATATTAATATTCTTTCAGACCTGCTGAGGCGGCAGGAATCACTGAGAAACCCTTGGTAGTTTTGTGGAACAGATTATCCACACTAGAGCTGTTATGCAACCACCAAAAAACGACTTTTTGTCCCCCAGCAATTAAAATATTTTGACCGTGGAGCAAGCAAGCGTAGAGCGCAAAACGTCGACCAGTTTTATTTTCGTCCCAACAGAAATTCCACCCGTATCCGGCTCTGGCCACCCGATATGGGATACACCGGCCTTCTCCAGTGGCCAGCTCTAGGGTTATAACCCTAGCTCGTCTTGTCCCGCTGCCAGCTGGCCGGGGAGCGTCTCAAGATCAATCATCTGAGTGTAAATCTGGAATGACGTTTTGACCATGGAGTAAATATTCAGCTCATCTCTTTGACCAGGTGGAGCACCGTTTTTCAGCACAAACTCAAAATTGGGTGGCTGCATAACAGTTCTACTCAAACACCTTTAACTCTGCTGGAGGCCCCTTGGTAATGCAAGGAAAATTACTTGGTACAGTAGTCGCTGGGCTCGTTTTCGTCCCACATATATATATGCCAGTATTCTTGTTTGTTCCTGTTCCCGGCTGGGCTTGGGTGTATGTACTGCAATTCAACTAAATTGGGTTCGGAATCCGAGTCGAGCTGCAATTTGGTTTACACCTAGTAGCTAAGAGGTAGGATCAGTTGAGGTCAGTAAGTAGGTCGGTAAGCACAGTGCGTGCTTGAATAAATAAGAATAAGCGAGGGAGCTGCCAGCGATGAACGGCGTGGGTACATAGCGGAGCGGAATATCAGGATCCCAAATATTTTGGTCGTTTGTTCTCCGCGCGAGACAGTATTGAATATGGGGGGCAGTAAAATAGAGGATCCCCAGACCGAGGAGACATGGGGTCCGGGAACCGAGTGCTCGAATTTTGGCTTTGGGTTGGATGGACTCGAAGTTGGGGTTGAATGGAGTCGAACTTTGGGTTGAACACGTACTGCTAGCGCTGCAACGAGAACGAGTCGGAATTGAACCTCGTACTGTTGAATTTGAACCTTCGTACTGTTGATGATTCGAACTAACACCTACACCTACTGCAGCGCCTACCTACCTACCTAATCGAGTAACCCCGACGATTCGGATCCAGCCGCCGGGTCCGCAGGTGTGGAGCTGAGGATAAGGATCGGCTCGCTATAGAACGGGGGACACGGCAGGATAAGAAGAGGAGCCAGCAAAAACCAAAAAATTATACGTTATACGGTGGGCTCTTTTCGTGAAAGCAATCTAAGCCGACGGAAAACCTCAAAACTCAATACAAGATGAGAAGAATGAGGATAAGGATAAGAATGGCTACGCCGTAAAACCAAAACCAAAACCAAAACCAGAATGAAGCGAGCGATGCAGACGGTGGGAGACGGCCGCGGGCGCCTGCACGGCTCATTTGCTGTCCCCCCCTTTTTTTTTAGGCTTTGTTCGTATGATATTGATAAGTCTCGCGAGGCGGAATTGGAAATATGCCATATGGGCATTGGCGCCGGCTGGCATTGGGGGAACTCTGCGCGGGCACGGGGGGGGGTGCGCTCGAACTTTGGGTTCGTCGCAACGTGCAACGCGCAACTTGCAAGGAAGCTTACAGTAAGGTCGGAGGTTGAACTGTTGAACCAGATTGATTTGAACCACCTACATAACCTAATCGAGTAACCCCGACGAACCTGTCGGCCGTCGGCTAGCGCTGTCGCCTGGCTGGCTGGTCAGACGGGAGATAAAGATCGACATTGGAGCCCGTGCCCGTGATGTGCCGTGCGTGCGGGCGGGATTCTCTTTTCACTCTTCACTCTTTCCTGAAAGACTTGAGTATACTATGCGGAAATCACCTCCCCTCCAAACTCGAAACTCGAAACCAATCACCGTCGGCTTTCACCCAACTTTCACCACCAAAATACCAGGACACGAAATCACGATGATGCGAAGCATGATGGTGATCCGCGCCGCGCGCGCAAGGGGTCACCTGAGCCCCGCGAGGAAACGGCAACTTCCCGATGGGGGTTGGATTTCTCCTCTCTCTCTTATTTCCCATCAATTCGCGTTCCGATTCGTCCACAAAACTGATTTACCCGAAATCACTAAATCAAAATCAAGGTGGAGAAGAAAGAAGAAAAAATGATGCACGCGAATTTGAAATTACACGAAAGACGCCGTGGGGCGTGCGTTGTGTGATCACTGATCCGGGCAGGGCAGAGCAGGGAAGAAGGGAAGACCCGGAAGAGGAGGTGTATTTAAACCCCGCTCGGTTGACGGTTAACGGTCATCTTGGAGGAAGGCGGAAGGGCGGCGTTTATGTCGTACGCCGTGCGCTGTACATACATACGCCATGCCATGCCATGTGAGGTGGAAGAAGGAAGGAGTTTGAGTAGGACTCTCAGAGAATGTGCAGCTGCGCAAGGCACAGAAGAGAGGGTGGGCACACTGCACAGCCTGGGGCAACCGGGTGCGGACGGACGGGGTTTATAAATTGGCGTTGCGGGGGTTGCGGACCGGGGCAAGATAGGGTTGCCACCACCATGAGATCAGATCACGGCTTTTGTGGGTCCGCTTAACGTCCCTCTTGTCGGAGGTCCAATTTTTTCGGTTTTCGTGTTGGTGGCTCTGAATCCGTCATCATCCGACGAATATTTGTCACCCGGAGATCGTAAAAGGAAACCGTGGATGAGCCGGGTATAAGAACCTGACGGCCTTTGTTCGCGGGAATTGATACGATACAGACAGACAGACGCCCACCGCTACGCTTCGACGCCGTAGGAATCCGCGGCCACATAACCATCGCGAACGAGGAGGACAAGGACAAGGCAGAGACAAGAAGAAAGCGTACCTAAAAGAAAAGAAGTGCGACGCAGGAATGTCGGTCGCGCACAGCTCGCCCCCTGTCCCGCTCCCCATCCACCTCCCCCCCATCGCAAGCCTCAAGCACCACCACCACCCGTCCATGGCCCAGCACCATCAGCCCAGCAACACCCACACCAATAACAACGCGCATCCGCGCTACGGCCCCGGCGCGGGCTATTCCAGCGCTCCTGCTCGGTGAGTCTCTTGTCTCCAAGGAAGAAAGGGGGATGGACGCTAATATGGGTTATATTGAAGGAGACCGCCCGACGCCCCGATCGTGCGGCTGCCCTCGTACAAAGAGCTCACCGCCGCCTCGCGCTGCGACGACGCCCACCCGCCTACGCCTACGTCCACTGGACACGGTCGAAGCAGCCTGTTCACCCAGGGGCTCATTCATTTGCCGCCATTGAAGGTCGTAAGTCCTTTCGTCCTTTGGTTGTATAGCACGAGCTGACCGACGCCCTAGCCTACAAGCCCCGTCTCCGCGTCCGCCTCCTCCGCCGCCTCCACCCTCGCGTCCGCCTCCTCCCTCACCTCTGCCTCTGCATCTGCAGCTACCCCCACCCCCTCCTCCGCCTCCCCCTCCTCCGCCTCGAACCTCACAAAACTCCTCAACGGCAACGGCACCGCGCGCAAGCGCCCCTCATCTTCGTCCTTGTCGCCCTATGCGTACGAAGAGCACGACCGCTCAGCGAGCGAGGACGAGCCGCCCGAGTCGAAGCGCTACCTCGATTTGTCCGTGCACTGTCCCCTCCCCCTCCCCTCTCAGCGGGAAAGGGTGCCCTCGCCGTATGCGGATTCGTCTGCGCAGAGCACGGATTCTGCGGGCTCGGGGTCGCACGGGCGCGCGAATGTGGGGCAGGCGCGCGGGGGGTATTCGCCGCTGGGGCGCCCTGGACAAGGACAGGGACAAGGACAACAAGGGGGTACAGCGCCCACGCGCACGGCCCGGCGTCGAGTCTGCCTGTGGGGCCTGCGTCTGTTTCGTCTCTTGGTGGGTGCTTCTTCCCTCCTCTTTCCTCCCCCCCTCGTCTTTCCTCACTTCCCCCATATGAATACTTATGGAAAACGCAGGCTACGACCTCACCCACGCCACCCCCCGCCTCAAGTTCTCGCACGCCAAAGCGGGCGGGCGCACCAAGAAGCAGGCGTTATCGTGCTACTTTTGCAGGGAGCGCAAGATCGCGTGTGGGAGGCCGGAGGGGGAGGTGCCGGGGCAGGAGGGGGGGCGTGCAAGTGAGTATTCGAGTTTTTTATTCGTTCGTTGTTACTTGCTCTTTCTACCCTTCCCTTTACGCTCCTGCTCTTTTTTTTTTTTTTTTTTGACGCGGCCCCTCCCTTTCCCCCCTCCCCTTCTCCCCCTCCCCTTGTCGTCCTGTGCCCTTTAGTCGTTTCCTCTTCCCTCTTCCCTCTTCCACCCTCCCCTTCCTCTCTCCCCTCCTTCCTCCCGCTCTTTTTTTGGGTATCCCAGCCCTTCTCTCTCCCAAATACTAACCCAACAACCCAGCCAATGCGCGCGCCGCAAAATCGAGTGCCGATACCCCACCGTGTCGCACCGCGGGCAACACTCGAGGATCAAGAGCGCCGCAAGGAAGGGGCTGTCTGTGTCTGGGGGTGCGAATGGGGCTTCTCCTTTGTCCAACGCGAGTAATGGGACTGGTGCGGGTGTGGGTGGGGGTGGGGGTGCGAATGGTGAGAGGGCGAACGGGGGAGGACGCGCCAGAGCCGCGAGCGCGGGTGCGGGTGCGAGCACGATGGACGTCGACCCGAATCCGAATCCGCGCCCGCGCAGCCACGGGCACGGGCACGGGCACGCGGGGATGGCGATGGGGATGGCGATGGGGATGGCGATGGAGGGCGTGGAGCTCACGAGGCGCGGGGGCTCGTGATCGCCGTGATGGGCGACGAGTTTTCGACCTTGCACGCTGGATGCAGGACGCAAGATTTTCTCTCCATCTTATTCGATTCTTCTACCTTTCCCGACTTTCGATAAAAGACAAACGACTACGACTACGACACACGACGCGCGCGAGACGCGCGCGCTCGAGGGACGGCGCAATCGCAATCGCAATGGCATGGCAGGCATGACGGGCCCCCGTCATCTGCCGTCTGCTCGTTTCTCGCTTTAGGCTTTCGGTGTCGCACCGGGTGGCGCCCATCTCTCGCTCTCTCGCTCTCTGGGCAGCATTGTATCTTCCACCTCTCATCTCCATCGACTGCGACTGCGACTGCGACTACGATTCCTTCCATGGCACAACGACGGTTCCTGTGCGGTGGGATGCGACGCGCTCCGACTCCCGACTCTCGCCTCCCCCCCGTACCTCTCCATCTCCATCCATCCCCACTCCTCGCGGACGCGTACGTCGTACGTCGTACACCCCCTATACGGTACCTCCTCTACGTTACTTGGACCCGGCGTATCGAGTTTGGTGCCCCCGTCCAAATCTTTCCAGCTTATTACCAAATTGGGATCTGAGATTTGGGATTTCGGATTTTGATGGACCATGGCTGAGGGACTTTCAAGTTTTTGATGGATGAGGACGAAATTGGCTCGGGTGGGTGGGTGGGGTGACGCTGCACTGACAGCGGGAACGGGAACGGGAGCCCGGTCGTCATGTCTCATGTCTCGTGTCTCATCGCTCCTCCTCCTATAGAGATGGAGATGTCAAACGCTATCTTTTGCTTCATCATCGCGGCGTTTCTATTGCTATTCGCTATGCTATTCTATCTTCGGAACGAACGGAACAGGACAGAAGTGGAGGAGGAGAGACTGCGGCGTTTGTGTGGCGCGTGGCGGGAACTCGTTTGACATTCAAAACTCAAAACACCCGATTCCCGAGGCCGGCGTTTTGGAGGACATCTTTCGATAGGAATATGTAGGAGTGGAATTGGATTCATAGGGATAGGACTAGTAATAGGAAGGATTGGGATAGGGATATTTTGGAATAGGACTGGGAATAGGAATTGCCGTCGGAGGCCGACCGGTCGGGACGGGCTGTATCGGCGTCATGCGCCTTTCTTTCACCACGCTATACGCCATCGTTCCCTCTTTCAATGTTCATCGCCCTAGACGCCTTCGTTCCTTCTTTCAAGATACCGGCGTTTCGGTGGAGTTGTTCGGGAACTGCCTGGCCTGCGGCGTTTCGGTGGACGGCGTTTTGACTTTTGGTGGAGTTGTTCGGGAACTGCCAGTATGTATGGTATGTACGGCGTCTTGTTTGATTTTGATAGGTGGCGGCGCTTGTATTATTAGTATTAGTGTGGAATGGATGGATGGATGGATGGAATGCATTCATTCATTTTATTTTTCATTTCATTTAGATATAGCTCCTCATCATCATCATGGTCGTCCTCGCAGCCGTAGCGTAGCCGTGGCCCTCTCGCGCCATCACTACCGCGACGTCTGTTCCAAATTTATTACTTATTTCATCCCAAGTTACCGCGGCTATTCAATTATCCGTTGACCTTGACACCAACGTTAACCTCCTACGCGTGGCATCGGCACGGGCACGGCGTTTCGGGGACGGGGCGATCTGGGGAACGGCGTTCGTGTCGTTCTTCTTCCCATTCCTGTTCATCCCCGTTTTGTATTCTTGAAGTTCTTGTCAATCAACGATGGATAGATGATGGATGGATGGATGGATGTCTATCCCTAGGCCCACCCGGGCCGCTTTTGGCGTGGGCGTGGCGTGGCGGGTTTGCTCCTTGAAGATACTTTGCAGCGCATGGGGCGACTGTATTGCGTTGGTGAGAGGATCATCATCGCGTCGCGTGGGAAGAGGTGGATTTGGATTGGGGATTTGGATTTTTTTATTCCAGCTCGTGTCAGACGCGTACGACAATTGCGCATGCAACCCCTGCCCCCCTCTTCTCCGCCGCCTCGTTCCCAGTGGAGCTCACCCGTGACTCGCCGCTCAACGCTCACGATCGACCCAAAAACTCAAACTGTGATGGAACATCGAATAGAACATTTGTAGAACAAAGAAGCAAGTTGTTGGAAGGAAGCCGGAACGGCGAATCGGTGGCGTATCCTCGGCGCGTGCCTGTATCGCGCCAAAACACAAAACACTGAAACGTGTGTTGTATTCTAGTAGTAGCTATGTGTGGGAATGTACTTACCAGAGGGATGGATATTCCGCGCGTGGGCGTGTGCGTGCGTGCGTAGGCAGTGATTATAGATAGAAAGGTAGACTCGGATAGATGATGAAAGGTAGATAGAAGGAATAGGAGGTAGAAGGCGGATAGGTGGGTAATTACTGGATGGTTGGTTTGCGAGCTGTTTCGTTCGTCTCGCAGACTGTCGCAACTTTAATTAATTAATTCTCCCAGCTTGTCGCGATAGCCTGTGATAGATCATCTTTAATGTTCATCTTCCTGCTTATCGACGCCCGTCGCCCACTTATATACTCACGAATCAAAGATCACGAACGAGCGAATGGAAACGCACGAACGAACGATCGCAAACGCCCGAAGGAAACGCAAAACGCAAACGCACGACGTCGGACCGACCGAATGAAGACGGCTGGGGATGATCGGCATTTCGGCGGTCCTCGCTCTTCCTCGCTCTTCCTCACTTTTCGCTAGATGTGCGACATGGGAACGGTGGCGCGGGGTTTCCCCTTCCGTCTACGTACCTGAGTGGGAGTCCGAGCTGGGGACGGAGGGCAATTATACCGCACGGAAATGCGCGATTGGTGGAGCACCGCGCCGCACCGTGCGGTGCGGTGTGGGCGGGGTTTCCTTTCGGGGCCAATTTGGGAGTCTGAGCCAGGGACGGAACGGGAACGGGACGGAAGGAAGGAACGACTTGGAAGGAAATGGAAATAGTTTATAAATTTATCTCGCTGAGGTGAGGTGGTTCAAATTTGTGCAGCGGCGCGTGGCCGTGGCAATGACTAGTGTTCAAATGAGTGTTAGGAAAGGATAGATTGGCCATGGGAAGTTTGAATTATGCAGTAGTTCGAAAACCATGGCATGGGTTCAAACCGGGTGTTACTGTAACTGCGCCGTGGTAAGTAATTCACATCACCTCGTCGACGTTGCAGTGCTATGGACCTCGCGGACGTGTCGCGGGGTTTCTTTCGTTGATTGGATTGGATTGGCTGGATTGGATATTCGGCTATTCGGAAAAGGCGTGGGGTCCGAGATAAGGACGGACGGAACGGTGGGTGTTTGTATACTGTACTGAGGAAGGAAACGGCGTTACGGAGACTTTCAACATCACCGTGTGCGCGGTTTCGTGGCCAGAACAGACTAGCTTGGCACCGCAACGAAAAATCGTCCTCGAGACTCCGGGCAGAGGTGCTGCGGGGGAGAAAAATATTACTGCATGTATACTCAAATCTGGAGAAGGCTTTTCTGAACAGACGCTTCAACAAATTTAACCTTGGCTTGTTGAAATCTGGAATGACTTTCAGCAGTTGCTCTGCCCGCAAAGTTCAACCCGGTTCTCTCTTTCCGAGGTTCGTCGGGAATCACTTGCCGTTGAAGATTCAGGGCTGCTTGAATCAGCCGACAACCAAGTCACTGGAAGTTGAACACAAGTTGAACTTGCCCCGGCGCGCCCGGCCCGCGCCGCCTTCCAGGAACTCAGCCCACATGGCGTTTGGTCCGCTGACCTACTTAGCAACCGTAAGTTGCCGTTTCCCGTTTCCAGGCGTGATAACGCCGTTTGCCCGTTTTGGCTTGGTTCGTACCGGCGGACTTAATTTTAATTTTGCGGGAGTAGTTCCGGACAGGTGTCAGCGGGGAGATCGTGCACATGGGCATTGGGATATTGATTTGTTTCTTCGCCATTTGGGTGGGATAGAATAATACTTGTGCGCAACATTGGTGCCGCCACTGCCACGACCTAACGTAGCTTGAACTTTCATCCGCTCAGGATTGCCAGGTATTGTCGTACGGGGAAAACAGACATTCTCCGTGAAGGATCGCATCACTGATGCCTTCGAACTCTTCCTTATCCGATCTGTGCCTTGCGGGGTTTCCCCTTCTGGCGAGCTGCTGCGCATTTTCTCTTTTATTCCTCCATCCTTAGGACCGTGCTCAAGAAACTCGCATTTCATACTTCAATGTCCGCGAGAAGATCGAGAGCCGTGTACTCCTGTGTACTCCCGCAGGGATTTGTCACATGAATGTTAAACTGGCAGATCCGCAGAGTTCCGCCACGTTCCTCCCATGATTTAATGATTGGGGCGCTTGGGGGCATCGCGACTGGTTTGCGTTGCTAGCCGACATGATGGACGATGGCCATCGAACGCATTAGGACTCGTTACACCTCATACGCGCACACGGTGGTCGACGGTTGAGGATGAGCGGCGTGGGCGTAAATTTGGCGTAAATGTTTAAATGGGCAAGCATGGGGCCCGAGAGCCGCTGTTAAGAAGGCGTGATATGTACAGGGAAATTATTCATCCAGTGCCTGGTGATGAACGGCAGTTGCCCTGGATAATTATTTGAGGATGAACTTTGGATCAACTATTGGAGGTCCGTATCGAAACAGAACAGAATATCAACCTCTCAACCAGTTATAATGGGTCTATGTTCAGTTTGGCCTTACACGCATTACATTATGTTCACACACACACAACATTACATTCGTGGTATATTTTTTGCAGAAGCTACAAGCGCGCGCCGAGAATGCCCCTTCATCATCCTGCAGCTGGGAGCGCCATCCATCGAGTAGACCAGTGACTGGTCTGTCTAAGGTAAGCCTGTCTGTCTATCGACGAGCTTGCTTTTATAGACAGGCTGGATTTGTGCCTATCCATCGAGTCGTTCTATTTGTCGAACTAAATGCGGCGGAGTCGGGAAAAGGCAGTTGCATGCGAGAGTGGTTGTTGCAATGGCGAGCACAAAAATTTGGTTAGGGTGGTGGTATGGACCTGCTGCCGGGTTAGTTCTACATACTTATTTACCTCCTGCCTATAATTTAAGATGTTTCCCTGACTGGTTCACCACAACATCTTGGACTTGGGTATGAGCTTTTTTGTTGGAATTCATGTCGTAAACATGATCGTCCGCAACATACCGGGGACAGAGACGGAAACAGAAAAGGGACAGTAGCAGGGGATCCGAGACATATTGTTCAACATTAGTTCAAGTTCACGATCGAGTGATAGAACGGACTCGACGCAAGGAAAAAGCAGTCATACGCGGTAACTGCGTCGTCCCACTGTTGAATAAATTTACGAGCACGCTGCAGAGATTATTTCCGCAAATGTCTTTCAGCCTTACTCGCACTTCGAACGTGTCGCCATCCATTTATTTATGTTTCAAAAAATGTGCAATATCCCATGTGTTCATTGTCCCTTTGTCTGGCCGGCATTTCCGCTCGGTGTCGCGAGCGCGTGAGGGCTGTGAGATAAGTACTAACCATCCTTGCCTCTTTAAAGTTTAAACTATATTCGGCACCCCTTAGCAAAAGTCTCGCTCTCTGTCCCCCACGATGAATCCGACGTTACAGAAATTCATTTTCATTGGGTTCGCCATGGAACCACGACTTTGCTATACGCCTCGTTGACCAATCTGCACAAACTGCTTACCTTAGGTCTTGCCACCACTCGTGCGCTCATCATCACGCCCCCGGCGTCAAGCGTCGCCGCACCCAGCGGGCCAATCACTATATTTTACATGAGCGAGTCAACCGATCCCGCGAGACACTTATCCTTCTGGATCTCGTAGAACCCATCCGGCAGCGGATAGACTGTTCACGAAATTTCCCCGACGCTGTCTCCTGCTGCATTACAGCTCGTCCTTCCAGCCGGAATGAATTAAGTGAGCCATCTCTTGGATCGGCGTAGTTGACTCTCCCAGTACAGTGGCCAGTATGTCGTTTGGGATCCCTCATTGACGATGCCAATGGGCTAGTACGTACGAGATTATTATTTACTCTGCTCACACGTGGTGTAGGTTCGCAACTTTCCTGGGAACCGCCGGGACTCTCATTGTTGGTTCTGATGAAGGAAAACCTAAGGCAGAGCTACTTCTTTGTAAGGGATGGCCCTCCCGCATCCGGCATCATGTAAGGCCTGATCGCCGAGACGACAGATGCCGTTGTTCACAGCTCGCAGTTGACTTTGCCGCAGGTACCCGCAGCTCGCAGCTGCCGTTGTCGGAGGTACTCGCTTGTCGCAATTCTCGTTGACTCATTAATGTAGTAGGCTTTTAGTATCATAGTCATAGTTGGTTGGTAGTTAGACAGATTTCTACAATCTAAACCTCACCCACTTACCTCCCGTGTGAACTACTTGGATTTTGACGAACTCTAGCGGGGTCCTCTACCTCCGAAATATCGGGACCTCACATTCTTTTGGCGTTTAAATTCGAAAATGGTATTATGGTCTTGATTCCGTTAGGATTATAGGTAATTTTTGTTGGTTTATGTCATTTTGACTCTCTCCGAGTCATAAAGAGACGCAATACGACCTCATAATTCGGCCGGTTGAAAAGTTGAAATTTAACTGTGAGACCGGGTCAATTGGGCACTGTCTCACTTATTAAAACCTCCACCTGAAAACAATTACTTACGTCGCAACTCCGAACTTAAATGGCACAAGAGCTCTTGATCTTCGAATCTACCAAAAGAACTGCTCTCCAGCGCTGTTGTGGCTTACATAACTCCGACCACCATCAATTTCACCACGTGTTTAACACGACTCTTCCTCAACCTTCATCAGCATCTTGCCCTCATCGATGTTTCCTTCTCCCATCCATTCCCGGCAGGAATTTGAATATCAGTGAGTGCCGCCGGATTTTATATTTCAATGCTTAATGCCGATAATAGGTTTACAGTGGCGACGAAATGTTCTGCACGCGGTCGTTCTGGCCCGTGATGGCATCAAATCACTTCAAATAAAATCGTGCAACGAAATATGAGTGATCTCGAGTGTTTATGCACCATTTTATCCATACCTACTCTGTACCGTCGTCTCGTAATAAAATAAACAGTGGTTTTCTGAGGGGTCGAGTCTGTGGATTTGAGAGATATCAAAAAATGGTACATGCTATCTCAAACTGCTTGTAAATGCGACCCTATCCATATGTTGGTTGACCCAAATCGATAAGGATTTGGGCTCAGGATCTCTGTTGCAAGTTGGCCATCTTCACTGAAATTTGCTCAAATGGCACAAAACACTGAAAATGATCAACTTGCAACGGATATTCTGAGCCTATGGGCATCCATTCACATCGTCATTCCTGCCACTTCAAAACTCCAGGCAGCCCTTGTGAATACTTGGTTCGAAAGGTCGGGGACCGTCCCCCTGAGGATATCGATGGTGTACTCGAAAATATGGGATCCAGAGCCGGATAGCTGTGACCTGTCACCATTTCTGTCAACACTTGCTGCCACCTCCCATCGATGGAGAAATCTACAGCTCATATTGCCCAATCCCGGCGCTGATTCCCTCTTTGCCAGTCTCTCTCTGGAGGATGTCCCCTTGCTACAGACAGTGGTCCTCTGTAATACCCCATCTGCTGCATCCTACGACATGAGCCCTTTAGCTTTCCTGGGATCCACAAGCCTTCGGAGCATAACATTCACTGGGACTCAGGCTTTTGTTCATAGTCCGGTTTCGTGGGGAACATTGACACACTTGAGCTTTACTCGGGCGTGGCCCACATATTCTCCCATCTCATGCGCTGAAGCCCTTGTGATACTGCGGCAGTGCATTGTTCTGCAGAGCTTTGAGCTTAATGTTTGGGTCACAGGCGAGGAGGGTATCAGTATACCCGTCTCGCTGCCCCAGCTTTTACACTTGTCCATCACAAGCAACACTTTGAATATTGGCTTCGACTTTTTCAGCCACATCACAGTCCCCAACCTACGCTCCTTCCATCGCATGAATTCCTACAGCATTGATTTACCGCGACTGATTCCCTTGGTCAGTTCGATGGAGTGTCTCTGACTCGAAGTAGAGGGATTGGGTAGCAAAAATCTCCTAGAGGCTCTCGGATCCATGCCCTTGCTGCAAGAATTAATTAGTGGTTTCGGCAGAGCCTCGTACCAAAGAGCAGGTGGAGAATACTTCGTGGCACTATTGGAAGGTGGTCAAGGGAGATGGAGACTTCCTCACGCATCTCACACTGTGCTCCGATGATCCCGATGCCTGTCAAGTACCGGATACTGAGGTGGCTGGAGGGGCCGAGGATACGGGTGGTCTGAAGGTCGGAAGTTGAAATGGATAAGTCCAGTGGGACCGACCGGGCCCGTACGCTAGTGTCGACTATAAGGAGTAGGAATGGGCTTTGGCTTCAGCTTGTGTGCTGCACCCTTCACTATGCCTGGAGCCCGATTTCAGAGCAGAGGTCCGAAGAGTATGCCAGAGGAGTAGACACACTCTTAGTTGATATTCAAACTGAACTACAACTACGATACAGGTCACTATTTATAGTAGTGTACAAACTGAAGGAGATATAAGGTAGTTGGCAACACGACCGGAGTCCGTGATGCGGTTGAGTCAGAGCATAGCCTAGCATAGCATAAGTGTGGAGAATGAGTTACAGGAACACCCGGAATGTGATGGGAGTCAACAAGCATATGGAAGGGTTGTGAAGGATACATAGCTGTGAATGCCAACCGGCAGAGTTACGGGCCCGTTCGGGCCTGGGATCGGTCTGTGGTCCGGAATCGTGACACAGCACGTGACAATGATGAGCCGGGGACAGTGGTTACATACTCACCCTGAGAGGGTAGTGAAAATCCATTGTTGTACATGTTATTGCACCTTTGGTAGCCATAAATGTGTCCTGTGTGTGACTGCCATCCATAGAACAACTCCAAAATATCATTTCCCAGAGTCTCCAGAATGAAGATAATTTTTAGGACCCACACTGTCATGATTCAGCATGCCTTCAACTTTTCTCGCTCAGTTCAAATGTGTCGGCACAGGGCCTCATTGCAGGGTTACTGCGACGTGGGCGGCTGGGGGATACAAGAAGATAGGTAAAACGCGGTAGATTGAGCTCTGGAGAATAGACTAGAATAGTGTAAAGAACTAATTACCTATCCTAGGATTATATATACTACAAGGCATAGCGACGACTACCGATCATCAAGGGGTCAATTGGAAATACGGTCACATCGTTGAAATACAATCGCGGTTGAAATGCGATCGTGTTGATATATTGATCGCGGTTGTAAATGATCAGGCTGAAATAACCCGATTGGGAACAGGGCGTGATCCTGCGATCAAGGGGTCAAGCGGACATCGGAGAAGGCAAGACAAAGGAGTGGAAGGGAGAGAGTAGTAGGAGCATCCCGAGGTATAACCCTGGGGGTGTTGTGTAGTCCGCCGGGTTATTAGAATGAATTTGGGGAGTGTGGGAAAGAGCAAATCATGACATTACCCCCTAGGGATGCTTCGTCTCGAGGCATCGAAGCATCAGGCTTCTTCTTTTTCCCCCAACCTCATACAAGTCCACACCATCCACCACGTCTAGTGGGGGCAGAGGAACCGCCTTCTGGTGTTCCGCTACCAGGGGTACCCACGGCTTCAAGAAAACTGTGTTAAACACTGGGTGTACTTTCCAGGTGTCTGGTAACTTGAGCTCATATGAGAGGGATCCAACCTTGCGTACGACCTTGAAAGGGCCGTGCCATTTGTCGTCCAACTTCTTCATAGGCCGATGGGTCGTCAGATTCTTTCCCGACAAATACACCTCATCACTGGGTTTATAGCCGGGATCTTCGCCTCGTTTTCGGTCATAGAAGCGCTTCATCATTTCTTGCGCCACCCACATGGACGCCGCGGCTTCTTCGCGTACAAGTTGCATTCATTTAGCGAAATTGTCAGCCACTTCAGTCGGTACCTTGAGCCGCAGCTCTGTACCCTTCCGCAGGTGAAAACCCAGCATCGTATAGAATGGGCTGAACCCGGTCATGGTGTGAACCTTGTTGTTATAGCTGAACTCTGCCAGGGAAAGCCAATCTGCCCAGTCGTCCTGCATGAAGTTGTGAACACCCGCAGATACTGCTCTATCTCCTGGTTAACCCGCTCGGTCTGGCCGTCTGTCTGCGGGTGATAGGCCGTTGATGTGTTCGATTTCATGCCCAACAGTTTCAGCAGGTCCCGCATGAAGTGGCTCACAAAAATCTGGCCCCGGTCACTGATCACCACTTCTGGTAATCCATAGTCCTTCCAGACATGGTCGCGGTATAGGCGAGTGATTCCCTCGCCACTGATATGTTCTGTGCAGGGAAGAACCCGGATGGCTTTGCTGAGACGGTCCACAATTACTGCAATCGAGTCGAACCCGTTGCTCTCTGGAGCTTAACAATCAAGTTGATCGAGATAAACTGCCAGGGCTGTTCAGGCACGGTGTTTGGGTGCAATGCTCCCTAGGCTTTGTGGGGAAAATCTTGGTGCGCTGACAGGTAGGGCAAGCTGCCACGTACTTCTTGGTCTCCTTCAGGACTGTAGGCCAATAGTAGTTGCGAGTAACCAACTCTGTCATCTGACATTGGTCGGGGTGTCCAGCGAGGTAATCATCATGATGTGCTTTAAGAATCCGGTGTCTTAGCGCCTCGTCAAGGGGCACGTAAATCAGCCCGTCCTTGGTCAAGAACCTGTCATGTTCTTCCCACCCGCTGTCATCCTTCCCGAGCGCCTCCTTCGCACCGGCTTCCCAAAGGTCCTTCTGTTTGATTTCCTCCATGAACCTATCTCCCAGCATGTCGTCGAGTACTGCAGGCATAGCCCACAAAAACTCCGCCCCACTAACCAGGTTGTTCGCAAAGACGTCTCGGGTAGTAGCACCATGTTCGAATTATTGTGCTCCCCATGCTCGTGTCCTCCTCGCCGGGATAACACATCCGTCACCAGAGTGAAGTTGTACTCACTCAGCTCTAGTGACCATCTAGCCTGTCGTCGATTCAACTTCTTGGTGGTGGTGAAGTACTCCAGATTCTTATGATCCATCCAGATTTCGAACTCCCATTGACTTCCCTGTAGAAAGTACCACCACTCGTACAGGGTGCGCATCACTGCCAACATCCCTTGTCGTTTATGTCGTAGTTGCGCTCTGTGTCGTTCAGTCTTTGGACAGGAACACAATGGGCACCCATACTCCAGCTTGGCACTGAGTTAGACAAGCCCCAGTAGCGAAGTTGGAAGAATCTGCTTCGACTTTCCACTCCCCATCGTCGGTAGGGAAGTGGAGAACAGGCTTGGAGGTCACCACATCGATCACCATTGAAAAGCCGTGTTCTCCTCCATACCCCACCTCCATCGGTGTCCTTCCGGGTTAACCGGGTTAACAGCTTTGCATGGTCGCCAAATCCCTTTATGAACCGGTAGTAGAAGTTGAGGAAACCCAGGAAACTCTGGACATCCTTGATGTCTTGGGCGTAGCCCACTCCCGTACCCCAGCCACCTTCGCGGGATCCATCCGAATTTTCCTGTCTCCGATGATTACCCCCAGGTACTCCACCTCCCGTTGTTCAAACTCGCACTTCTCGTGTTTGAGGGACAGGTCGTTATCTTTCAATTTCAATACCTGTAACACCTCGCGCACTGGTCGCTCAATGGTCCTCCAAGTACACAATAACCCGGCCTTCAGTGATCTGTCTCTCGAAGATTTCGTTCATCATCGATTGGAAAGTCGCGGCACATTAGTGAGTCCGAAGAACATCACCAGTGGTTCCCATAGTCCTCAGTTGGTCATAAAGGCGGCCTTCTCCTCGTCTCCTTCTTTGATCCGAATGTTGTTGTAGCACCATCGAACATCCAATTTAGTGAACCAGGTTGCCTTTCGGAGCATATGCATGATCTCCGAGATTAGCGGGATCGGGTAACGGTTCTTGATGGTAAGCTCATTCAACTTTCGATAGTCTTGAACGGGGCGTAGCTTCCCATCTTTCTTCTCACAAAGAAGAACAGAGATGCCCAAGGCGATTTGGAAGGTCTAATACAACCCGTCTCCAAGTGTTCCTTGATAAACACGTCTAGCTCTCGTTGTTCTGCCCGGTTGAGCAGGATATTGCGTCCCTTCACCGGTTCAGAACCCGGTTTCAGTTCGATAGCGTGGTCCCATTTCTTTCGTTCTGGGAGTTTGTCGAACTTGTCCTTCTCGAACACGCTGCAGAAGTCCCGCAAGTAGTGTTCCGGTATGCTGTCTTCCAAGGTTTGATCTCCCTTGGCCTCATTCGTGGCGGCCGCCAGCTTGGTGGCCACACTGCCCATAGCCCAGATGTGAGCTGAGTCTCATTGCGGTAGCACAGATTCAGATAAATTCGGGTTATAAAAACCCGGTCCCCCTCCTGAATCTCCTCTTGATCCTCCTCGTCCCACTCCTCTTGCAGTCTGGCATGTTTACAAGCAGGGGGGCACCAGGAGAACTTTAATTCTCCCTTTTCCCAATTGATCTCCGGGTTGTGTTTCCTGAGCCAGTTGTATCCAATGATCACATCAGTCTTCCCTGTATCCGTAATGGCAAGGGGAAAAACTTCCATGTGATCCTGGATTGTAAGTCGGAGGCGCACGACGTGTGTGATGAGCCCCCTTTGTTCAACGTCCCGTCGGCGTTATACACTGGGACAGGGATGGGGAGTGCTTCTCTCTCCATCCCCCGTTCTTCCACCACGCTTTCGTTGATGAACCCGCCTGTGGCACCGCTATTGATCAACCCGGTGACGGAATAACCCTGTGGGTTGTTCAGTCCTTCGAGGGATCATCATTGAGCTCCCGTTCATAGCGCATATGTAGGATGGGGGTTCTCGCAACGCGTCTAGCACGTCGAGTATGTCTGGGGGGTACATTGTCATTAGGACCTCCAATAGTTCGTTGGTAATCTCGGCATGTCTATGAGGGTGAGTCCACCGACGGACTATGTCCCTTGCCTCGGCGGGATGTTCGTTAATCTGGGCTAACGTCCGTTCCGCACTTCCAACGGGGAGTCTGCGCCATTCGCTTTCTCCCTTCTTGTCCTCTCGGCTTCGCCTTCTGGAGCATAGAGAGGGACTGGCCTCTCTACTCCATGTTGTCGTCGATTCACCATCATTGGAGTCGTCTACATTGGTCGGCTCAGGTTCCGCAGTGCATAATACTTCAAATGAATTGGGAGATGCAACTGGTACACTGGAGCGTGGTATAGGTCGTAAGTGTGTAGACTTCACTCGCAACCGGCAGGAAAATCCTCCTGGTCTTGCTCTTCCTTCAGCGTTTCGGCATACATGGCCCAGTGTGAGGCTGGTGCTCGTGCTACACCCTGCACACCGCCTCATGGCCCCTTCAACCAACCAGGACAAGAACGTATGAGGCGCCTGTTCATCCAAATTGGGAATCGAAGTTACCAAATCTGGTTCTCATCAAACGCACGCAGCCTACCACCAGTCTTGAGTGGAGTGGTAGATCTCCCATCAGATCTTACCCCGTTTGGAAATGCCACCCCTGTCGGCTGTCGTTCAATTCCTGACCGGTTCAAAGCATAGAGGGTCCTATAGGACAGCTTCGGGCCTCAATTGCACCTAAAAACATGAGCAACATATGCATATGTTCACAAACTTGGGGAACATCAGAAAAACATAAGCAAAAAACATATTGTTTGCAGAGAGACACGAAAATGGTTTTAAAATATCTCTAAAGGTTAGAAAGGCGTAGCGGAGAATAAAGCAAGGGTGTCTTCGTTCCACGGAGGTATTTTAGATCAATGTGGAGGCGGAATAGCAAATAACACGATAAAACACGATATTAAGAGTGCACGCGCCCTGACAATGAAAATGGAAATGGTTTAAAAAATGATTCGTTCCTGGAGACGAGAAAAATACACGGTGATTGAAAAGCAGGGCAAAATTGAAACTCATTGCGCGCTTCAAATTGGGTTCACACATCCGTGTTGGAAAAGAAAGTTCCAAAAGAAAATATCTCTAAAGATTTTCAAACAACTACACAGTCAAATTCATACTACGGGATGCATTTTGGCTCGAGATATGTCTAGTATTTGCACACTTGCTGTGTGCTTTGCCTGTGTAGACGCCAGCGCCACCTGTCATTTATGGTTTCCGAAATGATCGGAGCTCTACCAATCCACTACAGACTCCTACTTACGCTCCTCATTTGACCTCTGCATCGCGCATGCCACCTGTCCGACCATGGTGTAACTGCCGCTGAACGCCCTCACCATCCGAATTCCCTTTCCACGAGTTCGTACCCCGCATACGAGCGGCGCCGCATGCTACGGCCCAACCAATAGCGGGCATTCTGGGCTTGGTATCCTCTTCCCACACCTGAGAAGTCACCAACACTCGAATGCAAGCCTCGTCTGATCCAGTTCCCACTCACCTAAACCACTTGAAACCCACTCAGATGCGTCCAGATGTCTCTTCCGACCAATAACTGACCATTTATGGCCCAGGAATCCGCTCTGCTATGGAACAGGTCCTGCGTCCATACCGATTCACATCGCACACTCTGTCCGTTCACAGAAACGAACCCCAAAATTCGAACGTAAGCCTCATCCATGGCCCCAAATACTGAACGCACCCTACGTACGTTCCTGCGCAAGCACCCTCAAATGCGAAGGGGATGGAACCGAACGAGTGGGCATCAAGGGGACAGTTGAGAGGTGAAAAGGTATAAAAGGATAGCAAAAAAGGGTGTTGTAGTCAGTCAATTTTCGGAGCTCAGTTCTCCCCCACCACCTGTACCCCCACCTGTGCAACTAAGCCTCGCTCACACCGAGTTGACCACATCCTCACTTGCCTCTAGCAGGGCACTTTACTCTCACACCTCCATTAGCAAGGTCCCAACTCATCGGACTCCAAGTCATATCATCGGGCTTCCTCGTAATAGGATCACCAACTTCGCAAGCTTCACGCTTTGAAGAAGTCGGCCTGGGTGAAGCCATATTGGTTTAAATCGCTGTCTGCCACCCAGCGTCACGACCGGATGTCCCATATGTTCAACTGACCAGCACCAGCCAGCGTCACTGTCACTTGCTATATAACCGTCAAACATTGTATTAAGCCTTCCACCTTTGTTGGGAATATCAGGGAAACACGAGGGAAGGATTGCAGCATAGGCATCGGATTTTACAGGAAACAACGCATCGTTCATTCGAGCTTGTGACCTAGGACAGGTAACTATCACCCCCACACCCATTTACAGCTAACAGCAGGTACCCCCAACACGAACCCATGGAACGTACGCCTCGTGCGATCCCGTGCAACACTCTCACTCAGACCACGCACACGTCCCAATCCTACATCCCACTATCCTCCAACATTAATTAACCCTAGAGGCCGAATGTGCTATTTGATAAAACAAATTCTCATAGCGGCGCTGCGGTCCTTATCACACCGGAACTGTGGGTCCTGTATGAGGCGATGAGGACAGTTTCGCGCCAAGTGTCCTTCCTGCTTGCAATTGTAAGATAGAGAGCGTGGAAACCTGACACCTTATGTAATTGCTTACAAATACATTCCCATGGCCAAATCCTGAGTCTTGCAGAAATTTCTATATTTTTTCAGCCTAAGGAAGGTTTGGGAGCACCTTAGGAATAGGTAATGAACCCAAAAGCACTTCAAAAAAGCTCCAATGTCTTGTTAAACCTTGTTTAGTAGGTACCAAAGGTTGCCACCATAGTGTTTGGCAAAACAACAGTGCTAAGCGAGCTGCCGATGCCTGCCAGGTGGCTGTGCTCTGTGGCTGTGCTGGTGGTTAACTTTCCCCAAAATGCTCCATTTAGCCTGAAAAACACATAGAAACAAAAAAGTCACGCCAAAATTTTCCAACCTTTATAACTTTTTGCAGAAGGTCTTTTCAGGGAATCTGTTTTATACAAACTGTTTGTATGCTTTCTGCCTAACACTTGTATAAGGCAAAATGTGTCCAGATGTTGTGGTCATGAAGTTATTTCGCTCACTGTCAAGTGCGACATTGTGACAAGTGACTACTTACATAAGGGTGCTGAGTTTCCATGCTCTCTATCTTAGCAGGTAGGACGCAGCGAAGGTCTGTCCGCATGGTCTATGTCCATAGGGACCGGGGCAGTTGCCACGGAGGTGGAGGGCGCGGGGTGCTAACCAGGTTATTCCCAAAATGGGTGACCAGGTTATTCCCCCAACCTTTCCACTTGGTCTTGCGCATTCCCGGTGTTGTTCGAAGGGAAGTAGGAGGAGTGCATCTTTGGGGCAGAAACTGTGTTCCCCCCATCTCGAAGGCTGCCTTCCATAACCCGGAATGCCCAGTTCAGCCCATCGTGCTTGATAACTTGCTTCTTCCAGCCTTTGTATTCCACAGGCAGGTCCAACTGACTATAGACTGCCCAAACCACCTTGTCATCGATGCCATGCTTGAGCAATCGGATGAGGGTGAGCTCGTCATACACCACCGTCTTGTTAAGGGAGTCGAGCACAGTGAAGTATTCTGTGGCCGCACTCTTGCCCTGGCAGAGTTTCTCCATCTTCGCTTGAGCAATCTCGACTTGTGCACCACCCTTGAACGCTTCAAGGACTGCAAGGCGGAAGTCCGCCCAGGTGGAGTACAATCCCGTCGCATCCTGGGCCTGCATGGCCAACACAATGTTGTTGGCCCACTGGGAGGTAGATCCATCCTTCATATAGGAGAGTGCGAAGGTAATCTTCGTGCTGTCCATGGATGTTGCCGTTGAAATTCAACCAACAATCCGCCAAGAACTGGTCCACCTGCTCAGAGTCTCCGTTGAATGTGCGCAGGGCAGCAACCCGGGGTTGTTTGGTGTTAAGTAACCTTAACCTCCCTGGCTGCCCCAAGAGCAGGGCAGTGGTCCTGGGCTGCCTCGTGCAGCGTGCCCATAGCTTCGGCCAAGAGGTGGTTCTGTGCCACCCATTCCTTGCTGGCCTGCAGCAGCTGGGCATGAGTGTCCCCCAACTGCGTCTGCAAACCAAGAATGGTTTCGCGGAGCATCAGGGCGTCGTTGTGCGCCTTGAGGGCTTGTTGGTATAACAGTGCCGAGTGCTGGTCTTCGGGTTGGACCCCGAAGGTACTGGGGTCAGGCATGGTGAACTCGGGGTTGTCCATTGTATCGTCCAGTCGAGTCGTCGGTAGGTTGACACTATTCTTTTGTCAGCACAGGGCCTCACTGCAGGGTTACTGCAACGTGGGGGGCTGGGTGATACAAGAAGATAGGTAAAACGCAGTAGATTGAGCTCTGGAGAATAGACTAGAATAGTGTAAAGAACTAATTACCTATCCTAGGATTATATATACTACAAGGTATAGTGACGACTACCGATCATCAAGGGGTCAGTTGGAAATATGGCCACATCATTGAAATACGATCATGTTGAAATATCGATCGCGGTTGTAAATGATCAGGTTGAAATAACCCAATCGGGAATGGGGCACGATCCTGCGATCAAGGGGTCGAGCAGACATCGGAGAAGGTGAGACAAAGGAGTGGAAGGGAGAGAGTAGTAGGAGCATCCCGAGGTATAACCCTGGGGGTGTTGTGTAGTCCGCTGGGTTATTAGAATGAATTTGGGGAGTGTGGGAAAGAGCAAATCATGACAAAATGTTAAACCCCGGACACCCTGGGTTATCAAAATGATGAGACTGGGCAAATATTTAACATATTTGCTGATAGGTCTATGGTGTCTATGAGCATGTAAGGAAGTCAAACACAAGATTCCAAACAAACTCAGTAAAGTGTACTGAAGAACTTGTCGTAAAAATGCGAGGCTTTCGACTTCGCTCTGGCACCTTAAGAGGCAGGCAGGTAATCGGTTTCAGAAAGTTGGTACCATGGCGAACAGGTGAATCCCAACTAAAACAGTAGCGTCGAAAGGCAAAACTGTCAGCAAATCAAACTATATCTGAACTTCACTTGCAATGTATTTAGCGCGGCAAGGCTTTACTTCATTCGCAACGTATTTAGCGTGACGAGGCTCAACTTCACTTGCAATGTATTTAGCGTGGCAAGGCTTTACTTCACTCGCAACATATTTAGCGCGGCGAGGCTTCTCTTATTGCAACGTATTTAGCGCTACAATTCTTCTCTTTGCTTGCAACGTATTTAGCACAGCAAGACTTCTCAACGGCATTACTATATCAAAAGCTTTCAGCAATATCAGTATCTATTGGAAAGGGTGTTGGCTTGAGCCTTATATATGTACAGGAATGACTAGCTATGAGTTGAACTATCTACGTGAGTCACAACTGACTCCAATTAACTCCCAAAACCGACTCATTGCTACTGAATCATTAATTCAACGCTGACTCCTATCTTGAGTCACGCATGAGTCACACCAGATCCAATTCCTCTTCTCTTCCTTCATGTCACAGGTGAGTGTTCTGTGCATAGAACATACCAGGGTGCATCATTGCAACCAGGGACAAGACGACACATGTGGAATAACCAACCAGGGGTTATTCAATATGTCTTTCCGCCAAAATGAAACGATGATCAGGATACCCCGATCGCCCGTTACCACGATCAAACACCTAGGAGCATCTGATATTTCATAAGGAGTCAACCATCAGTTTCAGGGGATGCAATATATAAACTCGGTAGAATCTACACGTACCTTAGATTCTACCTCGTCTAATATCAAGTCTACTTTGACCTGACAACGGCGCAGTGCTTTCTCACCACGACCACGAACGACGCTCGTATGCATATCATCTTCTCCTCGAGTTCAGTGACTAGGCAGTTACTTCACCACCTCCCAAGAGTCCCGCGACATCCTGCCTCGACGGCTATAGCCAACTCCCTTCTAAGGTCAGGTTGTTCAGTGCTGCCCTCTCGTTGTCTATTGCGATCACTCATAACCGGGTTATTTGACTATCATCCCAGCCGGGTTATTCACTGTCCCGCCAACGCCAGGTCGACCCAGGGCTTGTCTTGACACACACTGAGAACTCGGTCATAGAATACAGGCTTTCCCAGCCCTATCCTCAGCCCATTTCCCTATGTTTAACTCAAGTAGGATGGGGAGCTATCCAGGTTTCAACTTGGAATCCGCTTCAAAGTCGGGAATACACTACTGTTCGTTGAATAGCGCTTTCAAATCGGTTGCACTGTGACTGGCTTATTTCATTATCTTCCGGTCCGCGAGTCAGTACACTTGCCTTGTGCCATGTAGGTATTCGTTCCGAGGAGCCATGCTTGCCATTGCACTGCAGCCTCAACAAGAGTTTACAATCAACTACCATCAGTGGAGTTTGAAATCTCCGGCGCTGCCGTTATTTGCCGTGCCACTAACCCATTTCGTCCGTGAGAATTACATTACTCTCTTCCGAAAACGGGGCCATAGGTCGAGCATAAGAAGCCTTCAGAAGACAGATGGGTAATGTAACGAAGCGAAGGAACCATTCATCTTGGGCGTGAGTGCCATGTGCAATGGTGGAGGAAGGGCGAGGCACGCTACCAACCAGTCATTCTAACTTCGGGTCATAGTAAGGGTCGAATAGATCTGGAAGCAGACAGGCCAGTTAAAAATAAAATTCGAACAATTCAAGAGCCATACACCTTCATGTCTTATTATGTGCCTCGAGGCTGCCGTCCGGAGAGCGACTCGAAATCATCATTTCTATGAGTGGTAATAAGGAACATAGTGCATCATTTTTACGGCCCACACTTGAGAACTCGGTCATAGAAACAGCATCGCCCAGCCCATCCGCGGCTCATTTACCGGATGTTAGCTAGGTTCGGGAGCTATCCAGATCTTAACTTGGAATCCGGATTCTCTGCTTCAAAGTTGGGATACACTACCGTTGAACAGCGTTCAATCACTGGCACTACGCTTGGTTATTTTTCATTTTCAGGTCCGCAAGTCAGTATATTCATTCACGAAAGATACAAGAGCTGGCCCAAGGGGATCGGATCCGCGAAATCCGCACTATACTCGAAACTTTTTTTTCAGAGAAATCGGGACCCCTCCCTTCTCCAAAAAAGGAAATTCCCTTTTTGGGAAGGGATAAAATGCTCTGGAGGCCTACCAGCAGGGTATTTCGGGCATCGGAGGTGTTAATTATGCTCAAGGTGATCCCCCAGATGTTTTAGGTTGGTCTAGTATATAATTTCATAAAAAGAAAATCCTTGCCTTCTGGGCCGACTGCCGGAACACGTGATCACCTACTGCGTTTGGAGAGGCTGTGCTCAACTGATAACAACTGATTAACTAAATACGGCAATAATGTACCCCCCCTCTAACTCAACAACCACTTTACTTCCCACCTTGGGGTCTATATTTTCTGAATCAGAATCGAAAATAGTGTCAGAATTTGGCAACATTGAAAAAATCTGAAATTTGGTCCCCCTTGCTTGGCCCTATAGAATTCGATTTTGAATCACCCACCATCGACGGAGTTGTTGGCGCCGCCGGTCAATGCCGCACGCAGGCAATCAACTTCGTTTCCGTAAATCCGGTCGAATTCAAGGTCGGTTGAAAGTTTAAATTTGGACTCGAGCTCCGTTTATTTCGCACATGCACAGAACGACTTGGAAATTGAATTGCCGACGGAACTTTTCCAAGTACTGTATGGAACTCATATTAATTTCCCCCCTTTCCTGCAAGCTAGCCAGGTAAAGAGAACGCGGTCTCACACTCAGAAACCAGCGGTGGGGTTTGTAGACTCTTCTTCAAGGTGATAGGCCACAGGGAAACTGAGATCACTTAGAACTGTCCCGCAAGCAAGCTGAGAGGGGCAGAAAAACTGTGGAATGAGTACTGCATGTACACTCGGTAAACTTGGAAGCTATGGTATTTCTCTGGTATTTTTTGTTTTGTTCGATGCAGTCACACAGGTTCCCGGGAACGCCTACGCGGACGGACGGCGAGGACAGTTGATTCTCGTTGTCGTTTAACGTTGATCTGCGGGTTGGCAATCGCTCTTCAGGGTCGCTGAATCGCCAATTACACTAATTTGAACATGGAGCTCGGTCCAGACTCCAGGGTCGCTCATTCGAAATTAAATCTGTTCCCAAGGACTGTAACCACGGTTCAACCTCAAATTTTAACTTTTCAGGGACTCCATGAACCGACGTGTTCAGTCCTCTCACGTAGCGGGCGCCGGGAGATGCATACCTAACTTACAGACTCACGGTGGGGAAATGTGGGTTCCGCTACCCATGGCACCCAGTGCGTCCGACACTTCCCGCTGTCGTGTTTGTGTTTCAGGTAATGTGTTCGCGTTTTTTTCTGTAGGTGTTCCAGCCACTTGGATGCCAGTGGGGAGGCAGGCTGAGTAAATGTTTTTCAAGTTGGGGTGAGCGAAGTTGAAAATTAAATATACATCACTTGGTTCAAGTTGGTTGCCACTATGCCAATGCGCTCAAGTGGGTAAAATATATATATGTGTACGTAGGAAATGTCGGTGATGAACGGATAAATGGAAATGATATCATTTGAACCATACGTGATACATTTGAACTTCACCCTAGCCCCGCCCGCCTCCCCGCTCCCACCAACTGCGTGCCCCAAATCGGCAAACGGCGTTACATAACGAACCATGCGGCGCAAAACCGTAATTTGAGTAAACATTATCAACCAGTGCACGTCCGCGGGGAGATCGGACTTCAACGAATCAACAGGGAGAAGGAGAAGTTTCAATCTGTGTCAACTCAAGGAGACCGGAACGTGTATTGATCTGTGCGGGGGTCGCGCGAACTTAGAACGTCAGCGAAATAATAACTTCGAGTTCGAGTTTAACTCTAGAGATGTCACTTAAGCTTACTGGGTTGAGTTCTCTGGTTGTCCCGCATCCAATTCCAAATATCCCCCCCCCTGGGACAGTGCGACGACGCCCAGCGCTTCAGCACCAGGACGCAGGGACGCAGGGACGCGGGCCGATGGTAATCAACTGGCAATTCCCAGTGCTTCTCTGAACATCTAAGTTACCAGAACAACTGTGCACATTGATCTGTTTACCTTATCTCCACAAGCCTGTGGTTGCGGGTTTCCCCTTCGGCCAGGCCACGCCCAAGCCAACTTCCTGGAGGCTGGTTATGTACGTTCAAAATCTACTGTCGCAACCTAAGCTACTAGTACTTGCGCCTTATGTTGTGTGTTTTCCCGAGGTCGCCAGGTCCAGCAAAGAATGACTCGTGTTTTTTGGCGCATTTCCACAACGACCTCGGCGAATTAGAGACGTTTGGATGTCATTTAGCGAGTTACTGTACTATTAAAATCAATTCGTCAAGGGGTGTGATGCGTGACCCAAAGTTGCAATTCGTCAATTCGTCAAGGGAGCTCGAGCTGTGTGACACACCCAAAATTTTCGTCAACCCGTAAAGATATTTCAGGAGTCGTAGTGAATGCACAGGGACTCAATGGAGTAATTTAGAAACGCCTGAGCCATTTATCTCAACATATCTTGAGTGATGCGAGAAAATGCATTTTTGGTGGTTAAACTGCTCTGAACCACGAGATTTGAAGCCAAAAACTTCGAAATGGGCAAGAAATTGAGTGGGAAGTAGGGAAATTGCTCTAGGCACTCCTGAACCGGAAATTTTGAACTTACCGTGACGAAAAGTATATTCGTAAAGAGCCTCTGTGACGCGTGACAGGTTGTCGCGTCAAGCACCCCCGTGACGCGTGACTGACGAATTGATTTTAATACTACAGTAGTATATGGAGACTAAAGATTTGAATCAAATTCCAGATGAAAGTCCAAGCGGGTCGCGACGGTGAACACAAAGAAAGCCGGAGGTATCCATTGAGCACGAAAATTATCAAGTCGGCCAGTGAAGAAGTCAAATTGGTGGTATTAGCTGGGTGCAGCAAGGAATAACAGGTTACTAACTTGATTCGGGATCCCACACTCCTTAGTCCGAATACCCACCTCAAACCTCAAATCTACTGCAAGTCTCCAACAAGTGAGGTATATATATAGCATGATCGGTGTTCCTCGCGGATGTGCATATTCTAGGTCCCACTTCGCCCTGAACTCCTACCTCTTCCGGTTCCATCTCGGCCCTTCCCCCAACTGCTGCCTGTGTCTCGTCCCCGAGACGGTACCCCACTTTCTCCTCGCGTGCCCAGCCTACCGACGCCAGCGCCTCCGCCTTATCATGCGGCTCGGCACCGCGCGACTCTCCCTCCGCCTCCTCCTCTCCACCAAGTCTCAGCCGAAACCCGTGCTGGACTTCGTGCGCGAGACCGAGAGGTTCCCGCGCTACGTGCTCTGACGTCTGCCCCCTCACGTCTTCCTTTTTCTTTCTCTCTTTCTTTCCCGTCTCCTATATAGTCTCAAATAGTCTCTCATCACGCCTTGTTATCCGCTTAGACACCCTGCATCGACTCAAAAACTCCCACCATCCCCTCGTAGCATCTTCATTACTTACATGACCTCTTCTGCCATCCTCCCGCGTACCTACTCTAGGCCAGCTAACTACAATACCTGTCATACGTACATAGTGCGACATGGGCCCCAAGTTTTCCGCTAGAAATAGTGTCAATTAGTGTGTTCTTACACGCGGACCTTAAGGAATGCCCTAGACTGCATGAGACCTCCAAATCCAACAAAATTAACTATTTTGGGCCTACAATCTGGCCGTTATATATGTGAGTGAGACTGATCACCCATGGATGAGCTGTACAACTTGGAGGTAGCTCAATGACTCCAAAAAAATAGGGGCAAGTATAGCCATTCGAGCCATTAGCCATCAATTTGCGCAATGCCAAACAGCCATCAGATGGCTCGAATGGCTGCATCGCAACTCTCTAAATCATGGTCTCTCAAGCTTGGTTTTGGAGCGCTGTGCAGTGTGGGCGAGTTAACTTTCGTGGGGATTGATAAAGTCGGTGTCTTTTTGTGGAGCTGGGAGTGGCATGAGACAGGCCGAACTTCCAAGAGAATTTTGATAAGTTGCGCTTGAACCCGCGGAGGTGGTTCGAATTTGTACAGCGGCGGGTGGGCGTGGGGGTGTAGAACGTGGCGGTGACAATAACTGGTATGAACGGAGGTTGCTTCGTTCTTTGAGACGTGGGGTTGATGTAGGGATGAAATTTATGTGATAAGGTCATTGTCGCACCCAACATGATTTTGCGCGACTCACCGTTGAATACCCTCTCCGATTCGCCATTTGGTTCAGCAGTGGCACAGTGTTCAAATCATTTTTGCTGCGAACTGCCATGCTGGCCATCGGCCCCCAAGAGCTTGGCTGTAGAGCTCGAGACTTCAAATCAACCACCATCAACGGAGTTTGAAATCTCGAGCACTGTCGGTCAATGCCGTCCGCAGGCGATCAACTTCGTTTCTGCTCCCAAATCTTGCTTGACTATCACCTAGTCTGGGCTAAAATGTTGTTCTTCTCATTCTGACTTCATACCTTGAGAATGCACTGTCCATGGTTTCGCTAAGTGGTTGCAAACAACGGAGAGCTCAATATTCCTTGCATATTGACTTCCAAATACAACACAGCTGACAGCACTGTCAGCAAAAGACTACCTAGAGTCAATCGGACAACTACACAGCCTATGCAACATGTCCTGCTGGTTGGAGTATATACCAAGCCGTGCTGGTTGGCACCAAAACAAAGCTGATCCTGAGCCCATTGGATATTCTCATAGAGTTGTAACTTCTAAGTCTCTAACGCTCTGTCGACTTTTGATTAAGCTCAAGATTGTAACTGAGGGTCCTACATATAGAAACAGGGACTGCTATGATAAACACCGAACATACCACACCAACCTATGTCCTAGAAATTCACCTTGTACTTGATTAAACCCCAAAATGTATGAACGGCACCCAGTGTAAAAATGATTTATTTACTCCAGGTTGCTCCTGAAGCCTTCGAACAGCGAGATGCAACGCTTCGGCTGCTCGTGTCGAATCCGGGGGTGATGTCTCAAATAGATGGGCATAGACATCACTCGCAACTTGTGGGGCATCATCGTCCATGATGGACCACATCGTCCCAATGACACCACGGTATCCTGCCAATAACATACCAGCAGAAAGATGAACCGATTCGTCTTCAATGTCTTTGGAACCCATGGCAGTTTGACATGCAGAGAGGAATGCCAGATCAGCATGTGGAAGAGAGAGCTGAATAATGTTCGAGAGAGTCAACCGTGAACTTCCAGCAAGGAGCAGAGCACTGTCAGTTGGAGAAGAGGCACTTTGTATGCCATGGCAGGCAAAATGGACCCATCTGGAATCCATCATGGCATTCTGAACCTTCTCTATTGTTGCTGCATGTCCATCTAATCGCACAACAGGAATCTTTCCGTTGGCATGCTGCTGAATATGTGTGATTTCTTCCTGTGTCCCTGGGATGTAACACTGGCCCTCAGCCAATGGTTGAGTAACAGCCAGAAGTTGAAGTTTTTCTTGGGTTTTAGATTGTGATCGTAACCCTTGGATCAAGGCTGTCAAAGATGGTGTGTAGGAAGAAATCAGGAAGTCGGATAATTTTGAGCCGAAGCTTGGTCTTGCCATAGAGTCCTGCTGCATGGATGGGAAGAAATGCGAGCGGCCCAGTTGGACACCACCAGATGCGTCCCCAATCCTGGCATACTGGAGTCTATAATCATGAGAATGGGAACTGTGTGTTAATCAAAATAATGTACCGTAATTGCAAGTTATTTAGGACAGGCTGAACAATCTCAAACCAGAGCTTAGAAAGAATGTGTGAAAATATGTCTCTGGGCCATATATCCCTCACGAGAGCCATGCAACCTATCACTGCGAGCAGGGCCTCCAACAATTGATGCCAGAGATTTAACCAAGATCTGTCCTTCATGTAAGGTGAAGTTAGGGAGTGGAACATGAAGGCTTCATCTGTGAGGCCTGGCATGAGGATCAAAGCATCACATCCATATTGGCTGACATTCAAAAGAGCAACAGGACCTTTTTGCTGCCAGCGAAAGCACAGAAATTGGCTTTGATAATAAGAACCTCTCAAACCCTGGCAACGCTCTGATCTGTACCAGCACTTGATCTCTTCAAGTGCAATGGCATGGGATTGTTGAGCAATGGTCTGAAGTGACTGTGATTGTGTGGCCTCCACAGTGCTGCTGCGGGTGCCAGCAGTTTCCAACGCAGTAGAGAGAGAAATGAGTTGATCAGCAAGATGAGGATAGCAAGTTCGTAGATCATCTACTGGTGTACGCAGACTAATAAGCTGACCCCAGATGACTGAGCGGCCCTGGTCAAGCCATTCTACTGCTTTCTTGTAGTCATGCACTGCAATTGCGGCTGAAGCAGCATCTCTAACAACTTGACCTGCCTGCAAGATGTGGTGATGCCGATCACTTATAGACAGCCCCAGCCATGCTAGTTCCGGCAGAAGGTCGATTGCTGTGGTATATGCATGGAGTACAGACTGGTGATGGTGAACACGAGCATATTTGCCCACATTTTAGCAGCATGAAACCGTATGCGGGGAGAACCTGTGATTGAAGATGCAGCAGCAGTGTAATGAATAAAAGCTGCTGAAATCATGGGGATCATGGAGCTCCTCAAAGCGACTGAGCAGGGAATTTCCGAGATTACTCAGGAATGAAGGCTTGCTTGGGTGGCCATCCACAGTGAGCTTAACAGCAGTTTCATAGCTCGATATAGACCAATGAATGTAAGGGAGATCACCAAGCTGCTTAAAGTGCTGGAGCTGAGAGTTTCCGAGATTATTCAGTCGCGGGGGCTTGTCTGGGTGCCCATCTGGGTGAGTCCAACTGCAGTTTGAAACCTCAATAGAGACTCAGTGAGGTCAATGAGATCACCAAGTCGCTCAAAGCGACTAAGCAGAGAATTTCCAAGATTGTCAATGTATAAAGGTTTGCTTGGATGGCCATCTGGAGTCAGCCCAACTGCAGTTTCAAACCTCAATACAGACTGGTTGAGTCATCAAGATCACCAAGTCGCTCAAACGATTTGCAGAGAATTTCCGAATGTTGTAGTATGAAGCTTGTCTGGGTGCCCATCTGGTGTGATCTTGACAACAGTTTCGTAGTTCAATACAGACTGGTTGATGTCAGCTAAATCACCAAGTGGTCAAGCGAAGGAACAGGGAATTCCCAAGATTGTTGTAGCGTGACAGCTGGCTGGGTGTCCTTCTGGAGTGGCACAACTGCAGCTTCAAGTAACCCTACAGACCGGTTGATATCTGACAGACCACAAGTTGCTTAAAGCGATAGCGTAAGGAATTTCCGAGATTGGTGGAGTATAAAGGCTTGTATGGGTGCCCATCCGGAGTGAACTCAACCGCAATTTCAAACCTCAATATGGACTGGTTGAGGTCAGCAAGATCACCAAGCTGCTCAAAGCGACTGAGTAGGGAAATTCCGAGATTGTTGTAGCGTGGAGGTTTTTCTGGGTGCCCATCTGGAGTGAGCCCAGCTGCAATTTCAAAGGTCAATACAGACTGGCTGAGGTCAGCAAGATCGCCAAGTTGCTTAAAGCGACTGAGCAAGGAATTCCCTAGATTGTTGCATCGTGAAGGCTTGTCTGGGTGCCCATCTGGAGTGAGCATAACTGCAGCTTCAAGTATCACCACAGACCGGTTGATATCTGGCAGACTGCCCAGTCGCTCAAAGCGATGGCGCAGGGAATTTCCGAGATTGTTATAGCATGATGGCTTGGCTGGGTGGCCATCTGGAGTGACTATAACTGCAGTTTCAAGTACCACCACAGACTGATTGATATCTGGCAGACCACCAAGTCGCTCAAATCGATTGCGCAGGGAAATTCCTAGACTGTTGTAGTATAAAGACTTGTCTGGGTACCCATCTGGTGTGAGCCGAACTGCGGTTTCAAACCTCAATACAGACTGGTTGAGGTCAGCAAGATTGCCAAACCACTTAAAGCGACTGAGAAAAGAATTTCCGAGATTGTTGTAGCATGAAGACTTGACTAAGTGTCCATCTGGAGTGATCATAACTGCGGCTTTAAGTACCGCCACAGACCGGTTGATATCTGGCAGACCACCAAGTTGCTCAAAGCGATAGCGCAAGGAATTCCCAAGATCTGCAAGATGGATGACAGCCCCTGGGTCATCGCGCACTGCATCATTGTATGCACAGACTGCCTGGTTCAGGCAATCTACAGTCCCAGATGTCTGGTAACACTGTAGACAAATCTCTCCGAGGATATTCAGCCACTGGGCCCTAACATCATCGCTTTTGCACAGAAGAATCCTCTCGTGCATCACCCAAAGCTGCACAAAATCAATGGAAATTTGGGGGCTCTTGGCAATCATCTTTTGCAGCTCACTTCTGATCCCATGACAGGTCACTGTGGATGGCTCAGATGATGGTTCGACATGATATCAACAGCCTCACTTGTATT